>CM051384.1:12091766-12501483 GCA_028015245.1 Cardamine occulta
TCTCGTCGCTCATTAAACCATCTTGTCATCATTGATCTGATCGTTTCCAATATCGCGACGATTGGATAACTTCTTGCTTTAGAAAGGACCTTGTTCATCGATTCCGCTTATATTTGTCGTCGTTAGGTTATACCTATCACCGGAAAATGAACACGGGCCCACATGCGTATATCTCTCTTTTCGAGGTAACCATGAAGTTCAGGGTTAATGACTTCAATATCACGGAAGACGGATTCAAATTCGTCAACTCTATAACAATTAGCAGCTTTCTTCACTAAACGGAACAAATTCCCCCTCTGAATCGTAACAGAATGTTCTTGTATAAATGATACGTACAAATTCCACGAGATGCCAATGGATACACGGTTCGAATAGCTTTCCCAATTGACTTATGCCTATCTGAGATGATCGCAAGACCGTTATCATCAGGAATAACGTTGTTCAATTGCGAAAAAAACCATAGCCAAGATTCATCATTTTCAGTGTCAACCACCCCAAACGCTAATGGAAAGATCTGAAAGTTTCCATCTTGAGCTAGTGCTATAAGGAGCGTCCTTTGTATTTTCCATGGAGAAATGTACCATCCACAATGACTACTTTGCGATAAAACAAAAGCCAGCGATGCTTGCTCCGAATGCAATAAATAAATACTTAAATCTCCTAGACTCATCGAGTTCAAGACTAATAGCGTGCCTCGATTTGCCTTTTTGTATCATGTAGAGATAAGAAGGTAAGTCTTCATATCCCTTTTCAAGAGTTCCCAACTCGATCTCTCTTGCAAATCTTAATGTCCTATAGGCCTTCCGAAAGAATCCATCTATTTATCATTATATAAAAAAGTTAAAGAGTACATAAGTCAATCGAGAAAAGCCATAAATCAGCCACTATATTAAAGCATAAATCAGCCCGAACTTATAATAAACAATAAATCAGCCACTATATTAAACCATAAATCAGCCGTAACTTATAATAAACAATAAATCAGCCGTTAGAGGATCATAAACAATAAATCAGCCGAAATTATACCATAACTCGGCCATTACTAAACCAGTATATCAACCACCAACTACAATAAGTCAGCCTCAATGAAGTAGGAGATTACCTTAATTCCAAAGTGCTTAGTAATTGATACTCCCACATGTCTAGGTAGAACGATGGCTCGATGTCGCCAATCAAATCCCTATACTCGCTCCCAACACATCCGGTGTTGCTTGCGAGATCGAGTAGATCGCTCTGTAACAGAACATGTGTGTTACAGATTGAATCGACGAATATAGAATTCTGCGGATTGTCCTGTTGTAGAAGCCACGAACTCTCCATCCACATCCGTTTACCCAACACTTAACGATCGGAGTATCAACACGAGAAACCGATACATCAAAATCAAACCTATCTCTCACCGATAGAAGTTTCAGTCGTTTCACAACTTCTTTACTCTCGTATCGTTGACCTACAACAGACTTAGCAAAGACAGATCTAACCTAACTGGATCAGTGTTTTTCGATAGTTGTTTGAAATATTATATACTCTTTTCTTCGCGGCAGTACCTCAAAATCTTCATCTTCTTGTTCATGCTTCTCCGATAGGTGAAGTTATCATCATCGGATGATGCACCATCCGGATTGTCAAAAATATCAAATCTGCTGTCAAATTACGTCTTCTTCAACGTCGTTATCCCGGATCTCATCGGATCTCCCATTACTTAACTCTTCTTCTGGAACATGACTCAGTGGTTGTTTAATCTTCTCTTCCGATTTATCATGATGCATAACTTCACTGTCTTCTTTATCTATAACCTCAACGCATAAACGTAGCTCATCACTCTTGCGTAAGCTTAGAAAACCTCTTAATTGGCGAGAATTAGAAATATAAACCGGTGGAGTATCAGCGCCATTTTTCAGCAAAGTCTTGCTCGAGAACATGTAGCTAAGTTGGATCTTACAGCTTACCTCATGTAACCCATAATCCTCAATAATCATCTGCACAAGTTAAATGAAGGTTGTATGTTCATTGACTTCCGAACTCGATACCCTCGTTTGTGGCGTTGAAAATATATCTATTATTCTGTACTCCAATTGCCGCAAACTATAATAACCGGGTCCATTTAGGATTGAGTAAGATAAATATCTGAAGAAGATGATGGATGAATGATGAAGACGAAGAAGGATTTAAGTGTCAAAACCGACGCTATACTATCCAGATAAATAGAGGTAAATCAGCCACTTAATAGGACCACGCAAACAATGTCGACTTACTAGACACTTTGGCGGATTTATGAATCTGCTGACTTATGTTTAATCTGCGGCTGATTTATAAAAGCGATAACTGATTTAATACAAACATCATAAATATTCCTTTCTAACATTAAGCATCTAACATAATTACATAAATTGTGCATACATGTTTGGGACTTCATCATAAATATTCATTTCTAACATTAAGCATCTAACATAATTACATAAATTGTGCATACATGTTTGGGACTTCATCATAAATCTCATGCCATCTTTTCACGTATGCCTGGATATTATCATCATTGAGACCAAAAGCAGCGTAGCGATAACATTTCAATATACTTAAGTGAGAAGACGCCACAATCACCAACGTTTTTATTTTGGGGGATGCCTTTTCTCCTCCGAATTTAAATTGCTGATTACTTGGCTTTCGGAGGGTAGAGGAATTATTTCGTTCAACAAGCTAGAGCACCATGCGTGAACATCCTGCCTTCTCATGTATTAATTTATCGGACTCTACAGTTCCTTCTCCTATGATCTTGTCGTAATAATCTATCTTCTCCTTAGCGAAATCAATCTCCAACGTTACCCGGTGGTCTCCGTTAACTTGTTGAACCAAGCTCTGAGATCTACATCCACATACCATTTCTTATTTGTTGGCATGTCAGGAGATTTGCCATTCGCTAAATCCAGATCTGATTCGGTGAATTTCCATTTCTTTGGATCTAAACTCCACTTGTTTGTAGTCTTTCACCCACGTACACGAACCATGGATCGATAAAAGCAATCCGGTCAATATAAAAAGGAGATGGAATGTTCATAGACCTCTTCCGAATCAATCGTAGAAACTGTGTCAAGTCTTGTTATGAAGAAACAATAGTATAAGTCATTGCCCAACTTAGAATTAATTCTGCGTACTTAAACTTAAGTCACTGTACCTAAAGTTAAGTCACTGTACTAAAGTTAAGTCACTGTACCTAAAGTTAAGTCACCTTTACTTAAAGTTAAGTCACTGTACCTAAAGTTAAGTCACTGTACCTAAAGTTAAGTCAACCTGTACCTAAAAGTTAAGTCAGCCTGTACCTAAAGTTAAGTCACTGTACCTAAACTTAAGTCACCAGACCTAAACTTAAGTCACTGTCATCAGTAAACTTAAGTCACCTGCCTTAAACTTAAATCAGCCATAACATACCTCGGATGCCAGCCATCCATAATCCTTTTCAGGCCAATCCTTTCTCGGAGTGATAAGCTCCCTATAGAAAAGGACATCTTGAGAATATGTTTTTTTCTCTTTGAGGGAATAGACCGATGAAAAAACAATGATTGAGAGCAAGTTTAGGCAAAATAAAATATACATATGTACATACTCATATTGTCGGAGGAATTCTCTAAGTGTCTCCATTTTTCCATGATCCACTCTTTTCGAGAGGATCATATATTGCTTTGAAGGAACCAAACCCTTCCTCATTATCGACATTCCATTCAGTCCTACCATCGGATATGGTGCAGGTGAAGGCCACGTTTTCTTGACCGCTTCCAAACAGAAGATGCTCTCCCCTAGTTCCTTCTCTAGCACATTTAAAGCAACATCCAACTTTGCTTGCCTAAGCTTCTCCTCCTCGTTCTCTTCAGAGTCATCGAGCAATTTATTCTCATCTGCGGCTTGATCCGTTATATCCGCCAACTCGGATGTATCTAGCAATATTGGAATCTGTTTCATATCATGTTACTTGGGCTGCTTCTCTTGATTAACTTTTTTAGGCATAAACAACTCCCTTCGTCCCTTATCCTTTACCTTCTCTTCATGGCCTATATTCTGGGCATTGTCTTCCTTCTTGTCATTTCCTTTCTTCTCTTCTTGGTTTTTATCTTCTTCTTTTCTTTTCTTCTCTTCATTGCCTGCTTTTTTTGTCAATGCTTTCAGTTTCCTTTTCTCGACTTCTTTTAGCAGCGCATTGTCATCTATATCAGAAACATTTATCGGATATGGTTTATGCTGTATCAAAAACAATTATATATTAGCCATAATATATAGCATAAATCAGCCATAATATATAGCATAAATCAGCCACCTCACAATTGTAAGTCAGCCATAATTTAAAGCATAAATCAGAATATTACCGGGCTAGTCACCTCTTCTCCTTCGAAAACCTTCGACATGCCATCGTTTTGAATGGAATTTTCAATTTCACGAGGTTCTATCAGGGCTTTCAGCCTTTTCAACTCATTCTCCATATCCCCAACTTTGTCTTCCACACATGTTATTCGATGGCCATATTTTTCATCGAACTTAACTTCAAGCTTCTCTTCTATCACCCCCACAATGCTGTTAATGTTTTCGTCAACAACATCAAATCTTACATCAAATCTAAGCATCATGTTTTCAACGAGTTTAAGAAGGCCATTCCCAGAAACATCTGGACCTTGATTAACTATTTTCATGCAATCAGCACCCTTTATCTTCTTAACATTTCCTTCTCCATCCACATCCCCTTCATCAATCTTTTTTCTTTTCTCCTTCGGATGCTCGATTTATCGACTTTCTTTCTGTTCTCGATAACTTCCACATTCTTGCCTTTGCCTTTCGTCCTAGATGGTTCAACTTGCTTCACATCCCAATAACCTTTCACAAACTTATCTTCAAGAATGTCGACTATCAGGTTCTGAACTTCTATGCTTCGTATGTCATCATCCCATGGAGGATAGATCTCATCAATAGGCTTTATGACCATCCTCTTAACGCACCTATATCAATATCAAACATTGTTGTAAGTAGGCTAACTACAATATTGAATACCTACAATATTGAGATATTCAATACTAACTTAGCCACAAAATGAAACCATAGGTCAGCTACAATAGTAAACTAAGTCACCTATATGAAACCATAAGTCACCACAATATTGAGATATTCAATACTAACTTAGCCACAAAATGAAACCATAGGTCAGCTACAATAGTAAACTAAGTCAGCGCTATATGAAACCATAAGTCACTACAATATTGAGATATTCAATACTAACTTAGCCACAAAATGAAACCATATGTCCTACAATAGTAAACTAAGTCAGCATTATATGAAACCATAAGTCACTACAATATTGAGATATTCAATACTAACTTAGCCACAAAATGAAACCATAAGTCACTACTAATAGTAAACTAAGTCAGCCGCTATATGAAACCATAAGTCAGCTACAATATTGAGATATTCAATACTAACTTAGCCACAAAATGAAACCATAAGTCAGCTACAATAGTAAACTAAGTCAGCCATTATATGAAACCATAAGTCAGCTACAATATTGAGATATTCAATACTAACTTAGCCACAAAATGAAACCATAAGTCAGCTACAATAGTAAACTAAGTCAGCACTATATGAAACCATAAGTCAGCTACAATATTGAGATATTCAATACTAACTTAGCCACAAAATGAAACCATAAGTCAGTCTACAATAGTAAACTAAGTCACCGCTATATGAAACCATAAGTCACTACAATATTGAGATATTCAATACTAACTTAGCCACAAAATGAAACCATAAGTCAGTTCTAATAGTAAACTAAGTCAGCATTATATGAAACCATAAGTCAGCTACAATATTGAGATATTCAATACTAACTTAGCCACAAAATGAAACCATAAGTCATCTACAATAGTAAACTAAGTCAGCTATATGAAACCATAAGTCAGCTACAATATTGAGATATTCAATACTAACTTAGCCACAAAATGAAACCATAAGTCAAGCTACAATAGTAAACTAAGTTACGCATTATATGAAACCATAAGTCAGCTACAATATTGAGACATAAATCAGCCGAAACATAAAACCATACCTCACCACGCTGTTCAATCTCCTTACTAATAACCTTCTAAATCGATGCAGCGTCGATTTCCACCCCATCGAAGAAATGGCAAAAGACTCGACTGATTTCTTCTCCCAAAACGCTCTCCGAATACCGTAATCGATTCATACGCCCAAAAACAGCGTGCCGCAGCCATTGACGGTATCTGAATTGCGTTCAAACTGAACCATCTTCACAGCTTCTCTAAGGCTGTTAAATGCAAACCGACCCCATGGGTAACCAGCCAAGTCTTCCTCCTTGAAGACTCTTTTTGCTGTGTCTAGAAGCATTCTAGAATTATGATGTAAACCATAAATGCCCATGGGTAGAATGCATAAGAACCCCAGCATCTTCCTTTTTGGTAAATCCCATGCACGGCACCTACCAAATGCTTTGGCCAACTCATCATACTTTGGCCCAACTCCATACTGCACACCTAACTCTGCCTGAAGCTAGTGTAGTCAGCTTCACAACTTTCCTTTGGAAAAACATCGGTGTTTAGCTTCGATAATTTCAGCAAATTCAGTAGAGGTTAAACCTGATCGGTTGACCACCGACGAGTACCCATATCTCATATGCATTCTCTATTGCCAACTGACGGGTCAGTAGAAAATGCACAGTCTTAGCCGACCAAACGTAGTCGAAATCAACAAGCTTAGGAAGCAGTCCAACAGATGATTCCTTAATTGGTTCCCATGCATCGTTTCCTATAAATTCTTTAACGCGCGAGAAATTGCCTAGTTGACAGTTGTGATTCATGCTCTTATTCTGCAAAGGCGATTTCTCGGCCGCGTAAAGTGTAATCGGGTACTTCTTTGGTCCATCAGAAGAATCTATCTATATAAAATAGAAATATATCACACATAAATCAGCAATAAAATCTCCAAATCAAACATAAATTAACCATAAATCAGCCGTAAAAAAACCAAAAATCAGCTGCTTAGGGTTCGGCTAATTTATGATAGGTATATGTCATCGCTTATAAATCTTTTACCATAGATAAAGTAACTTAAACACATACCTTTCTAGTTTTCGAAGTGGGGAATTAGAGCTTAACTCTCAGAAATTTGAGATTCAAATTTTTGGGCAGATGAACGATGTCGGCGATGAACAGTTATCTTTATAGTTCGTCTTCGGGATTCTCGCGACGAAGCGGTCGTTGGGAGACGGACGAGAAAATCCTGGTTTTAACAACGGAAAGACACGGCGTTAATCTGAACCAAATTTAGCGAGGAACTTCTCCTCGATTTCGAAAGAGAGTCGTCGTACTGAAGAAGAGACGAGAATTTTTTTTTTATCTAACCAAAAGTGAAAGTGAAATGAACAAGTCTCTTTTCAAGTTTTAATAAAATAACTTTGTTTCTTGTCCAACCCAAGAAAATTCAAAAAAAGGGGCAAAATCCCACATGCTTCCACAAGACATCACCAGCCAAGATTAACCCATAAGTCAGCCAAGTACTAAACCATATGTCAGCCAGTACTTTCAATAAGTCAGCCAACACTAAACAATAAGTCAGTCCAGTAACTAAACCATAAGTCACCAAGATTAAACCATAAATCACCAAGATTAAACCGGACAGAACTCTTAATTTCAAGTAAGTCAGCCGTCACTGAAGAGTAAATCAGCCGTTACTGAAGAGTAAGTTAGCCGTGACTGAAGCCTAAGTCAGCCGTGACTATTTGCGACACTAGCTGATGATCGGTCACACTAAGCTCCACTTAAGTGGAATTTAAGGAGCTTATCTTCTCTTTAGTTTTCACTTATTTTGAACATATTTTAATAACTTCAGCTGGTCTTAGAAGCTTCCTAGGTGTCTCTTAAGGTCATAGAAATCGTGCTCAGATGATCTTCATGTTTGATCTTCAAAATATCCCACTTGACATTTTCGGCTATGATAGGATCCATCAGATATGCCTCCACTGTTGGGCCTCTCCAGGGTGATTGGCTGAGCGGAATGAGGTGATCTTAGATGTTTTGGAAACTAGACGCAAATATCTTTAGATCCATATGTGTCTTGTTTCCTGAGGTTTATTGAGCTGAAAGCGACACTTTAATTAACATGTACTTCAATTCGCAGCTCTCCAACGGCTTTAGGTGTAAATCTTCAAACTGATCAAGACTGATCATCATCCATAAAGTTCCTGAACTATTTTTTATCAAATACTATACTCAACCTAGGTTAAGATGAAATTGGTTTCACGATTTTAGCACAAGTCAATAATTAATGAGAATTCAAACAATATTGGACATAAACTGCTTAACTAATCACAACTGTTCGATGAAATCGATCTCAAAAAATTAACAACACACATCCAAAAATTCTGAAAGCAATTTTAAAAAATACTAGACTCATCCCAGGTTCAGAATCAATTGATTTAACAATTTTATCGCAAGCTAATAATTTATGAAAATTCAAACAAAATCGGACAGAAAATTGCTTAACTTCGCGATGATGCTCTGAAGTCAGCCTCATTATTTTATAAGTCAGCCATGACTAAAACTTACGTCAGCCACGACTGAAACTTAAGTCAACCACTGAATCGTAAGTCAGCCATGATTGAAACCTAAGTCAGCCATGACTGAACCGTAAGTCGGCCACTGAATCGTAAGTCAGCCATGACTGAACCATTTATTGTACAACCATCCATGACTGTTCATCTTCTTCGATTGAAATCCTGTAAACCTAGAAAAATGTGCGTTAATGATTTTTCTTAAGAATCACTGTCAAACCTTAACATAATAACTCTAAGGTAACTTAAACACAAACCTTTATAGCTTTTGAATTCCCATATCAAGTTTCATTTGCAGAAATTTGAGTTTCTAGTTTTTGAAATTTCAATTGCGGAAGATGAATAACTCTTTGCGATTTTTTTCTCCGGAGATAGTGCAACGAATGCGGATGTAGGGAGACAGAGGAGAGGAGGCACGATCGAAAATTTGGGGAAAAAAAAACGTTTTTGCTTCTTAAAGTTTTTTTTTTTATGAAAAAAAATAAATCATAATGGCAAAATCCGTAATTTAAGTTTTAAATTTGGCTAAACTGACATTTTCATTACAAAAATTGATATTTCAGTAATTTCAAAAATAAATATCTATGGTAGTCATTTCACAACTTTTCTGGTATATTTAAGTAATTCTTTCTATTAATTATTATATTGACTCAACTTGGAACAATTTCTATAGATTATCAATTTATCAAATATTAATTTATAGATGTTCTACTGTATTTCTACTGTTTTAAACTATTTTTGTATTGATTACGGTTTACTCTTCCAATTTAAAAATCCGTACCATTTTATGTTACCAATCAATTAAAAATGTTATGAAATTCTTGTTCATATTAGGCCTTGTGCATAAAGAATTAAAGATAGTTATCAAAACAAAGTAAAAATTAAACCATAAAATATACAATCACTTTGATAATCATGTAATGGCGAAAAAATTAAAACTCATGGTACTACAGATTTGCAAATTTAGAAAATTCATATTCGACACTTTATATTTGGAATTTATATTTGACATACACAGACACACTAGGTTTTTAATCTTTTACTAATTATAAACCTTCATAATCATAACTTTAGAAAAAATTATGTTTGACACTTAAGGTTTGAAAACTTATCTCGTTGTATATAAACATGTATGTAACTATGTCTACATGTCATGACTAGTGAGACAAAGAATCGTATCATACATGGTTGTTTCATCATGTTATCATCAAGATAGTCATCATCATCTACATCCCCATTTTAAAAGCTTTTTCTGCACATAAAAAATTTGGAGAGGTGGAGACCGACATAGAAAAGAAAAGAAAAAAAAGAGGAAAGAGATTCCTAGGCATGCTTAAATGAGTACCTACCAATTAAAAGAGTAAAGTAGTAGGTCTTTGCTTCGTCCTCGCTTACAAACCTTCTTCGTTTTTTTTTGGACAAAAAAAAACTTTATTTGTTATATATTCCATATACTAATTGTATGTATACTTCGAATTCCACTACTAAGTCTTTTTCAAATAGAATTCCACCACTAACTTACAGTTTTTTTTTTTTTTTGGTGCTGCAATTTGTCCTTCTTAATGTTTGTCTCTTTTTCAAGTTACATAATTGATTGGTTTAGGGAAATTATCAACCAATGAAAAATTATCTTAAAGCTAATGATACCCATACGATAATTAAGTATACCTATAGAAATGTATCGAGACGGTTTAAGGATCTTTCAATTCAATCTTAGAGAAATTAATAGCTATGACATATAATAAAATAACTGTAATTTGATGGCTGATAAAATTAACTAAAATGGGTTAGTTAGGGTATTCCAAGTTTCATCTGCTAGAGTCAACATTTGTAACCTAGAAAGAATGGTGGTTTAGCCAATATGTCGGGAAAGGGTGGAAACGTTATGTGATTTAAAATGATCTGTTTGATCAATATAATATAATTCGAGAAGTTTGGGTATAAATGATGTATTGTCATATCAATAGTACAAAAACTCCAATTAGTAAGAGTTAATTATTTTCACAGAATTCATAAATCTTATTGGCCTTTTTTCAGCAAGAAAATTGATTAGATAAGATTTTATTCAAAATCTAAAATCTAATTAATTCTACCATTTTATCAATAATAATAATAATAATAATAATATACGAGTAAATCCATATATTTTCAGTTGACACCGAAGGAGGAAACAATAGAAATAAAGACTTAGACCAAAAGAAATGAAGAGGAAAGAAGGAAAATAATGTGTTCCAATGAAGAACTTATGATGACCATCTTGATGCCAATGCTCGATACACATTTAAGCATGCCTACAATTTTTTATAAAGAAAATTATCAGGAAAAAAGTGAAGAACAATTATAGGTGTTCAATGAATGTATAACCATTCTAACAAAAAAAAAAATCAAAGCCATCATCATTAGCATAAATAACAATGCTACAATGGAGGGCCACCACTTGCAAATTTACTTTTTATCTTTCCCTTTATATTATTTTTATCTTTTCTTGACTTTTAAGATATGATGGATGGGATCATTGATTGAACTTTGCAATGATTATAATTTTAGGCCCAATATCACTTCATATTGTACAGTATTCTCTTTTAACATTCCTTTTTCGCTTTATTCTTTTCTCTTTTATGAGAATTGCATTCTATAACAATAAGATGGTGGTGTTTAGTAAAGTATAAAATTAATTTGTCATACTAGGACTACAATTAGTGACATGAAAGATGTGGTGCGCTGAAATTTAACCGTGATAGTATTCAATCACATTCACAAATCTTAATTTTTATTGTAGCAATAAGAAGTATACCACTTAAATGATTACTAATCATATAAACGAGAAGAATCCAACATGAAAAAAAAAAATCATAGTACCACTATCTTTTATCCAATAGATCATTAGTGCTTTATTCTGTAAGTATGTGATGAAATGTGATGTTACAAACAAAAATAAATGGTGAAATACGGTTTAAGTGCGATGCGGCATTGGTTTTAGCTAATGAATTTTCATTTTTCTCATGTGTGATTTGTTATCTACAAGCTTAACATTACAATTTAATGTATTAGTCATTGTTTAAAAGATACATGCCCTAGTTTAGGCAGAGAAAACAAAAAATCATTATTACTATTCATAAAGAAGAAAGTTTATTATCCCATATTTCATTAGTTAAAGTTAAAATAGAAGAAGTTAAAACAGGAGACAAATTGTCCTATATGGAAAGCACCAATACTGAAAAGCAAAAGTAAAAAAAAAGTTGCAAAAGAATCTTTAACGGAAGTTTCTGTAGACAGGGCTGTACATACAGCTCTCTGCCATCTTTACAAGGTCCTTGGGACGAGGCAGGTTCGATGCAAGTCCTGCCACAAGAACAACAACAACTTGAGATCATATTGGTACAGAGCAAATATTTTTTGACATCAAATTTTCAAAATATATATATGAATTGAAATATGAAGAATTATATATGAAGCTAACCGAGTTGGTAGGTTTTGGCTCCCACACTAGCTGCAATGTTAGCAGAGATCTTTCTGATGTTTCCAAAAGGCGGATAGATCAGTCCGTTCGCGAAATTCTCTTCAGTCACTTGCGAGGCCAGTGCTTCCGCTGGATAAAACAGATAGGAAACAAAGTTTACAAAAGATGAACAAAATGGTCTAGATCATTTATCTTGATTTTTTTGTGTGGATTTTCTATTGACTAATCAGCAAAATGGAAAAATGATGAGGCACTAAATATTTATATAGTACTAAAATTTATTTGGTAAAGTAAATAATTAGTAGGATATTTTAAAAAACTTGTGAAAAAGAAGTGATGTGTTTTATTTTTTTTGTTGATGTGTGACAATGCATCAGTTTCTTGAAACATTTTTGAAAGGAGTGTCTTGTGTACTTACAAGCTGCTAGAAGCATGTCATCACGAACACGAATAGCACCAGACATGATCAAACCAAGACCGAGACCCGGGAAAATGTAGCAGTTGTTTGCCTGAAAAGGTGGTGTTATCATAAGGAACATGACCCATGTATTATCGATTAAAATGTTACAATAAACCGAAAAAACAAACCTGGCCAGGCAAGAATGTTTTGCCATCATACTCAACAGGGTCGAACGGGCTTCCACTTGCAAAGATTGCACGACCCTATAATATAGAAAACAAACCTTTTTTAGTTGCATCAAACGTAAATTTACTTGTGTAAGCTTTAGATGTTACCTTGGTCCATGTGTAAGCTTCTTCTGCTGTGCACTCGGCTTGAGAAGTTGGGTTTGAGAGAGCAAGAATCAAAGGTTTCTATAACCGACCACATAAAGATGAGCATCAGAAACAAGATCAGCATAGATACCGAGAAAGAATATCGAAAAAAGAAGGAAAACAAAAACCTCGTTGAAGTTGGCCATGGCCTCCACTACTTCTTTTGTGAAAGTTTTACCCACACCAGAGGTTCCAATGAGCACTGTTGGCTTGATTGCCTGAATTAAGACAAGAATAGAAAAATTCTTAGAAATATTTTTCATCTCCTCATGACGAGAGCTTAAGATGAGTTTCCTTGTTTTAAAGTACATTAACAGCTCCTAAAAGCTCCTTGACAGGCTCGTGGTCATGTGCCCATGGCTGCTTAAAATGCTGAAGCGATTCTTTGCGTGAACTAACAATCAGTCCCTACAAGATCATCCAAAGGATGTTTAGTAAATGAACAAGAAAGTGAGAGCTAAAAGATGATGTAATCAACAATACCTTGGAGTCCACTAGCCAAATCTTCTTCCTGGTCTCATCGATTGGTGTTCCAGTCTGCAAACCAAAACAATCACAGATTCTTGACAAGCACGAGCAAAGTTATTAAAGAGATATCAAGAAGGCAAAAGACAATCTAACCTCTTTTGAAATCTGAAGAGCAATTAATTCAGCGATTCCGGTTCCAGCCTTCAAAGAGATAAGAATCTTTAGCAACAAAACAAATACTTGACAAGAAAGCTTATTTGGTGTTTTTTGGTCTCTTACCTCTCCAGCACCCAAGAACAAAAAAGTATGGTCTGATAGGCTTTTACCAAGTACTTTCTGAGCCGCAATAAGCCCGGCAAGCACCACAGATGCAGTACCCTGAAATTTAACACAAGACAAAAACAAGTTCTTGCTAGTAACCTTTCAAGAAACTCACAAAAAAAAGTAAAATTCATATGATATCAAAGATCTTACTTGGATATCATCATTAAAAACGAGATGACTGGAGCAATACTTGGAGAGAAGCTCAAAGGCATGGTGGTTTGCAAAATCTTCAAACTAAAACCAAGAGTACTTGTAATGTTATCTCAACACAATATAGAAAAAATACAGTTTCTAGCAGTACCAAATCATATGCATTTTTACCTGCACCAACACCTTTTCTCCATAGTTCTGTTTAACAGCACACATGAACTCGTGTAAAAACTCTGCATATTCCTGAACAACAAAAGGAAACAACACTTGTCAGTTTCTGAAACATAAACATTCCAAACACACAAAAATTCTAGAAAATTTAGAAAAAGGTAATAGTAAACCTCTCCAGTTGCTCTCTTCTGTTTAAGCCCAATGTAAAACTCATCATTCAAAAGCTTCTCATTGTTTGTACCCACATCAACTGTGATTGGAAGACACTACATGTATAATAATATGTACATTAAAATCAAGCATAACCACCAATTCTTAGATGAACATTCAAGCAGCTTTTTGTTTCGATACTTACAGCTGATGGACGGATTCCTCCTAAAGCTGTATAAAGAGAAAGCTTCCCTACAGGGATTCCCATTCCCTATAAAATTTCACACATTCAAAATCAAATCACAAGAGAGATTAAGTTTTCGAGTGTTTATAAACTCTGTTTACCTGACAACCAAGATCACCAAGACCCAAAATACGCTCACCATCGGTAACAACAATAACTTGAATCCCTCTTTGTGGCCAATTCTTTAATACTTCAAGAATCTTTCCCCTTCAGAAATGTCACATTGTAATTAACTAGCAAAGCAAATATCCAAATGGAGATGATATTGTATACAAGTATAAAGTCATAGTACTTCTCTTTCAAGCTGATGTAAAGACCTTGTGGCCTTCTATAAATACTCCCATACTTTTGACAAGCCTCGCCAACCGTTGGTGTGTAAACAACAGGAAGCAATTCCTCAACATTATCAATCAAAAGCTTATAAAACAATCTCTCATTCCTTTCCTAAAAGATTTCATCAGATTCATCAGCTCCATGTTACAACACAGTTAAAAAACTAAACCAAAACAGAACGTAAACCTGAAGATCCATGAGAGCCATGTAACGTTGCAGAGGAACCGTGTACTGACGAAGATTATGCATCACCTTCTTCTCCTTTAACCACAAACTAAAATCAACACAACTTCCACAAAAGAAATTACTCAAATCATAATAGTAAAAAACCTCAAAAATCACCTGAACATCTTGAGATAAAACAACAGGAGGAAGAAGACCAGTTAAGTAATGAGCATCTCTCTCTTTATCAGTAAAAGCAAGTCCTTTATTGTAACGAGGATCACGCATCAAAGTATATCCACTGTAAAATAATAATTTCACATATATGTAAAAGTAAAATTTATCACAGAAACTGGTTCTTGCTTCCACAACAAGTAAACAAAAAAAGGGTAAAACGTATGTATATTAGAAAAATCCAAAATTTCTTGATTGGCAAGTTAGGTATACAATTAAGATAGAAAAAGAATCCAAATGAAAGAATTCTGAAAATTTTGGATCTATATGGTTTGACCTAGCGACGGAGGTAACCCAAGGAGTGACGAGTTGATCCAATGTGGCACTATCTTCACCGTATACATCTGAAATACCACCGCCGACGCCGGACCTGTTGTCGGAGACATATTCGTCGGAGATCTGAGTCGGATTGGTGCTCATATTTTCACGTTTTCCGATCTAACTAATTCACAACGCAGAGAAATGGTGAAAGAAGCAAAAGCTTTTAGGAGAAAAGCGAGAGATAAAAGTGGATCAAACACAGAAAAAGACAATGAGATTAATTAATCGCCGATTTTGTAGGCGCATAAAATGACTTATGGTCTGAAATGTTCTTTCTCTCTTTTGTCAAAAGATAAGGAAATAATAAGCCTATAATTTACCTAGATTCACACTAATATTTCATGCCTACAATTTTCAACTAACACCACACTAATTTTTAGGGTAATGAAAGTTAGCCCTTTAAAAATTAATTATTTACGCAAATGCCAATTTTTGTATAGACCCTAAAAGAACCCACGTATTTTTTATTTTGTTATAGGTTTGGAAGTGGTAAATTTCGGTTTGGTTTATGGTGAAATACTGAAATTACTAGTGTTGACTTGATCCGAAATTTTGGTTTATACTTTTTTTTTTATTGGTAGCAAAAGGTTGTACGTGTTTAATAATTTTTTGGATTTCTATAAATATGGTACATTCGGGTAATTAAGTTCCATAAGTTCGGGAAATTTGGACTTTTGACTTCTTTGTGGAAGAGGCTCTTTGCAGTAAAAAATATTTCTCTTCTTCTTCCTCTTCTTAAAGAGAGTATGTGATAAAACCTCATGAAGAAAATGCTCTGTTGCTTTACTCATCAATTAGGGGGTACATAATTTGCCACTGGACTACTTTTATAAATAATATCAATGGTAAAACTAAAACTTTTATATTTTGACCGGTGCAGTTGCACCACCCTCCACCAACGTGAGTCCGCCATACATGTTCCAACATCAAACTCAACCAAGTAAGAAATTTTGAATGGTCTTTCCAACCCAACTAAATTAACAATATATTAAAAATTAACTATGACAACAAAGACTTTGATTAGCTTTTTATCAGAAAATAACAAAGACTTCTCCAAATATATAAGTTTCATTTAAACACAAGCTGACATGAATCTGAATTATAAAAAAAATATACTCATATACCGTTTACAGTCTACAAATGGATGTTATAACTTTCACATTCTCCTAATTATAGGCTCCGACTAATAACATGTACACTTGAGTTGTAGTATACGTTATAATTTGATGTAACTTGCAGTAAAAATCATGTGGTATTAAACTCGAGTTACAGTAAAAATATGAGTTATATTTTTGTCAAAACAAATAAATTTTATGATGTTTGGTTGCAGTATATATTATTAAAAGTAAATTTAATTTAAACTAATGATAATAATATTATTACAAATTTAATAATTAGAAAGAAATTAAATAAAAGTAGTTTGTGATGTAATATTAAATTTCTTTTTGAAGAGTGAAATCACATATATATATATATATATTGTTACATTATACTTTAGAAATATATTAAATATATAACAAATAAAATCAATAATTTTGATAATATACGAACAATTATTTTAATTTGTTTGAATTACTGAACTAACTAAAAAAATCTTTGATAAAGATATGATTTGTTGGAGATATTTTAGAATAAAATAACAAAAAATAAAACAAAAAGAAGAAATGGAATATAAAATAATAATAAAATGAAACAAAAAGAATAAACAAACTATGAAAATTGATAACTCAAGATTACCACGTGAGATTTCTTTGATGATGAATAATCTTTTGAATTAACAATTTCACAAAGAACATAATTGAAAATTATACATCAACCATACATCATTCTAACTCAAACTCAACTTCAATTTTATTTTAAACATCATGATTGGTAACATTTTTGAATTATTCTTGAGTTATGTCCATAAGTCAAAGAACATCATTAGTAACTCATACTATCAATCAGAGCCATAATCTTAAAGCATACTCTCCTGATTTCCACTAAACTAAATGAGTGTTAATATGAAGGATATGCAGATCAATCGGGCTAACTTGATTTTACTTAGCCAGTTGGCCCCAAATCTGCAAAATCTGTAGTGTAAATCTAGCCATTAATAAATAAAATAAGAAAAATGTTTTTTCATAAAAATTGTCTGAAATTTTCACCAATTTATTGATCTAGATTATAAAATTAAAACAGTTAGTAGTTTTTTAGAAACTACCGTTACAAATGAGCTCAATATCTCCCAGAATCCACAGAAAATATTTATATCTCTTCTTTTTTTTTAATAGTAGACGAAATTTATAGATAAAAATGTAAAATCATAAAGCCTTCATAGGTGTAGAGTTGGCAGCGACAACGATCGACGACCAAAAAAGAAAACTTCACCTTGCCTTTATCTCTTCTTCATTTCTGTTTCTCTCTGTCACTGCGACTCTAAATCTGGTGATTTTGGAGACGTTGGTAATAACAACGACACGACATACAACGTTTTTATGAAGTAGTTACAATTGTTGGGGTCTTCAACCTTATAATTCAATGAGTTGCGGTTTTATATTTTTGTGTCGCTGTTGCAGTCACTGCGACTGTAACAGCAACACGACCAAACTCAAAAGTATACATAATGCAAATTAAGCAATTAAATTTTTAAGACTACCATTTTCAGCAAAAAACAAAAAAAAATTTAACTCCCTATTCCGAAGTAAACTTTTAAAACTGTCTAGTTTGCTAAAAATAATACTATTTAGTTTTAAACAATGAAAACGAAATGAAATTTTTTTTTAATGAGTTAACCAGTTTCTTGTCAATAAATTTCATATTTCCCGCTAACAAAAGGGGAAACTTTTTATTAGCTTTACCGTGTTGTTCAAGATATACATGTGAAGTTTAACCTTTTTTAGGTCATTAAATTAAAGCAAAATTATGCATGCTTTTATTGGTAAGACAGAAAAACAAAAGTAACTAAAGAAACAGAACCCTCGAGATTATTCACTTAACACTATAAATATGCATTATGACAACATATAGGCATAAGATGCAAGTGACTGCTACACATTAATATACAGCAAACACAATAAAACACCAATCCTTCCCATGGCCCCTCTTCAACGTACCATCTCGGATATCTCACATCAAGTATCCATAGACAAAACTCTAACAAAAGAACCATCTCCAACGACAACCGCAACAACTTTGTTGTCTTTATCAGCGATATCCGAAGTGGAAGATGCAAAGTGCGAGTGTTGTGGCATGTCTGAAGAGTGCACGCCGGAGTATATACAACGTGTACGTTCAAAGTTCTCAGGGAAGCTGATTTGCGGGCTTTGTGAAAAAGTGGTGGAGGAGGAGATGGAGAAGATGAACAATAGCGAAATGGTGATCGAGAAGCGGCGAGAGGAAGCAGTGAAGGCACACATGTGCGCATGTGCCCGGTTCAACAAGCTAGGCCGGAGTTATCCGGCGTTGTACCAAGCAGACGCGGTTAAGGAAATGCTAAAGAAGAGGTCGAAGAAGATTGTTAAAGCCACCAATTCTGAAAAAGGTGGCCTCGCTAGGAGCTCTAGCTGCATGCCGGCTTTGGCTAAGGAGTTTAAAGATCGTGCCTTGGTTAATTAGTTTATTTGTATTGTATACTCACGTTTAATTACTCATATGTTTACTATATATGTGCATACATAATTAAATTCAAAGTTATATGTAGAGAGGAAGATTGTATAACTAAGTTAGTTGTTGTAGTGGAAAACTGATGGAAGATTCACGTGTATTGTATAATTTTTTTTTCCCGTGTAATGTGTAATCAAGTGTCCTTTTCTCACTGTTATATATTTTTGGATTAAATTTTCCCGTGTTATATATATATATATATATATATTTGTGTTTAATTAGGAGTTGATAAAGGCTTGAAAACACAACATATATCCTAAAATCCATAACAAACTAACTTGTAAAGGTTTTCAATTCAAAAACAATTGACAATGAGTGAAATAGTTCATATTCCTTATATACTAGTGCTAATCTTTTTAAACTTTTGATGTGAGATTCTAACACGTTCCCGTGAGATTCTAACATGCTCATTTGAGATGATGATTCTTATCAGTCCATCTCGAACCGAATCTCATTTTTAGGACAGGTACTAAGCCCTTATCGGACCATCATACTTGGATCAACGAGAGTGATACTATATATGTTAAGTTTAATAGAATTCCAACTCAAAACTAATTTGCAAATGAATTGATTGACGCATATTCTTTATATATATACTAATGCTAGTCCCTTTAAACTTGCGATGTGGGATTCTAACCAAATTGTTGCGAGAGAGATATCAGGAGTCCCTTCCACTATAATCCTAATAATGATCTACAGACCAAACTATACCAAATTTTGAAGTTCGCCAACAATTACCTTAGCACAGAGCAAAATGAAACCAAATCCAACGTCACGTTGTTTATAAACTTTAGAAACGGCACGCGGTTCTCTAGAGCCAGAAGCCTTGGGCTTTGCTTATACTCTCAAGAAAGCAACTTACCTGAGCCATGAGTAGGCTCGTTTCACGCTCAGTTAGTAGCCTGAATTTAAGTATTGTACCACACTACCACGTGTCTTTCCACTTTTGGCATGTGAGGAGCACTCTTAGGCATATTTTTTGGCCACTCTTACGCATTTCTCACGATCCGTTATCATTGTTCGAACTAGATGTAGGAAGATAATATAAACTATTTATTATTCTATTACATGATATTTGGGTGATGTAGTTTTCAAACGCAAGAGTCTGGTTCAAGCGAACCATTGAATAACAATACTAGATGAATTATAAAAGTTGAAAATAATGAAACTTATCCAGTATTTCGAAGGACGTTTTGGGTTGGCGTAAGATTAAAAGCTGGGTCCCACGTAACTAGGGTCTTCTCGAGACACGTGTCTGAAATAAGCAGACAATCATGTGAAGCTAGTACTGAACCTTTAGTGAATCGCTTCTCTCGAAAGAAATAAAAGTGAATGAATCCTATGAATTGTAAAGATATGGAAAGTATAAGTGTAAGAAAAACAAAAAAAAAAACTAATGGAATAGAGATAGTGTATTGATATATATATATGCATATAAACAGAAATTTACAGATTAAGCAACGAGAAAGTTAGTTGAGGTCAAAAAGTTAAACAATGAGAAAGTTACTCTGAGATGAAAAAGTTATTTCGTAGTGAATGGAATATAAAGAAGTATAATCGATAATCACTTACTTTTAAATAATTCTGTCTAAGTATCCTTCATTTTTAACATTTGATATGTAATGTGTTTTGTACTTTAAAAAATAAATCATTTTTTTTTTGAAATTTAATAAATCATTTTTTAATATGATAAAAAACAATGATGAGAAATAATGCAATCTCTTTCTGATAAATGAGTCTTCATGGATTTTGTAACTTGTATAAGATGATGAATCTTGCTTAGGTAAACATGTTTTCTTCAAATAAATGAGTTTCGTTCTCTTCATGGATTTTGATTACTTAAGAAAAAGAAGATATGCACATAGATAAAATCGTATATATTTATTTAGCATAAAATAAATTGTTAATGCGCAGTTAGTGATCAGTAGATGCGATCACTAGTTAAAATATTTTCCTTTAAACTATGCTAAGTTGAAATATATTCTACTTTTTCTTATTTTTAATGTGCTCGATCGAATTCGTAAACTTATATACGTACTAAGTTTAGGACATATTATGAAAGGGTCTTGTGGATTGACCAAATATATATATATATATATATATATATATATAACGAGCTTCACTGACTAGACCGACCCATTATTTATTTGTTTTCCAACACCATCCCATTAATCAACCATTATTTTTTCATCTATTAAATTTTTCCATTGCTGTTAGAAAATTTTACTCATTGTATTGGTTTTCGTTTAAGTAGTCATCTCCTTTCTTCATGTATGGGAAATTTTTAGATTAATATGGTTTTGGTGTTAGTTAGCTATAGTTTTTAAAATAGTAATTCTCATATTATTTTATGAAAAAACTATGCACCACTAAATTTTGAAGTGGTTACGTACAGTGTCTAATTTTCAGGATACGGACTTGGATTCTTGTTGGTGACTGTAGCATTTGTAGTATACTAGTATATTTTTTGTTTTAAGGTTAATAAGATTTAAAATGAGGGTTAAAAGGAAAAGAGAGTTTAAGACCGGTCATGCTCTTTCTGATTGCGTGAGCTGGAAAATTGTCGTGCTTAAAAGTGGAATTCAAAAGGAATAAAGAGATTTAACATGGGATTAGGAACAAGGATTAACGTGTAGATAAAATAACAATAGTTACAGATTTTTTATTTCTTAAAATATTCGTATACAAGTCCCGAGGAATATTGTTCGATGTGGTAGATAATCGAATTGGCCAATAGAAATATAGAATTAGAATGTCTTGATACTAAGAATTAATTAAGTCGTTTTCGATTAATTTTTTGTCATTATTAGTTTTTTTCCTCGCCCATTTAGGTTATTCTTGAAGGCTAATTGAATCCTATTTAGGGGTTATATATATAACTAATAACTTTTTAAGTAACGCGAAAGACCCTAATACGATCCCTAATCTTTTTTGCATTACCTATAATTTGGAAAACATAATACAAAAATTACAGAAAAGGTTAAATCCTATTTGGGTTGCCTGAAACTATATGCGAAGCAAAATTTTGTTTTATTAATCAATAATGTAAACATATCAAAACGTTAACACATATTCAAGTTCGAGATTCACTAAAATACACATATTCAAATTTTATCAAAATCACACACTCTACAAAAGAAAAACAGGTTCTCAGGTTCTACTGAACTTCTCAAAATAAAATTTCAGTATTATACAAAATGTTGACTACTGCATACGCATACCATGATAAAAGTAGTTTCCAAAAAAAGAAAATCGCATTTCACGCATATTTATTTTCGTTTAGCATATAGATAGAATGATTCTAGGACAGAAATTCGTGCTAAATAGTCGAAAAACACCATAATTCATATAAAAAGACATCTACTCATGAGACCATTGGACTAGACCCTATTGGTTGGGTTGTGGCAGCTGGTGCATGTGAAGAAGATAGATAATTAGGCACCACAAAAATTGTAACAGTGCGATTAGAAATACTAATTTTTTTTTTTTTTGGGTATGAATGTTAAGTAATAGCAATATTTGGTAGTAACTAATTAATCTACGTTTTTAGTGACATTTTTTAGTTTGTGTGATTGATAGATAATCTTAGAATTAGAAACGACAGAATTTTGTATTATACAGTATGATATTACTAATCATATATCTATAGTAAAATCATCTTTGCCATCAAACAAAGAGCAAGCAAATGTCATTAGACAGATTTCTCAAAATGTACTTTGAAGATGCCCTCGCATGTACATGATTTGATAACTTGACCATATAGATATTACTAAAACCGGTGACTGAATTCGGTTTTTGTGTACATTTAGATAATGTGGACAAACCCGGACCGGTTTTCACTTTCTCGTAATGGTGTCAACGCTTATCGAGTGTTGTTGATAATCAACGGAGTGATCATCAACCACCACATGCACGTGAGTGGTACTTTCTGTAATTTGAAGCAACCTTATGACCCTTTTAGTAAAAGTTGTCCCCACCACTATTCCATAATTGCACATGTTTGATTCATTAATCCTTTAATGAAGTCAAAAATATTTCCCACCTTTCTGTTTGTCAACAAAGCAATTTCTACTTTTCCTCCAAATTCTTGCATTGATTTACCTTCTCATAAATCTCAAGAGTTTAAAAACTATAATTTAGTATAAATTCAGAGTATATTTGTAAATATTTTCCTATTTAATATAATTAGTGTTGGGTTAAGTAGAGGTAGAAATAAAAATAGAGTAATTTGTAAATACTAATAGTAATTTTCATAAAAATACTTATTTGAAAAAGAAAACAAAAGCGTGGCTACTCATGTGTTTTGTACAAGTTTGTAAACAAAATACATGTTGGCAAAAACCAGTTAAAAATTATCACTAATAATTACAATTTACAAAGGTTATTACAAACTAAAACAGAAAAATTAACTAGTGTAAAAAAAAAAAGAAGCAAAAATTAATTTCCCATAAAATCTCCTTTGCCCTCGTCAAACCTTCAATTTTAGATGTCTCTCTTGTCCCCTTCAAGCGCAATAAAAATAAAATAAAACAGTAATAAAAGTTTATATGTTTACCAAAAAAAAAACCCATAATTTTCTCTAACTTTACTCCTTTTTAAACTCACATTTCCCCTCACTTCACTCTCTCCTCCTCTCTCGCTTTCTTAAATACTTCCGACGAGAGTTTACCGGAGAAATAAACAAACCCTTTAATTAAGGGAACTCATGGAAGAAGAAGAAGCCCATGAAGAATTCTTCCTCACAACCGATCATTTCGCCGTCGATGACCTCTTGGTCGATTTCTCTAACGATGATGACGACGAAAACGATGTTGTTGCTGATTCCACCACAACCACCACCGTCACCGACAGCTCTAACTTCTCCGCCACCGATCTCCCCAATATCCACGGTGATGTTCAAGACGGTACTAGCTTCTCCGGCGAGCTTTGCGTACCGGTATGTTAAAAATTAACGATATTTGGTCATTCTTGAATTAAAATGTTATGTTTTGATAATTCTTGAATTTTAGGAAAGAAAAATAAAAATGATTTGGTTTTGTTTGATTTAGTGTGATGACGTGGCTGAGTTAGAGTGGTTGTCGCACTTCGTTGAAGATTCATTCTCGCCTGAAGATGTACACAAGCTCCAGCTAATATCCGGTTTCAAGACCCGACCCGACTCGAAATCCGAATCCGGAAACTCGGAAAACCCGAATAGCAACTGTCCCATTTTCACTACCGACGTGTCTGTGCCGGCCAAAGCTAGGAGCAAACGTTCACGCGCCGCCGCGTGTAATTGGGCCTCACGTGGGCTTCTCATGGAAGCCGTTTATGACAATCCTTTCACCGGAGAAACCATTCTCTCCAGCAACCAATTGTCTCCACCGACTTCACCATCACCGTTGTTGGCTCTTCCCGTGAAAAAGCAAGTCACCGAAGGAATCCGGCGGAAGAAAGATGTTTCTTCGTTGGAATCAGGTGGCGCAGAGGAGAGACGGTGTCTCCACTGCGCCACTGATAAAACACCGCAATGGCGGACTGGCCCAATGGGCCCGAAGACACTATGCAACGCTTGTGGAGTTAGGTACAAATCAGGACGTCTGGTGCCTGAGTACCGGCCGGCGGCGAGTCCTACGTTTGTGCTGACGAAGCATTCCAACTCTCATCGGAAAGTGATGGAGCTCCGGCGACAGAAGGAGATGACTAGAGCCCACCATGAGTTCATACATCACCATCATGTTACGGACACTGCCATGATATTCGACGTTTCATCGGACGGTGATGATTACTTGATCCACCACAACATTGGCCCAGATTTCAGACAGCTTATTTGATTTTATCCTTTTTTTTTACAATAATTAATTAGGGATATCTTCTTTAGATTAAATTTCTTTTTCTTCTTTTTTATTTTCTTGTTGTTTTGGAATTTGCTAGAGAACTTTTGTTTGCATTCCTTATGACACTAATGGATTTTATTAGTTTTTTTTTCTTTCTTTTGTTAAATCTTCCTTTTCTACAAAATGTTTATTCATATTTTCAGTCTTACAAAAGATAATAAGGGATCATTTGTAAGAAAAAAAAATTACATATACCATACTAATTAAGCTTGACACTATTATAACACTAATCGTAGTGCTTATAATTTATAAGGAATCGGTGGTTTATTACTTTATTTCCAATTAGACTAAATTCTTATAATAAATATATACTATACAAGATAGAGGTGAAAATTCATAATGATGAAATATTGTTGAGAGAGTGTCTCAGTGTTGGTAATGTGTCACCTCAAGGATCAAGGTCCCTCTACTATTTTGTATACCATAGTTATTTCAAAGTTTCTGCTTTGCAAATATTGTAATTGAATTGTTACTAAATTAACAACCATCCGAATTTTTTGTATTTTAATAAAAGAGATAGAACGGTATTTGTAAGCTAATTTGTTAGTTTCTTCTAAATGATGATTTATAGAGTACTAGCATTTTGTTTCATGCAATTCTTTTAATAGATGCATCATGCATGGTAAAAGTTAAAACTACTATATTCCTAAGTTCCTAACAACAATACAAACGACAACAGGAAAAGAGTTTCGAGTTAATGAGTAAATATCTCGAGATGAAATTATTTAAATATTCTGCTTTCACGATCCGACGCAGCACTAATCCAATAGTATTTTGTATTCCCTTTTTGTTATAATGGTCTTCTGTTTTTTTCGTTTACTGATTCATCAATTTAGAGGTACTTTAATTGGTTATATATATATCAAATTATTATTTTTTTAAAAGTTGGAGACAGAAAGATATTCCATTTGTTTTTTGGCAAATAGAAATTTTGCAAGATAAGTGTCAAGATTATTTTATATTCTCGTAGACACTGCCAAAACAAATAACATGAAGTAATTTTGTAACCAATATAACAGCGGAAAATAATTTCAAATTTTGAGGAGGGCGGTTTGGGTTTGAGATCAGCCTCGGAGATGAACAAGGTGAGTTGCATGAAACTAATACGGAGAATATTGTCATTGCATTCATCATTATGAGTAAATTGGATTCGATGGTATCTTATTCGCAAAAGTTCTTTTTTGATTGCAAAAAAATCTTTCTCCTTAGGCTTATGGATGTGGAAAAAGTTGCTTCAATATCGGGAGGTTGCGAGATCATTCGTTAAAGTTGAGATACGAAATGGAGAGTCCACATCTTTTTGGTACGACTCATGGACACACTTGGGCAGATTGATAGAGATTACGGGAATAAAAGGCTGCATTGATCTGGGTATTCCTATAGATTCTACAATAGGATATGTCTTTCAAACGCACTGACGAAGACGACCCAGAGTGGCCGCTCTCAATAGTATAGAAGAATTGATTGAAGCACAATGGCTGAAGAAAAATTTAAATGAAAATGATGTGATATTGTGGAGGAGTAAAGATGATAAGTTCAGATCGAGATTTAACTCAAAGGAGACATGGAACCTGCTCAGGGAAGCAAATCCCACAAAAGATTGGTGGACAGGGGTAAGGTTCTCGTGCTCCACTCCTAAGTTTACATTTATAGCGTGGCTAGCAGTGCAAATGGCAGTCGAGAGCAAATGCAGCATGTATGTTATGTCATGAACCGATATAAACAAGAAACCACATCTTTTTCATATATTCTTTCACGCGAGAGATTTGGAGCAAGTTGATGAGAAATTTCTTGGGCAGAAGATACGCAAATCAATGGGACACAATCATTAAGCGTCTAGTCGACTCTTCGCATAACAAAATAAATCTATGGCTTCTAAGGTATGTTTTCCAAACTATAATTTATACGATTTGGGGTGAGAGAAACAGAAGAAGGTACGGAGAGCCGTCAAGGAACTCACAGAGAATAACTCAAACCATTGATAAACAAATCCGAAATCGATTATCTACTCTTCGAGCAATGGGAGACAAGAGATGAAAAAAGTATAGAAACATGGTTTAAACTTGTAAATTCAAAACATGGTTTAAACATGGTTTGCTTCTCGGTGATAAAGTTTAAATTCAAAACATAAACTTGTAAAGTGATTTAAACTTCCAGCTTCAAGTTACACTCCAACAGCTTCAAAAAAAAAAAAAAATTGTAACCAAGTGTTGTTTGGACTATTCACGAAATTATGATATAAAAATAAAAATATCAGTTGAGTCTTAATTTGCGGTGGTCACATGCCTCTCATGCACATAGAGAGAGAGAGATAGTCATTTTCATGAACGTCCATGCATCTCTGAAGCACATGTATCCGACAGCAACAAATGTACATTTACTTGTCAAATTCTCTATATTCATAATTTCATTTCTTAAATTTAGATATTTTATCTATAAATTTATCATTCAACATCTGAATGTTGTTCATTTCTTAATCTAGTTTTGCATCCGAAAACTGCATCTTGATGTAAAGTTTTTCGTATATGAATTTGTAAAAAAGTCTAGACGCAATCGTGTCTGAAAATGACCTATATATATTTACAATGAAAAAAAAACTAATAATTAAGTTGACAATATTTATCAAATTTAGTTGTATAATGAATAATCAGACTTAAATTTCTAATAGAAAAATAAATCTCAATTATATATATTAATCTACCAAAAAAAAGGAGATGGGAAGTTAACGTATGAATGCCGAAGAAATGGGTTCCCATGCGCATATAAAAATTTGTGGCACGTTAAATCGTGAAGGGATGGATCATTCATGTCTCCTGACAATTTCACTTTTTCTATACACACTAACGATTTTTTGTATTATTCTATAATTATCCACAAGTCGCATCATCGATCGTGATCATAGTTTTGTTAGCTGACCTAACAAAGTAGCTAATGATTCTCCTCTTCCAAATCATGTGATCGAATGAAGAAAACCAAAGCAAACCGAGGAAAGATGTTGAAACTTGAAACAATGATGTTTGGTTTGGTATAGCAAATAAATGAAACTTTGGTTTTGACCAAAAACAAAAAAAAAATACATGAAAATGTAATGAAACGACACAACATAAGCAGGAATTCTGAAATCCAAAATCAAATTCCTTTTCGAATGTTTCCGGTCTCTTATCGAGGTACACTGAGGCCAAGCTCTGCAAGAAAAGTCATAGTACAGACCATGACTACATTAGCATATGGCATTGTAAAAGCATCCCTACAGTTAACAAATTGAACATTCATGCACCGATATCAAAAAGCTTGTCTCCATATTAAAAATATGGAACCAGTAAACTTCTTTTTTTCAATTCACTAAAGAACTACACCATATCAGAGACTTGATCAACGAGAAGCTTCTCTAAGCTTATCGACCATTTCTTAAAACCAATCCAGAATGCCCCAACTCTCCTTTAAAACCTTCAGCTCTCAGCTAACCGACATAAGTTCTGATTCTGAGTAGGCAAAAATACACTTCCCAGTACCAGGCTAGTTACATTTGTCTTGCACTGTAAGTGACAAGAAGTCAAGAACTACACCATATAAGAGACTTAATCAACAAGAGCCGTCTCTAAACTTTCGACCCATTATTAAACCAATACACTAGAGAAACCCAAAACGCCTCAATTTATTCACCTCCCATCTCCTTTAAACCTTCAGCTCTCAATAACCGAGATAAGGTCTGTTTCTGAGCCGGGAAAACTACAAGAACTAGGCTTAGACTCAATGGTACTGCACTACAAGTGAGAACAAATTCCTAATCAGCTATTACGTCTCTTGTGTTCCAATTTCCATTCTAAATCACAACAATGTGGCTCGAATCATAACAAATAAGAAGATGACAAGAACCACACCATCTAAAAGGCTTGATCAACGAGAGGTATCTCGTAACTTTCCACCAATTCCTAAACCACGACACTAGAGAAATCCAGAATTCCCCAACTTATTCACCTCCCTCTTCTTTAAAAGCCTTGAGCTCTCAACTAACCAACATAAGGTCTATTTTTGAGCTGACAAAGCTACAAGAACTAGGCTAGTTACAATGATCCTTATCAGCCAACTATGTATCAGTTTCACCAAATGGCATAGTTTGAGAAAACTCTAATCTTTGACAATGTGGTTCGCAAGATACCAAATTTCATAAAACCAAGCAAGAGCCAATCATCAAAAAACAACAAGAAGAAAAGTAAACCATTAGCAAAAAGATAAAAGTTGCTTACAGACACTTAAACACTCACAAAACATTCAAACCCCTGGATTCGCATTGAGCATACCCTGAGACAACGACCTTGAGTTGATTGAGTCAATACCAAGGCACGAAGTCAATCTAGCTGAAGAGACCGCACTGTGAAGTGGAAGCAGAGACTGAAGCGAACCCAGTTGAGCAATTGGCCTGTTTGAATCAATCGAAACATTGAATCAATGAAATCGAATCAAACGGAAACTAAAAATCATCAGGAGAATTGGGGGGAAAAAGGAGGCTTTTTTAACCTCGTAGGTCCAAGTAAAGGACGGAGACCGAGAAATGATGAAGCTGATTTGGGTTTGTTCATTGCTGATTTGAACATGGACATTGCTGGTTTCGAGAAAGATCGACATCGAGAAGCCATTTTTGCCGATAGCGAAAACAGAGAAGTTCGGATTCTACATTGTGAGAGGTTCACTAAACGACGATGATCTAATCAGCAGGTTGATTAAACGACGTCGTAACGAAACAAAAAGGTTCGTGGGTTTACTTAAACGACGACGTCTCGCAAGGCAGGAGATTACACAATACACATAACCTTCATAATGTTTTAAAAATATTTATAGTCTTAAAAGTATTTTATTTGTTAAGTTTTTCAACAAATCATGGAAAGCTTTGGATATTTAATGATGTTCTTCTTGGGTTGCTTTAGAGACCAAAAATCTTTATTTAAAAAAGAATTATTCCTAATGTTTCTACAACCCCAGTTATAGAGAACTATTGTTTTTCTTTTGGAAAAATGTTATTGCACTACTAGTTTGTTAATCATTTATGTACGTATCTGATCATGAATAAATGAGAGTTTTGATAAGTGGTTTTAAAAATAACGTTTATGAATAATGTTTGACCGAAAATATCAATTTTAAAATAACTAATTCGTAATTTGATATAAAACAGATCAATAATGTTAAATTGTATTTAAAATCTTGCTGTGATGTCACTTGTCAAACACGATCCTACCTACATGCATTATCACATTATGTATGCATAAAGACAAAAACAAATAAAATACACTCCTTACACAACTAAGAATTAGAGCTTTCTTTGAGAATGCAATAGAATTTGATGTTGCAAGAATAGTTTGGGGCGGACTAATTGGTAATCTTTAATTGTTCGGAAACCTAACGTAAATCCAAAAGTCCCATTTATTTTATTTCAAAGTTAAATTTTGTAAAAAAATGACTCCACTAACGTAATTGGATTTTGTTTTATCCCGGACTAATCAATTACAAGTATCGTATCTCGAAAAAATAGTTGGATGTAATATACAGATTGCCGCAACGTGTAAGCAACCTTACTGCCATTACATTGTCATTGCTAAGGTTATTTAATAAAATGTCAACGATTTCAATGCATGTGTGTCATTCTCGATTATACCAACGATACTTCTGTCTGTAAAAGATGTATTCTATTCCAATAAGAATTATAAATACACTTGTCTGTTTATTGGAAATATTTTGGTTCCGTTTTGATATATTTTCTTTCATATTTTGGATTGTTTGTGACATTATGGAAAGTTCAGTTTTTAAATACTGTTTTGGATTGTTTGTGACATTATGGAATGTTTCCGAAATATAATGGAAAGTTCAGTTTAGCTTTAGATACTGTTTCTAACTTATAACTTGAATTCTGTGCAGGTTGTTAATCAATTGGAAATAAAATTTGTATTTTTTGATTGGGGTTGAGTTTAAGGTAACTTCAGTCAAAAGAACTAAACCGAGTCGAACTACATTAATTGGATTCAGTTTGTCAATGTAACAAAATTTGTGTTAAGAGTATTTGAAAAGTACGATATTATCATGGTGTACTTATTGTCTTATTTAAAACCTAGATAATGATCGGCGTACAAAGCAAAAAAATTCAAAGTTAGTTTGTGAAATTTTGTTGTAGATTAATTGTAAACTATGTACCACTGTTTATAAATAAATTAGTAAAAATTGTTTTTAATTTTTACTTCCTCCTTAGTTACTAGGAAAGTAGGAATCGTTTCATAACGCCTGAAAAAGCCAGCAGAGATGACTCAGACTCGGACAAAAGTAAAAGAGAAGGAGAAGAATCTTCTGTGAAAGAAGAAGCAGAAGCAAAGCGTGGCGGCTCAAAACTCAAATTCCGAAATTACCCTCTCTCTCTCTCTATTTTTTGCTAATTCCCCTAACGAAGGTTCTTGATTCCAAAGAGTCCGTTGGGTTTATCGTAAACAGCGATAAAAACCATTTTTATAATCTCTTGCGTCTTTGTTTTTGGGGTTTATTGTTTGTTTGGTGAGTCTTGATGTGACCTGAAACCCGATCGATCAATTTCAATATGCCTCTTTTGATCTTTGTTTGACTACTCGATCAAATTATCAACTTGTAAGCTTTCTCAATTTCTCTTTCTCTCTGTGTCTCTGTTCTTGGTGATCATATAAATATCATTACGGTGCTTTATTCTCTTTTAACATATGATGCATGCAATGATATTTTTCTAAAGAAGATGAAAAGTCAAAAAGTAATCATTCGGATGATAATTAGGAGAAATGATTACTTTGATCACTCGTGTTCTTGCGTCATTTGTGTTCTGAAATTCACAAGTTTTTAATGGGTTTTTTTATGTTTCTTTAATCGCATTCGCTAAATGGGTTTAAGCGTTGACCATATCAGATTCAAGAATCATATTGAGATTATGATTATTGTTCTTCAAAATTGATACTTTGAGCTCGAATTCCTAGAATTTGCTCTGTAAACTACATCAACTTGGCTCTGTAATTCACATTTTTCTGAGGTTTTTAATCGAATTGGATGAAAAATGTGTTCAGGCGTTGACCATATTAGATTATAGAATCATACTGAATTATGATTGTTGTTCTTAAAGATTGATACTTTGAGTAATACCACTCGAGTTCTTAGCATTTGCTCTGTAATTTTCATGAAGTTGGCTCTTGAATTCACAATCTTTTCAGGCATTGACCATATCAAGACTCCAGAATCAGATTGATTGGTATGATTAAATTTGATACTTTTGAGTGTGACAGGTAATTGCAGGGCTTGAAGATGAGCCGTGAGCTACCATGGCTATGGAAGGTACTAGAAAGCAGAAGGCTTCTATGGCTACTGGGACTCACATTTGCTCTCATCGTCACCTTTCAATACATCGAGCTACCATACGCTATCTCCTCTATCTTCTCTTACACCAAGATTCCAATTTCAAGAAACTCAACTTCACTTATAGGTAACTCTACTTCAGCTATGGCGCCGAGCTTTTCCCAGTCTGAGAATGATCCTGGGGGAGATGAGGAAGAAGTTGAGGTTGATCAGATATTCGATAGCAGCGGAAATGCCACTTCCCCTGCCATTTCGCCTACTACCGCTACATTACCATCTTCGTTACCTACTTTAAAGGAAAATGCAACCGCGCCTGCAGCTAACGCAGAGGCGCCAGCTTCATTACCTGGTTTTAACTCATCTATGGTAAAGGAAAACGCAACCGCACCTGCCGCTAGTGCAAAGGCCCCGGCTGCATCACACGGTATAAACCCGTCTCCTATTAAGGAAAATGCGACTGCGCCTGTTGCTAGTGCAAAGGCTCCGGCTGCACTACCTGTTTTAAACCCGCCTCCGGTAAAGGAAAACACAACAATGCCTTCCACTAGCCACCTACCGGAGAGGAGTTCAACTAAAACAGATGTTGTTAAACCTTCTCCTATTGTGAGATTTGTTCCTGACGTAAAGGAGAACGCGAAAATGCCTGATTTCGGAGTGATGTCAATATCCGAGATGAGCAAGCAGTTGCAGCAAAACCGTATTACTCATAATCACCGAGCAAAGGTCTTAGCTCATCATGATCATGATATGATACATTCTTATTCAAGAAGTAGCAATAGTGTAACATGTTTTAATCTTTTTGTTGTTTGCAGAAACCAAAATGGGTTACTAAACCTGACATGGAACTTTTACAAGCAAAATATGAGATTGAGAATGCACCAATCGATGACAAAGACCCTCTCCTCTACGCTCCTCTTTATCGCAATGTTTCCATGTTCAAACGGTGAGTTGTTTTTTTCCCCTTGAAACTGTATCAAAGCTCATTGTCTGATGATTCTGATATGAGTTGATATTGAACTCCTCAGGAGCTATGAGTTAATGGAGAAGATGTTGAAGGTTTATGCTTACAAAGAAGGATCTAGACCTATAATGCACAGTCCAATACTCAGAGGGATTTATGCATCAGAAGGCTGGTTTATGAAACTTATTGAAACCAGCAACAACAAATTTGTCACAAAGGATCCTGCGAAAGCTCATCTTTTCTACTTACCCTTTAGTTCACGGATGCTCGAGGTGACTCTATATGTTCAGGACTCTCATAGTCACCGCAATCTTATTCAGTATCTTAAAGACTATATTGACTTCATTGCCGCTAAATACCCGTTTTGGAATCGAACTTCTGGTGCTGATCATTTCCTTGCTGCCTGCCATGATTGGGTAATGTCCTCTTCTCTTTTCCATGAGAACCTTTTTGTAACGCTTCTCTATGAAGTTATATAGATGCACGTTTCTCTATGAAGTTATATAGATGCAATCTTTGAGATCATTTTCTGAAAAATTTTGGTCTTTTGTGACATTTCTCTATGAGGTTATAAGGATGTGATCTTTGAGAATATTTTCTGATAAATGTAATGCTCATTTTGTGACATTTTCAGGCTCCATCAGAGACGCGGAAGCATATGGCGAAGAGTATAAGAGCGTTGTGCAACTCGGATGTCAAAGAAGGCTTTGTCTTTGGAAAGGACACATCTTTACCAGAAACATTCGTTAGAGATCCCAAAAAACCTCTAAGTAACATCGGTGGAAAATCCGCGTCCCAAAGGCCGATACTAGCATTCTTTGCTGGAAAACCCGACCACGGATATCTCAGGCCAATCCTCCTCTCCTACTGGGGTAACAACAAAGATCCTGACTTGAAAATTTTTGGGAAACTTCCGCGTACTAAAGGAAACAAGAACTACCTACAGTTCATGAAGACGAGCAAGTACTGCATTTGCGCCAAAGGCTTTGAAGTGAACAGTCCGAGAGTGGTAGAGGCTATTTTCTATGATTGTGTTCCGGTCATCGTATCCGATAACTTTGTCCCGCCCTTTTTCGAGGTTTTGAACTGGGAATCATTTGCGATTTTTATACCGGAGAAAGATATCCCGAATTTGAAGAAGATTCTGATGTCGATACCGGAACGCCGGTACAGGCAAATGCAGATGAGGGTGAAGAAAGTGCAGAAGCATTTTCTGTGGCATGTGAATCCAGAGAAGTATGATATGTTTCACATGATTCTTCATTCTGTTTGGTTTAACAGAGTTTTTCAAATCTCTGTTTAAAAGTTTGGTTCAACGATTCAATGTACATTTTTTACAAGTAAAATTTCCGAGTAAATTCAATTTACAAAACCCATATCACAAAACCAAGGCCTCACTTTATTTGATAGTGTAGTTTTCTCTAAATCTTTAAACTCTTAGGCCATCTCCAACCACAACACCAAATTTGGTGTTTTGGTGTTTTTCATCTCCAACCCACAACACCAAATCTCACACCAAAAAAAATATTCTTTATTATTATATTATTAAACTTAAGATTCCTTTATTATTATATTATTAAATATAAGATTCGGTTTAATAGTTTTAATATAAGTAAACATTATGATTAATAATTAAGAAACTAATTTTTTATTACTTAATTAGAAATACAATTACATATGATAATTATAATCAAGATTACAATCGAGAAGTAAAAATATTAAAACATAAAAACAACATATTAATTTTCTGATTGTTTGTACTCAAGAAAGACCATTAAGCAGATTACCCGAGTTGTTGTGTAACATCCGCAACCCAATAATGGGGATGTAATTGTTGAATTCAAAAATTAAGGGTTGATTTGTTTAAATCCGGAAGTTGCAGTCGGGTTTAATTGATAATTTTGGAAGTTTGGGATCAATTTGTGATTTCAGAAAGTTAAGGATCAAATTGATCGAATTTCGGATGGGTTAAATTGATCGGATTAAAAGTTTTGGAATCAATTGCGAAAGTGGCAGAAACTAGGGGACTGGTTGGTGTAATAAGGGAAGTTAGATACACATATATGTATATGCGTGTGTATCGTCTCCTCCGACGAAACCTATCAGATCCGTTCCTGCTTTGAATCTCTCTCTCCTCCGTTTTCCGTTTGCCGTTTGCCGTCGCCGGTTGGAGTGCGAACCCACACCAAATTTAGCATTTCCCGTTGTGAACAGTCGCACGCCAAATTTGGTGCCGGACTGTTCACAAATCGCCATATATGGTGTTTGCCGTCGTCGATGCCGTCCGGTTGGAGCTTCTCGACGCCAAATTTGGCATTTGCCGTCTCCGATTGGAGATGGCCTTATGCAAACTTAAATTGATATATATATATCTGTAGTAGACTAGTAGTAGTAGATAATTCATTATTTACATCGACATGTGATTCCCGGTTTGACCGGCTATGATTGAGTAAATTAAACCGGTATGAATATAAAGTGAGTGTGTGGTTTATTTGAGTCAGGTCAGGAGTCAAGCAGACGCATGTGAGAAACAAGGAGCAGAACTGAAACTGCCATGTTCAGAAAACCAATCTCGGTCTCTAGAATTTTTCTGGAATTATCTTAGTATATTCTTCTTCTTTTTATTTATGAGTTATAACTTATAACCTTCTTGGGAAAAACTTTAAACACCGAAGAGGACAATAAATGGAGATGATGATGTTTGACGTAACTGGAGACATGTTTTTTCTTTTGTCTGCTCTTACATAATAAACCTTATCATTTCCAGCTTTTCATTATTTTTAACTTTTCACCAAACATATACTACTATTTTATACTATTTATATATACAATACAAATATATGTTTACATAGAATGTGTATGTGTTTTGACAAAAAAAAAAGAAAAAAGAATGCGTGTGTTGAACGAGTGAATCGAAAGGAAGTAGAAACCAATGTTTAGAATTGAATGATCGGTGCGACCATGCGAGTATAATTGTTAACTTAGCTAAAAAAAATTCTAATACTTTTGTGTTTGAAATAACTTTTTTTTTCAGGTAAAATTATTGTTATAATTTTCTTCCAAAAATTATTATTTTTATTTAAAATTATATGAATTACGTTTGAACTTGAACCGTACTTAAATCAATGGAGATGTATGGGACAACCGTAAAAAAAATGCAATAGAGTTTTAATAACAACAAAAACTTATACATAATTATATACCTACCCATATATTCATAGATATTTTTTTGTTATTATTAAAACCGTCGGCGCACAATGCGGAATGATCACTATCTGGAACCTGAATTATCACTATCTGGAACCTGAATTATCACTATCTGGGACGTCAAGAGATTATTCACAAAATATCACCAAAACATAAAATTAATCAACTGTAAAAAAAGTTAAAACCCTACAGCAATGAGCAACCATACACTTTTAATCAATAATGGTATAAGGTACAGACTCAACATTTTCTTTTCTATTTTTATTTTTATTTTGGGGATTGTAACATTAAATACTCTACAATACATTATGTCTTATCATTCACAACCGGAATATTACTTAACCTTAAAATTAGGACGGTAAATGAACAATTATATTAAATGAATATAATTGGCTAAATGGCTATTATAAACCGTCCCTCCCTTTCGTTTTACTCGATAAATTTGTTTTAAGATTTGATTTTTGTTTTATAAAAAGTATAGTTTTGTAATCAATCAAGGAGTGGTTTTTTTTATTAATGTATGGTTGAAAAAAAAAGGTATGGTTTTGTATTTTCAAAGCAGATTCTTTAACTAATTTTCAATTTTATCCAAACTATTTGACCTTGTTAATTAGAGAGAAAAACTTATTTAGTGTGTTATGCAAGGGATAATATAAATTTATATATCATTCTTAATGTTTTTGTAAAATAGTTTAATGATTCTCTTTGTGAAACAGATAAAGTAAAATTTTGCATATATCTCTTATTAATACATTACATAATTTTATCTTTTTAAATTTATATATTTGAATGTTAATGTTAAAACAGAAATATTTGTCTTAAATTATGTATTAAAATTTTAAAACAATATTTTAAAAAATAAAAATAATCAGAAAACTATACTTGCTCTAAATGAAGAGAGTAGTAAAAGATGAAGAGATAAAAGAGAATGGCAAAACTAAATTCCATTTGGCAATGATCATGGTCTTTTTTTGTTTTTTTTTTAATTAATATCAATGGTCATGTTGTATTTTCGTTTTTCCATTTATGTTTGTGTCTTCCATATTTTGAAGGTTCCAGTTATATGTTTGGCGATGATCAATGGTCATGTTGTGTTTTACCAACCTTCAATAAAATTTGATGGACCATATGAAATTCATTGTTTAAAGTTTAAGAAGAAGGTGATAAGTTCCAGCTGATTTCTTATTACACATAAATATCTAGACGTACCGGAATAATTTGGCAACAGTAAAAATGTACTGCTTTAGCTTTTGTATATATCAAAAATAGAATCTCAAACTGGCCTGAAATAACATTTTATGGAGTAATTTTAACTCGCCAATATGTAAAACCGATTGTATTATATCCTATACACTGCATTACTGAATCAAAGCCCTCTTTTTCTTCTCTTGAATTGAAACTCTCTTCTTCAATTGAAGCCCTAAATATTCTCCTAGTTTCCTTCTTCGAAACTGTTTTTCATTTCTGTCATTTGATTAATCTCTAACTCTAACTAGGATTACGTTGACCTTTTAATTTTTGGGTTATGGTTTTGTATTTAATGCGGTTTTAATTTAAAATATTTTAGGTTACAGTTTCATAGTAATCTGATCTAATTTTTAGGTTAATTTAAACGGAAGTTGTTAAAAATTTGAAGCCTAAACAAATTTAAACTGAATTTTCATACTTTATTTGTGGTTGCAAAGTTTTACTTTTGAGTGAAATCTTAGAAAGTCAAGACTTTGTGTAGTATGAACTTAGATTGTTAAATTTGGTGGGATTGTTTGTCGATCGATATCCCAATATAACTTTGATGGTTCATTCGAATATTGTTATCGTAGGGATCCTGAAAGTTGAATTCTAAAAGATATCAATTATGACATATAAGCACTAGAACTATTAATGGAAAAACAAAAAATTTCATCATTGCAGACTGAATTTTAAACACTACTTTAGACGTTACAATCAATATGATGTCTGAAATGCTAATTGGTTATATATTGTAAGAGGTGATGTTCAGTCGTTATCGCTTATTTCTACAATCAACCATAGAGACATGACATCGTATATATATTTATCCACATAGACATCCCACTTCTTATAGTTTTGAAAAACAATACAATTCTACACGATTTAGACATCAGTGGTCCAATTTTGAATAATTTCGTAGAAACATAAATGAGACTGCTCATTGATTATAAATTTATAACCCAATTAATGGTCGAAAATTAGTTCATTTTTTTTGTGTGTTCCGCGCGCCTAAATGTAAATATTATTGTAATTGTTAAATTCTTGTACATGCTTAGAAATAAATAAGATGGAAGTGATTAAAAAATGTAATGCATAATCAAAATTAATAAAGAGTAGTTGCACTAAATAACCATTTTTTTGTTTTTATGTTTCTTATTATTTATTTTTTCTTTTTGTAAAAATCGGTGGATGATATTTTTGGAAAAAGGTTATATATTTTTATTGCGAATGAATTTTAAAGATATCATGTTATTTCATCCATCGATATAATATTTTACAAAATGTCACATTAAAAAAATGCAATGAAATGCTGCACCATTTATATTTACAAAAATATCGCGGTATGTTTTGTTGTCATGTAACCCCTATACAGTCCATCGACTAAAAGTATTTACTAAATATTGTCTACAAAAAAATATTCATTCAAGAAGCCAAAATATATATATATATATATATATATAATTAATCTACTCACGTAATAACCATATTTTTGATTAAAAAAACATAATAACAATATTGATATCCAAAGAAATTAATTACTAACTTAAAAATAAAAAGAAAATTGTTACTACAAATACCGATATCTCGATTTTGGAGATTTTAATCATGAAAACATAGATTCGATCTGTTTAATCAAAAACGACATCAACACCATCATTGTTATCGTTTATGTTCTCTCAACCCAATCGTATATATTTGGAAATTGTTGAAAACGAGTCCGTATGAACAATAAAACGGCAATGTCTTGTCTATACGACATCATTACTTTACAAGCATTTTCATGGGTATTGGATATTGGATATTGGCAGATTTTAGTATCAAAGACAAAGTCTCCAAAAAACTGCTTTCGAATGCGATATTGTCATTGTTGTTTTCATTTTTAAAAAGTTTTTGTTTTGAAAATGCAAAACCAAAGTCGTCGTGTAACTGTGATCAGTACTAATATAATTAGATTTCATTGTTCATTAGTGATTTGAAGTCGTTAGTTGTTTTCTTCACATCGATCGTTTCAATATGTTAAACTTTAAATAACATCTAAAAGTTTTTCACTTGGATATTTTCTTCCTGTAGCTGTTCCTTTAACGAGATTACAGTATAGTTCTGAAAATATTTGTTAACGAGAAAGAAAAATACGTGAATTAAAGAAGGGAGAAAAAGGCATTTTTGTGTCGACGGGGGAAAAAGACAGTTTTTGTGTCGACGGGAAAAAACATTGGAAAAGTGAACAAAAGATAAAATGATTTAAACAGTGGTCCCAAAAAGACATCTGGAAATGTAGGACATTGCCCATAGGATTTTGAATTGGTAGTCAACGAAACGCGCGTATGGTTGTCGTTTGGACCCACTCATACAAATTACACGCAAATATATGTGTGTGTGTGTGTGAGTATGCATGTAACAGTGCAACTCAATAATTGCAAAGCGACAGTGTTAGTCGAAAATAGTATACAGAAATTCACCGACCCATGTTATTATTATTTGTCGATGATATAAATGGAAGAACGAGAAACCATCCTCTTTTTTTTTTTTTTTTTGGGTTCAACTTGTAAGTTATATAGCTTAAATTAACCTAACGGTTTCGATATATATATATGTCCAAACCGAAAAAAAAGAGAAGAATCTACGTTTTTGAAAATGGTCTGACATTACGAACTAGAGACCATTCTACTGCAAATAATGAAATTATGTTTTTTTTTTTTGAATAGAATGTAAAATTTATTTAAAAACCTTTTTTTACATCAAGTGTAGTATAATTATAGAGATTCTATAATACTTCTAAAAAATAGAAATCATAGGTACATTGTTTTATCTAGTGTCAAACCACATCTCCATTCCTTTGTCAAGTCTCGAGTCACCCATAGTTTGAATTGTTGATAGTCTATTCCGAACTTGTTTGTCTATGATTTTGGTGAGATAAGTATGGTGTGTTGCCGGTTCCCCATGCCGTCTACCATTTTTTTCTCTCCAAATCGAGTGGATTGTAATTTGAAAAACATATCTCAAAATGAATAACCTAACTTTTTCTTGACAAATTAGATCCAAAGAGAGTATCCCATTGGATTGTGAATTGTGATCCAAGTAGCTTCTGAGTAAGAATCTTCCAAACCCCAGCTGAGTATGGACATGTGAAGAAAATATGGTTTTGTGTCTCCCTTAGCTCCGAGCATAAAGAACAACATGTTGAAATATTATTGTTCCATCGTAGCATTCTATCTCCTATTGATAATCTATTCTTTGCTGCAAGCCAAGCCATGAAAACATACTTTGGCGTATAGTGGGTGAACCATATGCCTTTGTACCAGTTCAATGAAATAATGTTCATATGCGATAGTAAATATATTCTCGAATATTTTTTTAATTTTAGTATTTTTTCAAAAATACAAAAATTCAACAACTATGTTTTATTTTTCTTCTTCGTTTCTAAACAAACCGTTGGAGATTTTTGTCAAGAAATAGTTTATCTCCCAAACAATTTTAAACTCGAATTTCAATATGTGAACATTAAACTAATTCAACTTTTTTAGCAAAAAAAAAAAAAAAAAAAAAAAAACTAATTCAACTTTCGACCGTATATCATATACTTATATATCGTATATATGACCATATATCTTATACGTTATTTCCTCCGTTTCACAAAAAATAATATACAAGTTAAAAAGATATATAAATCTCCATTAACAAAAAAAGGTAAATTCTCTAATATTTTTATTCATACATTAAATAAGTTTTTTTTTTTACTAATAAGTTGAAATAATATGGATAAAATTGATAAAGTTTTAAAATATTCTTTTGTGAAACGGAAGGAACATATTCTATAACAGATATATGTAACATTGCATAATTTTTTTAAAAAAAAACAAAAAACATTGCATATAATTGGGGTTTCACCGTAAAAGTTATATATTAGGAGTAACCTTTCATCATTATACACGACCCTTTTCCTTTTTGGTGAAGTGACAAATACATATTGTTTGGTGAGACTATATTGCCTGATTGTGGTATATTATAAGATCCTCAGGAGGATGTTTATTTTGTTATTGGTGATTATTAAAATTTGTTAGACGGTCTACTTTTGGCCACAATCTGAAAATGAAATAATTGACGAAATGCTTTAATTATTGTGCAATAAACTAAAATTAGTAAGAAAATAATACTAAAAAATCATACTCATTCAAACAAAGTGGGTGGAAAATAAACAAAATAATTGTCATAATTCAGCGTTCAATAGTTTGTTCGTACCACTCCAACGTATTTAATGAATCCGTACATGTGCCTTAATAATAACAGTAACGGTTCTATTACAATTGCCGTTAAAACTTCATCCTCAACCAATCAAATCTCTAGGTCAAATGATCCAGTTAGTCAGTTTACCAAATAAATAATTAATCCACCTACTAATTATTCCTTTTAGTATTAGTTAACCTCTTTATCTAACGATTAATCATCTAACATTGCAAATAATTATCTAACTACATGTCAAACTTGAGTTTTTTTGTTATATTGTTTTTTTTTACTTGGGTAAGAGACTAGGTTTAAGTAAAATAGTCCTTTTTCCACCGTCGGTAGACCCATGACCTATAGTCATAATCTCCAAAGTCAACCAAGAGAGCTATCATAAAAGAGTAAATTGGTTCATATATATCTAATACTAATCGGGGGGAAAAAAAAAACTAACTTCTTATAGCAAAAATGTTCTATTATATGTTTGGTAGCTAGCCTAATTCGAACACAAGAATATCTAGCTAGAAAATTAGATGGTTTAAAGTTTAAACTCTCTTTGTCAATGTATAGAATCTACTATATATCGCATCATTAAATAGCAGAAAATCAGTTTCCATCGAATTGTATTAATAGAGAATCTGAACATTAATTATTAGAATCTGAACATTTATATATCTCCTGTTTTTTCATCTAAACTAGCTTGTTCGTCGATCCCTAAATATCACTGCAAGACTCTGCATTGTGATTTATGATCATATAATTATCAGATTCAACGATTTTAAGTTCTGTTTCCAAAGATATAATATAAAACCATCAAATACTATAAAGTATTAAAATCGACTAGTCATCGTTTAGTCGGCTTAATCGCAAGTTGCACATCCAGCAAATTAGTAGCGAAGGTCAATCTTTAATCTATAATATCATATATTAATAACAATTTAGAATGCATGTATGCATATCGAACATGCGGTTAATGAACGCAAAACGTCGTTCATTGCCTACTTGAATTAGTATTTGATATCCAAATGTGTAACTAACTCTGTCTTATTTATATCATCAATTGTTTAATTTATAGTAATTTATTTCGTTACAATTTGTCTTTTAATTTGGATGTTTATGTCAGACTAGTTCCAATACATATATGAATTATACTAAAATATAAAACATATAGAGATCTTTTAAATAAATAAAACTATGGAAAAAAATCGAATAAGTTGTCACATTTGGAATTATTAACAAAACTAACCACTGCCAGAACAAAGTTTAGGATTTGATTTCACATGTGTAAAAGAGGGTTTATCGTAAACTATTTGATTTTGGGTTCTAACTTCCAAGTCTAACCCTCCTGTTAGAAACAACAATTATTAATAACAAACAAAATTTTGGTGTGGGGATATTCTATAATTCATTAGAGTATTATTTAAATCATTCTTAGTTATCCATGTTCTAAAAACTTGTTTAATTAGACGCTAGGTGGCTAAAAACCGTCACAATTATCTCACAAATGTTTGAAATTATGCATTTTTTGTTATTAACCGGTTGTTTACATTATTTTTTGTTTCGTCGATGATGTTTTTCAATTTCTCATTACATAAAGCTAAAATTTTAGTTTTAGATTCATAAATACATGGTTATTATAGTCAGCATATTTTTAGAATTTGAAAGGTCAATTTATTTTTATAGTTTATAATATTTGAATTCTATAACTTAAAAATAATGATATTTCATATGTTATACTATGTATCTAATATATATTGTTTTATCTTAATCAGACATTTTTAATGTTATGCTTTGAATCTTGAACTGTAGTGATTTTTTGAACATTAGGTGTTATATACCCGGATCGACCGTAAAGATTATTAAAAATCAGAGACTCAACGATTAATCACTACAATTACATTAGCAATTATTTACAAATTTTTAACTAGATCATCAAAATGCAATAAATTTTTTTCTCTATAGACTAATAGATAAGTCACCCAAACAGAACAAGAGATATCCAAATATTTTGGATAAGAACGTGCATTCGGAAATCCTTAAGATAGATAAGACTTTGCAGCTTAACAATCTGGAATCTAACTTTTCAACTTAAATTTCATTTTTAGTGTATTAAAAAAAGTATAAAGAAATTTATATTATTTTTTTAGATTTTGAATGAATATTGTATATAGGGTGGACAAAACTATCTAAATTTTAGAGCAGACAATAATCTGCTCCAAAATTTAAATAGTTTAGTTCACAAATGATTATATCCGCATTATCCGTATTATCCGAAACCTTAATTTGTATAAAAAAAGGTTAGAATAACACTTTTTGAGAAACAAAATGGAGTATTTGGAAGAGCCTCATGTACCTTAATATAAACACACATGCTAAGACGAAAAAAAAAACAAGTATTTGAATTTTATAGTTGACAAAAAAAAAAGCATTTGAATTATATATATAATGTTTCTGTAGTGACAAGCATGATGATGCATCGAGATCACGATAAGGGATAATTGAACAGTAAATTTGAGATGAAAACTTAAAATAACTAAAAACAGTTGACACACCATTTTCTCCGCGAAGAAGAAATTCATAAAAATCTCATAAAAGGTCACGATCATGTATTAAATTAAAAGATTATTATGTCGGCTCAACAAACAAAATAATTTATCTCGTTATATCGATGTTGTCTTGAATTCTAAAGGGAACTTTTATTTATTTATATATTAATATTTATTCTAAAGAGAACTTTAATATATAATTTGTCTTGAGGAAACAAAAGAGATCGTTAATTGCATCATGGACCCTAATCTTCTACATAATTGCATTAACTCTGATTATATATATATATATATATATATTATTTTATTTTCTTTTTAGATTAACTATGAGTGGTTCGGGTCTTGGGTCTTAATCCTTTTTTTCCCACGGTCTGGAACCATCCTTTGATAATACATGATAACATGATATAAAACCTTCCTTCTACGGAAATGGAACTAGGAGCACATGAGACCAATCCCTGCACTTACACTACGAAATATACGAATTATAACATAGTTATTTTTAAGTTTATTGTCGGTAATTACTGACTCAAAAACCATTGCGGTATTAACGTATGATCCAAATTAACTTAACTCTTGCTTCAGTTATCTTTTCGACTCAAAATTGCTTCTAATTTTTTTCTTTAACGTCGGTTACACAAATGACTTATAAAAAGTGATGCTTCATGTAATATTTGTTATAGTGTTAACCACTAGTCCAAAACAATCGGTGGTACCTTATATATCTTTCCTTAATTAGGAAATCACAATCTCTTAAAATAAAATAACAACATTTTAGATTGATTTCATGAAAATAGCAGAATTGTCTACCACCGATGACACAACTTAAACACTTTAACTAAATATGATTTTTGAATAACCATAAAACGCTCAAAATATGGTTTTAATAAATTGGTGACGTGTTTGACCCAAAAAAATAGATTACTGACGTATGGTTTTCTTATTATATATTTTACAAAACCATAACATATATATAGCCATATAGGTGATGAGTGATGTAGTCAATTTTCTTACATTTCATATTTTAAAAACGTATTTCTGCTATATTTCACTATTCATAACATTATAAAGTTTTCACGTTTTTTAAAAATTGATTGTTATACTATAGACGTGTTAGAAATATAATCAACAAAACATATATATAGCGTTTTCTAATAGCTTTATGGAAACGAATACATTTTCTCTGTTATTCATCAGATTCATAGGAAAATTTCGCCATAGTGTGAAATCACTTAATTAAAATAAACGTGAACAAAAGTTGTGGATTGTTCTCACAACAATTTATCATTGAGAGACAAACTTTGTTCTCTCTCAAAAGTAAACAAAATACCGGAACAAAACAAAACACACCTCTCAATAGTAAACAAAACAATTCCGAGAAAACACATCTCTCTCAATAGTTTTAAAAAAAAAATGGGAGAAAAACACAAACAAATATTAAAAAAAAAAAAAACTTTTTCAAAAAAAAAAACACAAACAAATATGGACTTATGCTGTTGTCATGATAGATAAAAAATGTACGGGTCTTTTTAAGAGCATCAAAATCAAATTTAGCCCGTGGGTCCTTTTTCCTTTTACTTACTAGAGACTTAGTGAAATATTTGTCCCATATCTCCCTTTACCCCTACCACACCCCACCTCCACCCTCAAACCATTGTTGCATATAAATAAGGAAGTGATTGAGAAATGAAGAGACAAATACCCATCAAACTCTGTCTCTCACTTCCCTTCATTAACTTATTTCCCAAAATAATACATTTTATCATACTCTCTAACATTTTTCTATATTTCGATATCCAACAACAAAAACAATGGTTTAGTGTGGCATTGGTGTTCTTTTTTGGGGTATAAAGCTCTTCTTAAAGTAAGATCACCAATGATATCATCAGAGAGTACTTCCATGAACTCGGAAACTAACTCAGTGAGTCAAGAGAGCAAAGGAGATAAGAAGAAACCGGTTACAGATTCCGGTAAGCATACGGTTTACCGAGGAGTTCGAAAGAGGAACTGGGGAAAATGGGTTTCGGAGATACGTGAGCCGAGGAAAAAATCTCGTATATGGCTCGGAACGTTTCCTACACCGGAGATGGCGGCGCGTGCACACGACGTAGCCGCTCTTAGCATCAAAGGAACCTCAGCTATACTCAACTTCCCTGACCTAGCTGGCTCTTGGCCACGGCCTAGCTCACTTAATCCTCGTGACATCCAAGCCGCAGCTCTCAAAGCTGCCCACATGGAGATCATGACGACGACCTCACAATCTTCTTCCTCTTTAACGTTTTCGTCCTCACAGTCTTCTTCTTCGTTGGAGTCTCTTGTATCTTCCTCTGGGACTGGGTCAGAGGAGCTAGGAGAGATCGTAGAGCTACCGAGTTTGGGATCGAGTTACGATGGTTCGACTCAGCTAGGGAACGAGTTCATATTCTCTGACCCGGCAGACTTATGGGTTTATCCACCGCAGTGGTCAGAAGGTGATTGTGAAATGATTCCTGCATCATTATCACAAGATTGGGATCTTCAAGGACTGTATAATTATTAAGTAATAATCATAAAAATATACTAGTAATGCTATGTTTAATTACTTTTTAATGAACCCTTTATTTTGTGGGGTGAGTTTAGGGTTATTTGTCTTTGATCCTCTTATCTTAATTTGTGTGTGTGAAATAGATAGCTCCATGTATGAATACTTGTACATAATTCTCATAACATGTTTTTGTTTTCTTTTTCTTGAATCAATGTGGAAATTTGAAAAATAAATAATATTGGACTAGCTAGTAGCCAATGGAAGCCACGTACCTTTTCTATTTTGAATTATAGGTTGTTGATTTGAAATTATTGAATATTCCTTTTCTCCATTGCAAATCAAAACTTTCTTCTGATTAAGCATATATTAATCCTGACCAATTGTTGTTGTTTGCTTTTATTTTTTTCCACTACCGGTTATTGGATTTTTATATTTGTTGATAATATTAAAATATCCAACACTTGAATAATTTTGCCTTCGACTCTTAATGTATTAATCAAACAATGTGACTTTTACTCATTACATATTCTTTTGCGACCCAATAGTAGTACAAGAGAATCTCCTCTTCGGTCTTTCGAGCACTAAGATCTAAATTGTGTAATATTGTAATACTACTAGTTAGTTGGATTAGAATATGTGTAAATTAAATTAATAACTGTAATGAATGGTTCAAAATAAATCCCATTCTCTTTTTTTTTTGGTCACATCTGACGTATCTTTTCTTTTTCGTCGTTGAAAAAAGGCTACAAACTTTAATGATTAACAGTAATTAGAATCCGTCACTATCCATTAATTGTTTTGAGTAGACATAGATTGAAAGAAGAATCTATTAAAATGACTTCTCTATAATTCGGATTAACGTAATAAATGAATGCAGCTCCATGTGTTACACATATACATGTATTTATTATTATTATATATTATAAAAGAAAATAAACTATTGATATTAAGAAGTTTACAAATTTTTCTCTATAGGATTTACCATATATAATCATTACTTTATACATGCACATTGAGCACAATACCTCTCGTATGTATACACCCAATGAGTAACGACGGTTCATTGTATGATATTAGGTCATACATGGTGCCATACACGATTTAACGCATAAATATTATACTTCGTAACTGAAAAAATAAATAATTAGATTTATTATTTGATTGTTCTGGTGAGCAAAAAAATGTTTGACATTTTAGTTCTGCTTCTCATTGTTGTATATAATTTAATTTGTTTCTTAAATTTGATCCACCAATAAGCCCAATAAACTAGGAAAAATAAAATTAAAAAAATTGTAGAAGAAAGTAGATCAATTAAATGTATTTTTATGCATTATCTCGTAAGAGATTTCACGATTGAGTTTACTATAAATTTCAGAATCGGTCTCACCATAAATAACAGAATCAACCTCATCATATTAGAAATCATATATTTTATTTTGCCTAAAGTATCGGGTTCAATTTAATTAGATAAAAAATTCAAATCTTTGACTCTTAATTTCGGGAGGATTACGAAAAAGGAAAATTGCCTATAAAAAGAAATAATAATAAAGAGAAAAACACGAAGAACACGAAAAAACGAGCAAGAGCGAGAGCAAGAAACAAATTAGAAAGTTAGAAACAATCTATTTCTTGAGAACTATGAAAGTTTATCATTTGACTGATGGTGTCTTGAATATTGTTATCAGAGCTTCATGTTTAAATCTATCTGTGTTTATACGAAAAAAGTCACATAGCACCAAAGAATCATGTAAACAGTGATAACTAAAATGCAATTGAATAAGTCCGAATAAAACTAAGCATAACCTTTAAAAAGACAGAATGGACTTTTTGGATAAACTTTTAATTTCATTTTTTACATTTTTGTTGCTTGCCATTTCAAGGATGCTCTCAATAATTGTCTTTGTGAAAGATATTGGATAGTGGAGTCCGATATAGTAAGAAAAGTATATTCTATGTACAAAACCTTGGTTTTATATGTTTTGTCCCGACATACAATAATAAAATTTGTATAGCTTTATCAAAGAAGTTATAAAAAGCTGACATTTTGATTGTTGGGAAATTTTGTAATCAACGTCCAGGTAGTATAACTACCTTAGAATAATGCAGCCTTCAAAGCCGTTTCTTGGTATTGTTGCTCAGAAGGTGTTTGCTTTTTTCCCTTTTGATAAAAGAAAATTATGTAGATGTTCTAGAAAACTTTAATATGATATATCAAGCATTCCACACATCTTTTAATAAATGATTCCATTTGATATGATTACTTATATAATTATTGAACTTAAATGTGCATTAGAACTCAAATCCGAAATATGTAATATATATTTTGAATAGTCTTGGAAGCTTTCAAGTCATATATTTAGGATGGAGAGATATTTTTTGAATAGTAATGGACTAAAAACTTGCTAGTCGACATTGATTGGTTTTGGATACCGATGGATATTATTGACCAAATGCCGGAGTTCTCACGGTTTATTAAAAAAAAAATACAGAATTATTAGATGTTATAAGTATATTTAAATTCGAAATGACATTGCGATATTGGTTAGTTGATATGATGGCACAATACCATCTGATTTTTTTAGTCACCACACTTTCTTATATTAATAGTCAGGATGTCAGCATTGAGCCAAAAAAAGTTTAACATTTCTAAATCTAGCTTAAAATGACTCAATCTCTCTTCTTCTTTATTTTTGGTAAAAATTAGAATGACTCAGTCTCTCTAATATGTCAAATAGTTCGTTTAAAAAATTAAATGACGTAGAATTGAAAAGAGAAAAAAAAACAAATAATACGATATTAATTTCGTTCAACAAAAAAAAATCATCAGGATGATCTATTAGAGATTGAGTCATTTTTGTTAGTTTTGAACAATCTATCATGTTCAAATGTTGTAACACATACTCTAATATCATCCATTTTATAAAATATCAAAAACAAACTTTTGGGCTAATTCTATCTGAAAGTTTATGTGATTTCTAAATTTTGTTCAGTTTCATATTTGCAGTATTATGATTTTTGTTTTTATGAAGTCTGTGAAAACAAAACTGATTAAATTATACTTCCAATGTGACAAGAAACAGTCGAAAAAAGTATGCTTAATGCTGAAAATAAAATAAAACATGAGGTGGATTAGGAATGTGATATATATAGAATAAAAATATCAAATATTTTGACTGAACAAAATAACTTAAAACAGAATAATGTATCTGGCCATATGGAAAAGTAACCATAAAATTTAATCAAATCGTACGATAAATGATGGTGATAATTTCAAAATTATAAAATTAATACTCTAAAACATAAATATGCCCGTCTAGAATATTGAATTGTGTGTGTGTATCTTTTTAACAAAAAAAACATTGAAACATCATAAAACTCATCTACAACTCCGAATAACATACGAGTTGTGCATAGATTAGAGCTTGTGCACTTTTAAAACTTCTCTCTCTACTCCAACTATCACATCAGTCGGTTATATTTTGAAGAAAATACCATTAATGTTAAACTGGTCATTTTTGTCCTCATAAAATAACCTTAAAAATTGCAATTTCACCACCATAAAAATATTATCTAAGGAAAGTTATTCATATTACAAAATTCGATTATAAAACCATATAATATGCTTGATTATTATGATATCAATATTGGACTAATTCATATTCATATTTTACAAATATATACCTTATATTATCATCACATAACTTTTATAACTAACTATTTATGAAAATTATGATTTGGTACTTCTTAGTTCTTATAGTACGGGGTAGAAAGTTAGTATTTATATTATTTACTAATATAACACCAATGATTTTCTTAGAATCCTTTTTAACATGGTAAACGGTCCAAAAGTCAAAAGCCAAAATTTTAGTCTTTTGACAAAATTATTTGGATGATTTAAGTCTTTTGACAAAATTATTTGGATGAGTAGTAGTGTAGAACAAACCAGTGGGCCATTAAGCTATGCTGTGGTGTCTACTGATTATTGAATAATATATGACCCTTCTATCCAACCGAAATGAAAATCTATCTAAATAAAATTAAATAACTAAAATTTAACTATCACAAAATAATTAATGAAATATGAATTTAACTTTATATTTCATAAAAGATAAAATCATAACTTTAAAGTTTAATGGGATAGTTTTTAAAGCAAATTTCTAGAAGTTGTATAATTTAATTCATAACAAGAAAAGGAATAAAGGATTTAACAATCTTTTGCTGGAGATTGAACTTTGAACTTTTGAAAATAAGTCATCACGATTACGTGAGTGTGAAGAGAGCATAACGAAGTTGCAGATTCGATTGCAACTTTCTTTATGCCGTTATAATGCTAACTTTCGCTATAATACTCTTAGTCATGAGTTAAGTTCTACTCCTATATGATTAGACTAACAATCTATAAAGAGATCTTCGGTAACATGTAACTCTAGTAAATGCAACTCTATTTAAACCATGATTTTTTTTTGTTTGGCCATCTAACAATGTAGATAGGTTGAGTTACCGTTAAACCATATTCTAGACACCAAAAAACCTAGAAAACAAAAAGACAAAGCCAACTAAATTAGCTCGAAACCTCATGATATAAATACCGTAAAAGAAACAGACAGAGACTAGAAAGAAAGATTAATGCAAATGCTAAAATAGAAATATGTAAAGCCCAACCCTCCAATATAAAAAAAACCCGGTCCAAACCCAAGAATTAAAACTGATCAAACAAAGAATGAAAATGTTAAAACCAAGACTTATGTTCTTCTTGTCCTCACTTATAATTTGTAGACTTGAAAAATTAGAGAACTTACGCTTCCTTAGGATGACAACGTGGAAGCAACAATCAATCAGATCTCGACCAAATCTGATATTGACTTCGAGTAGGGGAGGCTAAAAGAGCTGCTTAATCGACTCACCAAACACTTTAGAAGAAAGGAATGATGAAAGATGCAATCCGATTAAGATTGAGAGAATCACCGGTAAAGGAAGAAGGAGGATGAAGCAAGCTAAACACAACAGCAGAAGCAATACACCAGAAGATCTAAATCCTCGGCAAAGAAATAGAGATGGCAAAGCTCTATAACCGGCTCACACATCCTAAAAGCACAAGAAACCATTGAAATAGATCCTAGCTATACCACTACCACTGTGATCAAGCCAAATCAAACGAGAGACGCAGAGCTAAACCAAAGAAGAGGGACAGAGTACTCGACATAGGAAGCAAAGAAGACTACGCCACAACCACTCGCCCAAGCTGTAAGATCCGCCATGAACAAAGATGAACGACAAACCCATTGTCTTGAAGAGCCATATACCATATCCACAAATGCTGAAACTTGCAAGAACGACAGTTCCAACGCCGATTGCGAAGCAAAACGCTAGATCTACATAAACTCTTTAGCTGGAAAACCTATAAACTGATTTCGAGACCCTCATCACAACTCAACAACTTCAATTCTACTCACGATTCCATCGAAAAAAAACAAAATAAGGGGAACCAAAGGAGAAAGGCAAAGATCTACGATCTTCTTACAATTTCCGTGTGAAGTCAGGTTGCCGAGGAGGCCAAAACGAAAATTGCCTATTTTTTCTTCACATGCGGCTGAAATCTAAGACGAACTATTTTAAATAGTAATTCATTCATATAGAACTACATATACTAAATACTTTTCCGATCATATACTATAACCAAATTTCAACCTCACTCATTCCATATTAATCAATAAGAGTCAAAACAATTCCATACCAAAATTATACATATATATATATATATATATATATAAATGTAAAATTAACATAATATTTTGAGTAAATTTTTTTAAAAAGTCGATTTTTTCCTTCTATGGTTTGATTCAAATTTGCTTTCGATTTTTCAAATATAAAAGAATAAATTAATATAAACGATATTAAAATATAGTTTGTTTTTAAATTAAACTTTTCAGTTTAGTTCGGTTCGATTTATATTGGATTGGTTTATCTGGATTGAATTTGAATGCCACTAACTTTGGTAGTGTTAGGTTCAATCTTAGTTACTTAGCAGTCTCCTTGTAATAAGGAATTAAATGGGCATATGTCCTAATTTAATAACAAGACAAAAAAAAAACGAAAAAGTATTTTAAAATTTAAAGTTCTATTTGGGAAATATTTTGGGACGAAAAGGTTAAACATAAAACCCTCAATTTGTCCGACGGCGAATAAAACCGGCGACCAAGGTGTTACCCGGCGGCGGAATCGTTTCCGTTTCGTATCTCCCTCTTGATTAATTTTCCAAATAGGTTTTCACCGTCTCAAAAATGTCGTCTTCGAAGCGAAAGCGCGACGCCGAAACCGCCGGAGAAGATAATCTAGATGGTGGAGAAAGTGGCAACGGTAGTGATAAGAGTAATACAGTAAACGGTTACTTCGATATATATGGACCCAAAGTAATATACTTTCCTCTGAAATTGTATGATTTGATTGATTGGTTCTCAATATGTGATGTAGATTCTTCTTCTTTTTTTTCTTGGCAGGCAAAAGCAGAACTCGATTTCAAAAACCCAGATACAACATTGAACTTACAAGTAAGTTTTGGATGCAAAGGAGACTCCTTTCACAACTTTTGTGATAACTGATGATAATGTAAGATTTTGTGTGTTTGAATAGGATGTTCAGGGACTTGTGACATGGGTTCTTGGAGAAGGTTCTATGCCCTCGTGGGTAGTTGTCAAGGTATGAACAATATTGAATTGGGAACTTTAACTTGATTTATATCTTTAGTGATAATGGAGATGAGACATGGATATGGTTTTGCAGAACATACCTCTCATTCCAAAGGTTGTAATGCTCTATCTTCCTGGATTGGATGCAGCTTTGTACTTATCACAGTCTAAAACACTTTCTAGTTTGAAATCATGTTGTGGCAATCCTATTGCGCTTTTAGCTTTGAGGTTGGTGTAAGTTTTTGTGCTTCTCGTTTCTTTTTAGCTTGTTTGTATATAGTTTATTTGGTTAATTGTTGGTAAAGCTATGTTTTGATTTTTTTTTTCATGTTAGTTGTGTAGTTGATGAGATGAAGACAATTGATACGATCCTTACTTGCAACGGTAAAAGAAAGAAAACTGTTACTAGTTCAGTGGAACCACCTCCCCAAGTATCTAGCCCAGGTAGTGGACTTCACCCGATGATTCTTAATATTTGTTAGTTATTAATTGCGAGGTTTCGATTTTACCAGTTATAACAGCTATGTTTTGAAAAGACTAACTAGATAACATCTTTCTACTTGTAGAAGCATGCGATGTGATGGGGAAATCGTTCATTGAGCTCACAAAAGATATACCATTCCCTGTTGCATACTATACTCTAAATCGAAAGGAAATGGAACAAAATGGATATACTTTTGAGAAATCCGGTACGAGCTCCATCTATTTAAGATTAACAGTTTAGTCCTGATTAAGCTTTTAACTTTTTGTCTTATTACTGTCACATTGTTTGATCATTTTCTTTTCGTTATGCAGAGTTCACCTCTACACTTCCTGCACCATCAGGATCATGTCCTCATGAAATTGTGGCTCTTGATTGCGAGATGGTAAGCAACTATGTTTTCTCTAGCCTTTCATGATGATGCTTTGTGATATAATCATTTGAAGATATATTATTTTGTCAAAATATACCAGCAGACAAATATTATATAGAGTTTTACCTTTTTTCTTTTTGTTTCACCCTTAGTGTATTACAAAAGATGGTTTCGAGTTGACAAGAGTAACGCTGGTGGATATCCAAGGACAGGTATTGTCTTCCTTACATCTTTAAGTATGTTTATATTTTTTTCATTTATGTTACCAAGTTGCCATGACCTTGCAGGTTCTATTAGATAAATTAGTCAAGCCAACAAATCCTATTACTGATTACAACACAAGGTAAGCCATTCTGATATTTTTGGTTCAGTATATATCACATACGGATTTTATAATAGTACATCTTAAAAGGTATATGCGTAAAAAACACGGTATTGGTATCGGTTTGCAGGTATAGTGGAATTACAGCTGTGATGATGGAGGGAGTTACAACAACTCTTAAAGATATTCAGGTTTCATGAGATCCTTTAACTTTTATTATATAAGGGTTATGATGTTTGAATTGAGGACTTGTAATGGTCTAGTATAATTAAAGACGTTTGCTATGTTCAGGAAGAGTTCTTAAAGCTGGTTTACAAAGAGACAATATTAGTCGGACACTCGTTGGAAAATGACTTGCTTTCTCTGAAGATATCTCATAATCTGGTGATTGACACTGCAGTACTATACAAGCATCCACATGGTAGATCTTATAAAACTAAACTTCAAATTCTAGCAAAAAAGTTTCTTGCTAGAGAGATACAACTGTCTGAATCTGGACATGACAGCGCCGAGGATGCAAAAGCAGCCATGGATTTGGCACTATTGAAAATAAAACATGGTAAGAAATCCTATTCTTAACCTCACTTTATAAATCTTGTTTGTTCTCTTTATCGTTTTAAGTAATTTTATTTTTCTGACTTTCACTAGGACCTGATTTTGGTTCACCACCGGAAGTGGTGAGAAAGAGGCTCCTCACTATTTTAAATGAGAGCGGGAAAACCACTTCCATTATCGACAATATCAACATCGTGAAGCGATATGCTTCTGATTCATCAAATTCAATTCCGGTTTCTTCTGACGACGAAGCACTTTCAAAGGCCATGAAGGAGGTAAAAAAACTTCTGAATCAATCCATACATTTTTTATTTCTCGCCATTTGTGGAAACGTTTAATACGTGTGTTTTTTATATGCTTCTAGGTAAAGAACAAGCGATCACAATTCGTTTGGACACAGTTCTCAGAACTGAATACACATTTCCAGAGCAGAGCAGATGATTCACAGAAACTAAATTCCAGACTAGCCGAGATGATCTCATTGCTTACATGTAAAAACAGCTCTGGCCTTAAGAAAAGCAATGTTTCTCTTGAAACAAAGGAAATCTTAAAGAAAATGAACGATAGGGTCCAATCCCTTTACGCTGCACTACCCACAAATGCAATGTTTATAGTTTGCACCGGACATGGAGACACATCCATTGTACACAGGTTTGTAGCACTCTATTCAAAATCTTTTTAAGTGTTTTAGACTAACAGCTACATTTGCGATCTGATTGGATTTCTTACTGTCTATTTCTTGGTGGTGGGTATGAAGAGTGCGGAAAATGCTTAGAGATAAGAATGAAATCGAGTTTGATCGAGAGAAAGTTGTCAAGGTTCTTGAAGAGCTTCAAGCACAAGCCGAAGTAGCTCTCTGTTTTGTATGTATCAAGCAGTGAAGCTTACACAGACGCCAAAAATTTTCCTTGTATACATTATGAGCAAGAAACAAGACATTCGTTAGCTTCAGTTTTCAGTTTTTGTATTCCTTTAACATTGTAGGACTTAATATTATTGGTTTGTAACATTTATTGGTCTATTTATGGCCATTTTCATATAGGGATTTACATTTGAAAACAGTTGACATTTCAAGCTTGGTTACGGTAATGATACATGAAACGGCCGTGTTATGATATGTAGTTAACCGGTCGGTTAACTTAAACAATGAAAAATCCATAACCGGTCGGTTAACTTAAACAAAAAAAATCTCACATACCGCACGTGTAAAAAACAATCGGAGTCTCCTTTTAGCGCCAAAGTCAGCTCGTATCCTCTAAAAACCTAGATCGATCTTAAGCAAACGATCTAAACCGTTAATAAATCCCTTTTCATCGCAGCCGTTAGATTTATTGATCAAATTCCATCAAAATTCAATTTTTTGATTTTTCAAAAGATCTCTAAGAGACGAAGGAGAAGAGAGAGCTATTCAAAGCTCAAAGCAGCGAAAAATCTCAGCTCCTTCTGAAAAACTATGGAGAAACTCGATAAGGATTTGAGTTCTAATCGAAATCTTTTACCGCGTCAATTGGATTTCTCCATCCCGGCAACGACGACGACGAAGATAGATTCGTTTCAGAAGTCGCTGGAACCGCCGCCGTGTTCTTCTCCGGTGGCATCAAAGACGGAAGTCAGTATAAAAGATGTAACGCCGCCGCAAAAACCACCACTTCACAGATTTGGTCACCAAGTTCAGAAGAATCAATCAGCGAAGTGTCGAGTGAGGTAAAATGGTTTTTTACAAACAATTTGATTTCAAAGTTTATCAAATTTGGTTCAAAATCTTGATTTGTTTATGTAGCAATCAAGATCCATTGACGACGACACGAGGTCAGATTGAAGTTGAGTCAAATAAACAGAGACATTGTAACTGTAAAAACTCAAAGTGCTTGAAGCTGTAAGTTTTATATGAATTCTTCATTTTTGTTCAGAAATTTCAAACTGTTTTGTTTATTTATAAAGGCTTTTTGTAATGTGTATAGGTATTGTGAATGCTTTGCGTCAGGATCTTATTGTAATGGTTGTAACTGTTTGAATTGTCACAACAATTTGGAGAATGAGACTTCAAGACAAGAAGCTATCAAAGTGATCTTGGAGCGTAATCCAAATGCTTTTAAGCCCAAGATTGCTGATACTTCTCATGGAAGTAAAGATTTACAGGTGTGTGATCTTGTTACTTAACTAATACTTAAAAAAAAAGAATGCAACTTTATGCATTTGGAAGGAGTCTAATATGATAAGGCTTGAATAATGCTTTGGTGTTTCTGTTTCTGAAAATTTGTTGCCTTGTTACAACTGTTGTTAATTCAAAGAGACGCTTTTGTTAAATTTATGTGCTGATGATAGTTTTTATAACGACTTTTAGGAGGATGTGCGCCAAATTCTGCTGGGAAAGCATAACAAAGGATGTCACTGCAAGAAGTCAGGATGTCTCAAGAAGTATTGCGAGTGTTACCAGGCGAATATCTTATGTTCAGAGAATTGTAAATGTCAAGATTGTAAGAACTTCGAAGGAAGCGAAGAGAGAAATTCCCTGCTTCGTGGACCTCGGGACTTAGAAACCTATGCACGACAGACGGCCATTGAGGCTGTTAACCGCGTCATCGGTATGTCTGGTTATCTGAAGCCTCCTGAATCAAGAAAGAGAAAGAACAAGGACGGTTCACATTCTGTAGCAGCTAGAGGTTCATCCGCAGTTGTCGAAAATCAGGCGGTAAATACTTATATCTTGTCGAATAATATAATCCTGTGTTAAATGTGATCTAATGCTCTTTCGCTTCACTTCTTGCATCGAAAGCATAATTCTTTGCTTCTTTCTTGTTCCAACTAGGTAAACCACGCTATAAGAAATGGTGACACTTCTCTATTTTCACTCCCAAACAACAAGGCGGTATCAAATTCTTACAGGTTGGAAAATATCAAATCCTTCAATTGTATGATATTGCTTATTCGAAACTACCGCGATACCATTACTCTTTTACTTCTATAGGTCTTCAATGTCAAATACTATCCAGCCGCATCATGTCAGAGAGCTATGTTCACTTTTGGTCTCAAAATCAGTGGACGTAGCAAAAAAATTATCAGGTACATATCATGCAGTTAGATATGTTCCTCATATAAGAAGATCTTTGTTAAGAGAATGTTCTGATAACAGACAAATGTGAAACAGACAAAACGAAGAAACGCGACAAAGACTCTTCACGTGATCCAGCCCAAAGAGATGCTAAGAAGATCAATGACTCTCCAGATTGTGTCCTTGATGCTAATAGAATGGACGAGAAGCCTTTATCTCCAGCAACTCGTGCATTGATGTGTGATGATGAACATGTGATCGTATCAGAGAAAGAGACATCGGCCCGAGTAAAAACAAGTCAAGAGAAAGAAGATGCAGATACAAGCTCGGATGTATACTTAGAACAAGAAAGACAGATCTTGTCAAGCTTCAGGGACTATCTCATTCAGCTCTCGAACCGTGGGAACATAAATGGTAAGCTTGAGACTGTATCGTTGTTCAGAAATTTAGAGCTAAGAGGATTTGCTAATTTAACTCATTAATTAAACAGGAACCAATACAAATCCGAGTTGAAAGGAACTAGAAGATGAAGAGCAAAGCCATCGAGACTCAAGTTTGGGGTAATGCTTTAGGAAATATTTTTAACATATGATCATATCACATTTTTTTTTTAACATAGGAAGATCAGACAGATTAACTAATTTTTGGTGAGGTTTGAGATAATTCGAAGACAAAATAAGGATTAAGAATTTGAAAGTGGGGAGTTGGTATCAGCCTAGCTGGTAATCATTAATTTAATGGATAATAGCAATCTGACAATGAAGGCGTTTATTTTTTGTGTGCCAGTGCCTCAGTGGTGATCTAATTTATGACATATAAATCAGTGATTTGTCATTCACGATTTTTGTTTCTTTTCCAAAACGTTCGTTAAAGACCCAAACTTTTATATAACAAAAAAAAAAAATCCAAACTTTTATGATTGTGTTGTACGTTTGCGTCATACCGCGGCAAGCCAGGTCATTAGAGTGTGCGAGAAGTGTGATGCTTCATGTCCTGGCCACGACTCGTAGCAGGTGGCGGATCCATAAACTAATTTTACTAGGGTCAATAAAATTAAAAAGACATAAATAAATTGCTAAAAAAAAAGAAAAACTAAAAGTGTCAATGGTGGGAATCAAACATAGATTTGAGGGTATCATTTCCATTGGAATTATCATTATTGTTGCTGACACTTTGGCTAAATACATGTACAAAATATTTCTTTTATTATTTAACCAAGGTCAAGTGACCCTCTTAATTTTTCATTGGGTTAGCCACTGCTTGTAACCGTAAAATAAAATTAAACTACACGATTGCAGTGTTTTGTAGTGTGTTTGTTGCAACGATTGGCCATTTACTAAGAAATTTAAATATTTTTAATTTTGTGTTTTCTATAGTTTTTTCAAGTTTGACAAAAAACTGAAAATACAAATTACTCTTTCTGTTCCATAAAGATAGATTTTTAAAGTTATGCACACCTATTAACAAACTTTTTGTATAATCTAAAATATTTTTATTTTTAATTAAATATTAACTATTTATTTACTTTAACTATATTTAATATGGGCAAAGTGAGAAAATATTACATAATTTTTGCATTGAAAATACAAAATATCCATTTTTGTGAAACAAATTTTTTTTCTTAAACATCCATTTAAAAAATTTGAAGGGAGTATATGAGATACAGGTGTAAGATAGGTTGAGGGACATGATTAATATCATATTAAATCTATGACACATGAAAAATACAAATATGATATAAGGACGTGAGTCACATGAAATGTCACATCTCATAATGTGACAAGTAAAATACAAATTAGTATATAAGATCGGTTGAGGGTCATGATTAATAAAGATTTATCGAGATTAAGTATCTAACCAAAAAGCAAAAACACATAAATGTAACGACAAAAATAAAATGTCTCCATTAACAAAAACAAAAGGGTATTTTAAGGTGCGCGAATTAAATTCTTCTGCACGAATAAATTTCGTAACAAAAAAAAAATCAGAACATCGAACAAGACCAAGAATTTAAATAAAAGTTTCTCCATCTACCTAAAGGTTTTTCATCAATTTTATTGGATTGATAATCGTAGTCGTTATTTACTTTATTAAAGTATTTGCTTTTGTTTCATTTAATTTTCCAGTCGCATATTAGTTACGTATTTTAATTTGATTGGTCGATGATCTACTATATCTGAATTTATTAAAAACTGAATTTTCAGTTCCTTAAAACATCCTATGTTTGAAGATATTTAATCCTTATTTTTTCTTTTTCTTTCTACTACAGATCTCTCTACAAAATCCATTTCCTTTTGCCGATAAATTTTCTGTGTTTCTCCCACTCATCACCGGAGTTATGGAAACGCCGATAACCAAATCCCAAGAATTTAGATCGGAGTTTCTTCGTCTTCTCCAAAGTCGACGATCACACAAAGGTTTTTCATCAATTTTAATTATTAAGTATTGTCTAATAATCCAATCTCATAATGACAGATTTAATTATTATCATTTTCCTTAAACTGTTCGATTTAATCTAAATCTCATTTCTAGTTTCATTAGTAGCGGATTCTTCAAAGCCAGTTCAAACTCCTCTGTTTCAAGCTGCTGTTCCATCTACAGAAGTCAGATACTTTAATCTTTTTTTCGTCTTCTACAAATCTTTTATCAAATTAATTTTGATCCTTGTTTTTTTCATTACAAAAACAGGCAATAGAGTCTTGTCCAAAGGAAAACATTGGTAACTTAAAAGAAATGCTTATAGAGCAAACTCTTCATTTGCGCACTGAGGTATAATTTTATTTATTACACTTGTCTTGTTTTAACAAATTTCTGATATTCTTGCATGTCTTAAATTTGTTTTATGGAATAAGACTGGAGAGCAAGGAAAATTGCCTTTGCTTATTATAAGCTTGAAGGAGAAGAGTGAAGAAAGAAGGCCAGCGATTGTGTTTATGCATGGCACAAACACTAACAAAGAATGGTTAAGGCCATGGCTTGAAGTAAATAAAATACATTTACTTTTGATTTCTCCTAAATCAATAAAATCATTCCTTTGTTGATTGTTATACTTTCTTTCTTCTCAAGGCATATGCTTCGAGGGGATATGTAGCCATTGGTTTAGACTCTCGTTACCACGGGGAACGTGCTCATTGCAAGACTGCATATCGAGATGTAAAATCATTTTTACGAATCATCGTTCCTCTAGCTAAGTCTTGTGAGTTCTAACATGGGGTGGTTTGATGTAAATGTTAATGCAGGCTCTTATATCATCTTGGAAAAATGGAAACACAATGCCTTTTATCTTTGATACTGTAAAAACATTGCCTTTTATCTTAGCTTCATTTTGGGGTTTCAGGTTGGAGTTGTAAGACATCTTATCGCATGTATCGATGTTTTTCTTTTCTTTTAGGTTTGGGATTTGATCAAACTAGCTGATTATCTTACTCAGAGAGAAGATATAGACCCAAAAAGGATAGGAATCACCGGTATTTCGCTAGGAGGTCAGCTCATACAACAAATTGAGTAGCAAGATTTGTAGCTTTTGGTAGTAATATTTACTAAGTTTTGTTCATTGTAAACGCAAAACACAGGGATGCACGCTTGGTTTGCTGCGGCAGCTGATACCCGCTATTCCGTGGTTGTTCCTTTAATCGGTGTTCAGGTGCAAAAATCATCCTTAGTTTCTTCTTAACCAAATACCAATTAAACAGCAAGTTCGAGTTTTCAAGTTTTGTATGTTTGGGCAGGGATTTAGATGGGCAATAGAAAATGATGAGTGGGAAGCAAGAGTCAATAGCATAAAGCCTTTATTTGAAGGTCACAATTTGAAAACATACACAAAATGATTCAAGATATTTATTAAAAACAAATTCCATTGCTTTCCCTTTATGGTTTCAGAAGCAAGGATTGATCAGGGAAAGAAAGAGATCGACAAAGAACTAGTCGAGAAGGTAAAGAAGTCTGAAAGTGACTATGAATTTCGGATTGATCAACTCAAATGATTGGTTTGTATCTATTGTAATCAACAGGTGTGGAACAAAATAGCTCCTGGCCTAGCTTCTCATTTTGATTCACCTTACTCATTACCAGTGATTGCTCCACGACCTCTTTACATCCTTAATGGTGAGCACAATCTATATCTATGTTATGCTCATTATCTATCACACTCACTTGCAAGTTTTGCCGGATTTTCATGTGCAGGCTCAAAGGATCCTCGATGTCCTCTTGGTGGATTACAAGTTCCTTTAAAGAGAGCTGAGAAGGCGTATAAGGAAACTGGTTCTCCTGCAAATTTCAAGGTAAAATCAAACTGATCTAATCTTATAGTTTCTGATACAACCAGATAGAGAAATTAACAAAAGACTTGACTTTTCGGTGTTTCGAGAGAGCAGTTTGTAGCAGAAGATGGAGTTGGACATGAGGTGACAAGTTTCATGATCAAAGAATCATCAGATTGGTTTGACAAATTCCTTAAACAAAGTGGGCATGTCCATATGTAAACATTAGTAAAAATTGCAATAAAAATCATCTTTTTCAATAAGAAGAAACATCTCTCTTTTGTAACAACCTTACACATTATGAAATTCAAGTAACATATTCATTCTCCCAAATCATTTTTCATTAACAATTCAAATAAAAAGTAAAGAGGACTGATCATCCTTTCTTAGGCATCGCGGCAAGGCGTGTGTACATGCGTGCCATTGAATTGAACCCTCTCACATCACCAGATCTTAGAAGATTCCCTTTCAATAACAACACCACCCAAACAAAAGTGTCCAAAATCAGATTTTAGCAGTTGCATAGTATAAAACACTAACTAGTTTGTGTACTACCTGAGTCGCAGTTAAGAGGACTGTCCGGTTCAGGATGAGCCATCAATGCTATGATAGCTCTACACACAGACTGAAGTGTCCAAGCAGGACTCCAAGCATTCTTCAATATATCAAGACATATTTCACCCGTCTACAAAATACAAAACAAATAGTATATACAAAAAACCTATTCTTTTGCCTAAAGACTATATAGTAAACACAATTGTTTTTGATTATACATACCTTGAAATGCACATTTGGATGGAATATTTTGGTCAAGAAACGAACTTGAGGAGGTTGTAAAGGATAAGGTTCAGGAACAGCAAATGCAAGTTGAAAAATTCCGCCTTCGTAAGGAGTCTCCGATGGTCCCTGCGTTCAAATTCATCAATACAAAATACGAAAAAGAAACACATACCAAAGTATAATGATGATGATTTTGGTTACGAACCTTGATAAGTGCGGTCCATTTGAAAATGTTGGTATCATCACATACTAATTGAATATCAGGATCAGCTACTTTCTCTCTTTGAACTTCTTTGTATTCCTTAAACAATCTCGCTCGTGATTGCTAATAACAACAACATTCAGAACCAGAACAAGCTTCTTTTTTTTTCAAAACAAAACATTGAATTCTCGAAACCTTAAGTATTGGAATATAGTGAATTGGCAATACCTGCATCTTTGAATTTGTGCTAAGTAAGACACACGATCGTTAACTGCAAAGTTTAAACAAGGATCTTAGATTGATCCCATAAAAGTACAACTGAAAGACCAATTTCTCAGCAAAACCCAACAAGAACGTTAGGGTTTTTTAAATCAATTAGATCCGGAATCATGGTTGAATTTCGCCTAACTTCAAGAACGGAGACAATTAGGTTTTTTATCAATCTATCTAATTTGAGATCGAAACAAAAGAGAGAAAATTGTTGTACAAGGCATAAGAAGGATGCGAAATCAGAAATGATAATCAAAAGTAAAGAATCAACGAAGCTTTTACCTGCGAAAGAGAGAGCTAGCGAGCGAACAACAAATGGTGATGAAACTTTATACGGCGTGAAGCTTTTATGGTTTGACGATAATTTTTTTTTTTTTTTAATGTATAATCTCAATTAGTGAGCCAAATACATCGGTAATTAGAAATTTATTGACGATAAGCTTGTAGATCTGCGCATCGATTTCTCTTGTTTGATGTGTAAAAATATGTTTCAGTTTATGCAGTTTATATATAAAAAAGGGAGGTTTACTCAAAGTTAAAACGACGAGAATGCGTCAAAACTTCTTTTTGTTACTGTTATGTTTTCCATACCTAAATTGACTTTCTAAGCATTTGATAACAAAAATATTATTACAAAAATGTCATTACTATTTATTTCCATATCAACGGAAAAGCCTAGGTGGCATAACAATTGTCTACGTGTATTATGAAAGTCAGCCGTTATAAGTCAGCCGTTCACTTATTCATATTGACGGAAGCAAACGGCTGACTTATAAGCTTTCACGGCTGATTTATAAGTATAAATCGGCCGGAAGTGACGACCGACTTAGTAAATTTTGGCTGACTTATGGGATATCGGCTGATTTATATTTATACGACACGGCTGACTTATGAGAAATCGGCTAATTTATCTATACACGACACGGCTGATTTATGAAATTATGGACTGACTTATGAAATTATGGCTGACTTATGAGCTTTGACAGCTGACTTATGAAATTCTGGGCTGGCTTATAAGCTTTGACAACTGACTTATTAGTATAAATCGGCCAGAAGTGACGGTCGACTTAGTAAATTTTGGCTGACATATGGGATATCGGCTGATTTATCTTTACCCGACACTGCTGACTTATGAGAAATCGGCTGACTTATGACCTTTGACGGCTGATTTAGTAACAAAACATTAATTACTTTAATAGTATGCATTTGACGGCTGATATACTGGATGTTGCGGCTGACTTATTTACGCTTATTGAAACTATTAGTTTTAGCGGCTGACTTATTGAAACTATTAGAATTACTTAAATATTTTTTGAGTGACGCAGACTTATTTTTTAATAGTGGCTAATTTATACTGGCTGATTTGTTTGTTCTTTTGGTGGCTGATTTATCCATGTCAGCGATGAATCAGCTTCATGTCAGCGATTTAGCCATGTCAGTGATTTAGCCATGTCAGCGATGAATCATGGTTGACACATAAATAAGCTGTCACTGGATCATGAACCATAAATCAGCCGTCACTGAATCAGGGTTGAAACATAAATCAGCCGTCACTAAATCAGGGCTGAAACATAAATTATCGTCCTTGAATCAAGGTTGAAACATAAATCAGCCGTTCCCTAAACAATATACCAGTATCATATATCAGGCGTAATGAATGTTTGTCTTTGTTTTTTGTCTTGTCTTTATGTCTTTATCAGTCTCACGAATAAAATTGGTTTGTCTTGTACATGTTGTTTCTAGTTTTGTCTTGTTGAATGTTTGTATTTGCAAAAAATAAAAAATAATTTCAATATCAATTTTTCAAATTTTAATACTTATGTGATCCCACATACTGAATCAGATTTATTGTTGAACATTTATGTGATTCCATTAACAATACCTTAAACAATTAGTAAAACATACTCTTAAATCAGCCATTACTAGAATAATAAATCAACCATAAGTAATAAATCACCTATCGTAAACATAAGTCACCACATCGAATCATAAGTCACCACATCGAATCATAAGTGAGTAATGACTGAATCATAAGTCAGCCATCACTGAATCATAAGTCAGCCGTCACTGAATCATAAGTGAGTAATGACTGAATCATAAGTCAGCCATCACTGAATTACCAGAAAAGAGTCGATCTACACCATTTGACAAAATGAAGAGAGCTCTTCTCAAAACTCAAAAGTGTTTGGTTCTAAGTAAATGTAAGCAAGACCAAAAAAGCATATCAATTGCGCAGAAAGATGAAGGTAAAACACAGAAAATATCTCATTCCAGTTTGATGCGGTCCATGTCGTTTATCACACCTTCAAGCTGCACAATGGAAAAACAAAAACAGTCACAAGAGTCTGATCATGTAGTATGTGCACAAGTCTTAGTATCAGTTTACATACCTTGGCAATCTGCCGCAAGAAGAAATCACCATAACGTTTTGCGGGTTTTAATTCCACAACGTAGATCATGTCCTGCAGTTTCACCAGATTTAATAAAGTTACTTGTAAAAGAAGCACCAGAGTATCAATGGCAAAGAGATTCAGAAACAAGGAGGAACATACATTTTTGATGTAGAAATCAATGTCTGCATTGGAGATGATCCTACCCTCAGAATCAACTGAATGGGTCTTGTGCTTGTATGTTAACAATATGGTCCTACAATTATTAAAACCCATACACGTAAAAACGAAAGACTTTTCGTAATAAAAGCTATCTCTGCCTATGATGTTTTCCTCACCTTAGAGTGGGCTCATCAACTTCCATGTAGTTTGCGAGCTTAGCAAGAGAAATGGAGGAGTATACTTTCAGGAATGTCCGCACTCCTGACAACAGCTGCTGCTGCTTTACCTCATATAGGAACATCTTCAACTGAAGCCTGTACGCATCCTGAGATATTCAACCAAGTTAGGAAAGTTAAACACAGATGCAAGTCCTCTGTAGTTAACTGTTTTACTGTTAAAACTGTCTAGTACCTGGTTGTAATTGACAAGAGGTTCCTCGAAACTTGGTGCTGAAGGGGTGATAAACTTGGGGCATGCATAAGAGAAGAGCTCATCGTAAATACCAAATGCCTCATCGTCATACCTCTGCATCCTCATCATCTTATCACCATACTTCTCTCGCAATTGAGAGTTGACAGACTCGTCAACGAGCTTTGTCTGGGGGCAGAGCGAGAGGCAAACCGCAAGTAATGCATACATCTGCTCATTCTTTTTCAGTATTTGCTCATACTGCGGTGACTTTTGATGGTACTGCTTTGTCTTGTAAATGTAGAGGAGAATCTTGTTGAATTCACGAACAGCATCTACATACCTGCCACCAAAGGATGATTGCCCCAGTTATAGCAACAGGACTCTCTCGTCCACAAAGCATAATGGAAACAAGTATATACCTTCGCAACATCAGGTTAGCAAATCCATAGTGATATATAGTAGCGATATGGCATCCAATGACACTGGTGTAAACACCTTGCTGACTGATGTCAATGGGCTGCAACCATTTCAAAGCAGTGTGGTAATCACCAAGGAGGCAGTGAACACGCAACAGACCGACCATGCTGAAGTAACCAAGGACCTTCAACACGTTACTTCCACCACTGTAATCGTACCCATCAGTGGCAGTGAATTGCTCAAGTCCTTGCTTGTCTTGCTCCAGAATTTGGATGATTGAAGACTTTTCCACAAGAGCTTGCAAGAAGTTGAGCACACCATACACATTCCACGCCTGACAGTAAAGTGTAAGCTAAGTGATCCAAAAACATAACTTGGCAGCAGTAAGATGAATATGAATCCAACAAAATACCTTATCATGCTGTCTGAGCAATGCAAGTTCCTGCTCAGTCTTGTTCTTCAGCTTTGCTCTGAATTGACAGAAACTTTGGAACTGATAGACAAACTCATCAACCATATCCCACAACCACTGGTTCGGTAACTGCATATTCACTACGCCGTGCAACACAACCTAAACCCAACAAAACAAAACAATCAAGAGATTATTAACTCTACTCTATCTTAAACCCCACACACACAGCAACATTGAGCATCCTACTTGAAGCAAAATCACAGAACCAAATCCATACTGTATCAATCCCTAATGGAAGCAAATCACAGAACCATATCCATAAGAATCAATCCCATTGAAGCAAATACATAAGAACCAATTCCTAACTGAAGCACAATCACAGGACCATATCCATTAGAATCAATGCCATTGAAGCAACTCCATAAGAATGAATCCCTAATTGAAGCAAATGACGGAGAAAGCAATCAATGGCACCTGAAATAAGCTGCAATAGTTGTCATAAGAATCAATCCTCTGCTTCAACGTAGGAGACAACCTCGCATACAAATGCCGAAACCACATCTCACGGTATAGAAGACAGAAGACATGGTCGTTATCAACGTAAGGAGCTATGGCTTCAACACTTGGCCATGGCGTCTCCTTGAAAAGCCTCTCCGATAAGCTCTGGAACGATGTCTCACACATCTGATGGATCTCGTAAACGTTCTTCTCCCTTATGTGTCTGTACATGTGTACCACGAACGATTTCACTGAATCCGGCACATACTGAGGATCGTATCCTATCTCCCCGCCGCTCTCCCGCCCTACCTCCTCGTTGTTCGCCGCCGGACCATCCTCGTACTCGTAGTTCGCCGCCATGATTCACAGTTCTCGTTGATCAGCTGTGGTTTCAGAAGAACGGATGAGGAGACAAAGATCACACTAGACTAGGGTTTACAGAAGATCGATAACCGGTTTTTCTGGTCATTTGGTGGTTATCATCCGGTTTGGTTTGTTCAAATTTCGATTTAACTTTTTCTTTGGTTTTCGGTTGTTTATTTATTATACCGAACTAAACCAAACTATCGAAATTTTTGCTGTGCTTTCTCAAATGTCTCAGCTTCTTCAGCTTCACCGTCTCTCTCCTCCGCAATCTTCTCTTCATTTCCGATTCCCGCCTTTACATCACCGCCGTGCATCTTCTTCGCCGACTAACTCAACCGAATCCACCGTTTTTTGTCCTCTCACAGTCTCTAGATCTCGGATAGCTTGCAGATTCAGCCAATCCGGTGAGATTTATCTCTAATTTACGAACAATCAGCGATGAATCTTAATGTTCAGAGAATCATCATGTTGGTGTATTTATTTTCAGATATTACTCCACAATTTGAATTGAGTAAAGCACAAAACAAACAGAAACCACAAAAACAAGCCAATGGAATATTTTGGATCATACTTATCAATCTTGGCATATATGTAGCTGATCACTTCTTTCAGGTATTCAAAACTTGTGGTTATTATCAGAATGAGTTTGGAAACATAATGAAGCTTATGTTTTTATTTCTTTAATTCAAATTAGGTTCGAAGCATCAAATCTCTGTATTTGTATCACAATTTTCCAGCTTGGTACCAGTTTGTGACTGCAACATTTTGTCATGCAAACTGGTGAGAGCTCTATGTCTTCTTTTGCTGAGTTATTTTTTTTTTACTCTGGCTGATTCTGATTCTTTAGTTTTGTTTTATATTCTAGGAATCATCTCTCCAGCAATCTTTTTTTCTTGTACATCTTTGGTAAGAGTTGAAGATTTTCACATAGCTTATCAGTTCTTTAGTTAATTGATGATGGGGCTTTGTTCTGTGGTTTAATAGGAAAGCTTGTTGAAGAAGAAGAAGGAAACTTTGGTTTGTGGCTGTCCTACTTGTTCACTGGTGTTGGAGCTAACCTCGTTTCTTGGTTAGTTTTACCGAGAAATGCTGTTTCTGTTGGAGCCTCAGGTGCTGTTTTTGGGTTATTTGCTATTAGTGTTCTTGTCAAGGTACTATATTTTTCTTCTCTCCTTGTTCCTGTTCCTTGTAAATCAACCAGCAGTAGTATTTATATTAGTTTCAACTTCTTTTAAAACTGATTTTGTAGATGTCTTGGGATTGGAGGAAAATCCTTGAAGTTCTTATATTGGGTCAGTTCGTTATTGAGAGGGTAAGTATATCTCAGCATTTACACACAGCATCAGTATGGTTGTACAGTATATGGAGAAATAGTGTGTGCTTTAACAAGTTATGGTATGATAGAAGCTCTTAGAAATCAGGGGACGGTAATTGTTAAGTTAATTGATTCTCATAGGTAATGGAAGCAGCTCAGGCTTCGGCTGGATTATCAGGAACTATATATGGTGGCTATTCTTTGCAGACCGTTAATCACATTGCGCATCTCTCGGGTGCTCTTGTTGGTGTTGTCTTAGTTTGGCTTCTCAGCAAATTTCCCTCAGAACCTGTGGATCAAGAAGTTAAAAAGTCCCCCTAAAAGTGAGGAGGCAATCGGTATAAACTTTTCTTGTAAGGTACATGATAGGTGTCCAGTGAACAAAGGCTGATGAAACGATTGATAGATTGACATATTATCCTTGTAAAACTGAAGAATGGGCTCTAAGCCGAGTTTCTGTGAGTACTGGTTCTTTCGCAACGGATGTGTTTGCTGGTTTGTCTATGTAACCGATCATTAGGTTTTCTCCAAATCTGTGAGTCTGCAGCTATTGAAAACAGCAACTGTACAATATTTTGTTTATACAAAGACCATTCTGATGTAATGTACATATAGTGAGTTCTCAAAGTATTGACTCTGAAATTTTAACAGAACAATAAGTAAATCAAATCTCTGGCTTCAGTTCAGCCAAAGCAAGTTTTGTCCTTCAGTTCAAGAACACTGTACAAGAATGTACAAACTGCCCATTGATCCCAAACTGTGCTTGGGACTGCTTCCGGCATATGATTGGCACTCGAACTCCAAGTTTGCAAGCAGAAAGATTCACGGCTTTTGCAGTTGGCAGTTCCCGTTTCCCGAGTGGAATCTGCAGTAGATTAAAACTACCAGAGGACTGTTTCTGGTAAAGCTTCTCTAACCTCTCGATCTCTATGTCTTTACATTTCAATGCATTAATCGCTTTGTTCGACTCATCAGTGAGTCCCGCGACACGCCAAGCTTCTGCTAACAGCAAGAAGGTGGAATTCTCAGGCTTCACACCAAATCCTCTCATCATCTGCAAAACCTCTTCTGCTTTCCATGGTTGCTTCACCTCCAGGTATCCCCACATCAACGTCTCAAACGTCTTTATATTTGGTGAAACCCCGAACTTGCACATCTTGTTGAAAACCCTCATCGCATCATCCATACTTCCGCTGCTACACCACCCGCTGATCACCGTGGTGAAGATCACAACGTTGGGCCTGGTTTCAACTATCAGCGTCTCAAGAAGCTCCTCGGCTTTCGCGGGCTCTTTTGCTCTAACGTAACCTTTGGCTAGAATGCTGTAAGCGTGAGCGTCTGGTTTGACTCCTGCTTTAACCATTTCTTCAAACACTTGTGCAGCTTTCTCCATGTATCCAGCTGAGCTCCAAGCGTTCATCACAGTGCTGTACGTGATTACGTCTGCTTTCACCTTACACTCCTTCATCAACGCAAGAACCTGCACTTTCATTTTTATTACCTATTCAAGCTGACCCAAAACCCCATTAATGAGATTCCATAGACTATTAAATTTACCTCGTCGATGCCATCACGGTCCATGACCTCAACGAAGCCTTTGATCAAGGAATTGAAGACCACAAGGTTGGCTTCAACTCTCATCTCCTTCATCCTCCCCACAAACCTCAAACCATCTCTCACTCTCCCTTCTCTGCAATACCCTCCCACCACTATCCCACATGTTCTTCCGTTCGGTTTAGCCTTCTCCTTCATAACCATCTTCTCGACCACCTCTCTCTCAGCTCTCTCGGTCTCTCCTTTCTGCACATAACAAGTCACGATCGTGTTATATGTCACTGTATCCGGCCTAACTCCACACTCTTCCATCTTATGCACCACTTTCCACGCCTCCTCCACCTTCTTCTTCTTACACCATGCTTGCACCAGCACATTGAACGTCCTTAAATTCGGTCTAACATTGACATTGTTCTCCTCCAACATAAGATCCAATAGCTCAGATGATCTCTCAGGCCGGTCTGCAATCCCATACCCTTTGATCAAAGTGTTGTATGTACTCGTGGTCGGATTTAGACCAAGTTCTTTCATTTTTAACAGAGCCTGCACAGCATCTTCAATGTCACCCGACTCAGAGAAAGCATTGATAACAGCGTTGAAGAAGATGGAGTCAGGCATCGTCCCGCTTTGTTCCACCTCCGAGACTATAGAGCTTATGGAACCATACTGCTTCTGAACCGTCATCGCAGCCAAGAGAGTTGTGTAAGTGATCAAAGACGGTCTATGTCCTGTCTCTGCCAGTGTTTTGAAAACTGTATGCGCCTCGTGAGGTCGTCCACGTTCTATTAAAACATTCATCAGCTTCGTTCTTGACCTCACTGTTCTGCAACTGCTTCCTTCATCACATGACTTGCAACGATACTCTGTAATCTGCAAAAAGCAAGCCTTTTGCTCACCAGAAGGTGGACTCTAGGAACATAGCTCTAAAATAACTCAAGAAACATTAAAACTCAAGATTCGGAACATCAAGATTTCATCGAAACTCAAAATCAAGAAAATGTGTGTTCAAAATGGATCAATTTTAAGACATATATTCTTGAGATTGTTACCTTCACCAGCGTGGATCTTTCTGCATCAGACATGAAAGATGGTTTCTTCTCCTCAAAATCTCCCATGTTTTGTCGGAAAAGAATCTGCCTTTGTAAATATCACAGATTCAGAGTCTCAGACTAAGAAACGCCACCTGTCTTTAGGGTCCATAGAAAAATGGAACATTTATTTCTTATTTATTCCGATAAGGAGGACAAGGAAAATTTGAGATAAGGAAACCAACGACAAATTTTGTTTTTGCTGTCCACAAATATTTCTTTTGTATTTTCTCATTAAAATCTATAGGGCCTTGAGAACTTTTTACGGACTTATGAATTAATGGATCAAGGTTGGCCCAAACCCAATCAAATTTCGCATTTAATGGATCGTCGTTTAAACGAAGCTATAAATAACGTCACGACGTTCGTCATTGAAAGCGTTAAACGGCAAGTTGAAATCCATGTCAAAGCACACAGCATAAATTATCTTTATAAGGCAACATTAACATTTAATGCACTCTAGAAAAAAAGTTTCACTTTCTCCCTTCTCATATTCTTCCAAGTCAATAATCAACATTTTCTAAGGCAGCATTCAAATTTCAAAAATCCTTAGTGCCATAATCAGTCTCAATTGTTGAAGGAAAATTAGATGGGGGCAATTGCATATATTTGATTGAGTCCCAAAATGTTTTGGTGCAGAAGGTAGTGAGAATGATGGAAGTCTAATACCTCATTGGATTATGACGACGACCTCTAGATAATTAATATATTTCTTTTACTGATTTTGAAGCTTCAGATATATTATTGTATTTGTGAGTTTTTTATGGTGCACCTAAACTTAGTTTATAAATATTGTAGATATGAATAATAAATATCAATATCGGGGATAGCTCAGTTGGGAGAGCGTCAGACTGAAGATCTGAAGGTCGTGTGTTCGATCCACGCTCACCGCATTTTGCCACTTATTTATCCCAAAATAAAAATATTGTTGATCTTATATTAGAATTCGATTTGAAATGGATTATAGAAAAGCCATCATAACGATGAACGCTCAAATTATATTTTATTTCAACCATAAGTTAGGATCTAACCTAATGTATAGAGAACATAATTATATAAACCGATAGACATTCATTATGAGTTGATTTTGACGTGGACATTAAATTTGGGGTTTAATCTCCCTTAGTTTCACAAAAAGTTTGAAAATTCCAGTATGGAAAACATCATTTCGTATAAAAGAAATATCGAATCCGGAACACCAAAGAACCAACCCCTTATATATTATCATTATGTCATCATCCCTTCGATTAAATCTTTAATATGGTATCCTTCTCAATCTAATAGAGAAAGATTCAAAACATAGTTAAGAACTAGCAAAAGTTACATTTTATTCAATTAAAATTCCATCCAATGAAGGCTAATACTTATCAACGTTGAAGCAATCAAAAAAATGTATGAAAAAAGTTTCCAAATGGAGAATGAGTGAGATCACCCACTTAATAATTGGTTTGTTTATTAAAACAAAAACAAAACTGAGAAGACATAATAGTAATCTGTCTAATCTCTTTTGCCTAGGGGGGGGGGGCTATTTGGCTAGAGCATATTGGGTGAGCGTTTAAGCCCCCAACCTCACCTCCCAACTATCCAACGAATTGTAAAATGCATAAATAGCAATAACAATATACTATTATAAAATTTTTTTAAATATTTGTTTTGATTCGTAATATATACTACATTTCCAACCAAAACGTTCGAACAAGAATTTTTAAAAAAAATTTATAGAACACATAAAATATTGGAGTCTATTATTTAAAAGTAAATAAATTTAACATACCAAAATTAATTTTTAGTAAAAACAATTATACGTAGTTTGAAATGACATTAAGCGTATGGCTCCTTTTTATTATCAATCACCAAAAAAAAAACAGTGCAAAATAACGATACGAAAATAAGTATAATTATTAGTACATTCTTTTATTTTATTTTTCTAATTATTATGCTATTGCTTAACACTCTTTTTCTGCTATAAACTCTTTTTTATCACTAATCTGACTTATTATATCCATCGACATCACACTACACTATATTTTATTTTCCATTTGACATAACGCTGACTATTGTTTAAAGACGTGGATATATATAGCCGTACATGCGGACGAAGGATCATTGGTTTGACACATCATCTTCTACTATGAACCATTCATGCTAAAAGACTCCAATCAAATGATAGTCCAATGTTTAGTTCACGAATTAACGTACGTCTATATATATACATACTGGTTACTTAAATAATATTCCAATGTTTAGTTCAATCAATTACTAGATATTAATTAGGTCAATCACCATTTTAGTTATGCAAAATGCAAGATGTAGTTATACTTTCGTTTTTATTTAATGTAATGAAGTGCAACTATTATCGTCCTTTAGTTAATCAATTTTTATTGGTTGCCATTTTCTTGTCAATGCAGAAATTTCCACTGCAACAATTTTATAGATCGATCAAGATTCAAGGCATACTAGGAATAATATCTTATAACGAAAGTTGAACAATGATCATAAGTAGTATATATATAAAAGATTTGTGTCAGTTAGTTTTGAGTTAAAATCATAAAATCTAATATAGTATCAGAGTCCGATCAGACGCTGCTCAAACCAATGCATAATCTGTTAAATCCAAATTTGCTATGTTGATATGTCCGAATATACATGAATTAATTGTTATAAGTGTCATCATCTCGAATAGTTATATTGAAAGTAGTATCTCACATCAAAAATTGGATTGAGATTTTAAGTAGTATATAGAAGATATGTGTTAATCCACTAATTGTCAATTAATTTTGAATTAAAACTTCATACTCTAATAGTTATCAAGTAATTGTAAATATGGCACTCCCATGATGGGAGTGGTGGGAATAGTTTTATTACTTCAGCATGAAGGTAATGAATTATCGGAAAACAAAAAGATAGGTAATGAACAGTTTTAGTCGAAAGATGGTAGGAGTATTTGCAGAAAATTAAATCAAAGCTAACTGGGAAAAGACAAATGAACGGGAAATGGAACAATAAAGATTTTGGGGACACAAACCAAATTCTTAGTTTCATACCCAATTAGAATTGTGTAATTTTAAAATTTCCCGACTTTTCTTTCCAATAAATTCCAAATAATGCTCAAGTAGCGATACGTGGATCCCCCTCTGAATTGATGTATTCATACTTATTTTGTAATGTGTTTGTTCAACTTTCGATGCAAATTTATTATATTTTTATAATGATCATTTGTATTCCGCAGTATGTTTATTATTTGTTGAATTGTTTTAAGGTTTTAATTTAGAATAAATAAATAAATAATTTATGTGTCTGTGTGCAAAATGAAACACATGGAGCATTTAAAAAATCATAATAGATAATTATCAAAAATACTATATTTTCTTATTTTCAAAAATACTTTAACACTTTCTCTGTTTTAAAATATTAAAAGCACATTTATTAAAAAATTACTTTTGTTCTAAAACACAAAAAAAAATATTAAATAAGTGTACTTTTAATATATAAACAAAAATATAAGATTGCAGACTTATTATATAAAACAATATGAGTATTATTTAATATATAAACAAAAACAATTTAACCAATTATAAAAGAAAACTGCAGACTCCTATTGGTCATACAATATTAAATAAAACAAAAAATTACATAGAAATGTGAAAACATCTTATATTTTGAAACACAAAAAACTTCTAAAACATCTTATATTATGAAACAGATGGAGTATTTTTAAATAAAAATCAACAATATTAATAGAATAATTTACCATTAATGGAAAATTAATAAGCAATCTATTTAAGAAATATATTCCACAATAATTAGATAGAGAAGTCGACAAACAAAATTACATATATAAAATAATATCAAAGAGACAAGCAAAAGTTTAACTACGAAATTAATTAAACGAGTAATTAAATTTTTTTTAAAAAAATTGAGCAAGTAAGTTCTTTAATCATTTTAGAATCCCGACCTTTGCTTTCTTCTTTCTCACAACCCCACTTAATCTTATACTAATCATTAGACAGATTGGGTAATTATTAGCTACCTCATTGCAATTAGAAAAATTAGCACGATTAAGTAAAGCAAATGAACCGGCCACTGGCCAGTGTGAAATTCCCTTTAATTATTGTTTAAACAAAACAAGAAGTCATTCTTCCCCACGAATGTCTCGTGAGCTGAAAAGAAGAAATTTAGTGATATATAATTAGATTAGTGGAGCTGAGTGGGCTAGGGATTACGGATAGATCCATCTTAATAGTATTTGTATTTTTATAAACGTTTATATAGCTAGGGATTACTAAAATTAAGTTTACTAGAAAAACATCCGCGCTATATCTAGCTACTATGTACTATATTCTATTATATAGAACAAAATATCAAATTGATATTAAAAATCTCAAAAGGGTGACTATTAGTTCATGGTGAGAGAAATCCTCAAAACAAAAGTGCACGAAAATATAGTGAAAAGAGAAGTGATAATAAGAAAACAAATTATGATACTGTCTAGCTTTAAAACCATATTAATTACTAATCCACAAGTATATAGTTTTCGTCTCGTGGTAATATAAGAGGAATTGAACAAATAAAAACTAAGATATTACACAATGGATTAGCGAGATTGTAAGTTAAGTCAATGCTATCGAATTAGTTGGCAAATGAAAAATTCAGGTAAGTTAAGGAACACACAACAAAGCAATTAACGAGTTGACAATTATATACTATTCATTAGGTCATATCGATTTCATGCATTATGCGGGTTTGAATTAGACAATAACATAATAGCTAGTTGTATTAACGTGAACCAGTAGGCTGGTAGGTTATATCTCACATTTTATTAAAATTGTACTAAAACTAAAAGCATCACTTTAGTGTAGTTCTATGATACTCTAGAAGTTGCATAAGTAAGTTTTAAAAGAAAGCTATTTAAACGCCTAGGCTACATTATAGGCACTACAAAGCCTAGTAGTGTTTCCTTTATACTTTCTATTGATCTCACACTTAAAGTCAGTTCCCATGGCCTTTTCAGATATGAGCTTGATTATCAGTATATTTAGTGGCAAGTCTACAATTTTTTAACATTTTTAATTTATTTTATTCAGTTTTTCTGTAATTATTACATTTTTCAAACACTCTTATTTAGATTAATTTCGTATTTGATTAGCATTATTTCATTTGCCAAACGTTATTATTTGAATTAGTTTTCTTATTTTATTAGTCTTATTCATATCTCAAACACTAACAGTTACATCAATATACAATTATACATTTAGTTACACTACAACTGTGTTATCTGTAAATATCATAAAATTTTATTATTTTATAAATAAGACTTTTAATAAAATTAAATAGTATAAAATATGTCCATGCATAGCATGTGCTCTTACTTAACTATTTGTGTAAAAATATTACAATGGTACTCTTCGTTAAAGGGATGGAGTATATATTAATAGAGATGTTTTGAGGAAATAAAATTTATTTTATAAGAAATTATAACACATCTTTTTTTCTTTTATAATAATATGGATTTTACAGCTTTGAGCCTGGATAATGATTTATTATTAATATTAGCATAAACCATTAGACTACATGTTCTGCTCATATAATTTTTTAAAAAATATATATTTTTATGATAACTGAAATGATCAATAAATACAATTCACAAATGTTATATTTTTGACAGTCTATAATTTATAATTATTTTTTTAAATAGGAACCATTAGTCGAAAGAAGAAATAGGAACCACAATTAATAAGGATGATAATAATATTAACAAGAAATTGATGTTACACTACGTATTCTGTATTCATCGTAACCAGATTATATATATCTTCAATATAAGAAATTATCATATGGCAAATATAAATATTATATATATATATATATATATATATATATCTGTATGATTTTTGAAAAGAGTAGTAATCCAAAACCACACAGATACAAGATAACAATGGTTTTTAAAGTAATATAAAAGTAAAATAGAGCTTACAGTATTTTTATTAGTTCATTTTATTTAATAATTCACTAAATTGATTCACTAAATAGAACTGAGCACAAAAGATTATAGTAATAAATCTCGTGAATTATATATGTAAATATTAGTCTACAATAATTATAATAAACACATGTACAAGGTTGATTCATGGTAGGGTAGGTTAATATATTCAATTAGGTGATGTTATTTGATTAATTACATTACTCTCGAAGTGGCGAATAAACAAAAAGGATTCGGTGCTTGTATTTTGTCTGGCTTGGGATCTTTACTCCACTCATATTTACCATCCAATAAGGTCTCTCTATCCCCTCATTGTGACATCCAAAATGACGAAGTTTTATTTTGCAAACTTATATAAATAAAAGGAATGGGAAAACTTTTAAATAGTAAATTAAAGGCCATGCCAAAAAGGTTAAAACCGTGGTGGAAATTAGTACGAATTTGGTATCCTCATAAATTATTTTATTTAACCAATTGTTGGTATGCAATATAACGAATTTGGTAAACCTAGTTCCAATCAAATCCACCTGAAGTTGATGTCGCGTTACATCGCTTTACAGAATCCATATGTTTCACCTTCTCGTTTTGATCTCGTCCTACTATGTATATATACTAGATAAGAGCTTATACAATGCTATTTAATTTTACTTATAGTAGAATATATATATATATATATATATTATTATAAGAAAACAGCCGGGATCAGACGAAAAAATTGGTAGGAATATGCAAAATCCGTCGGTTTTTATCGTCTGAAATATGTCGTCGGAATTGAAAACCGCGTCAGAATTCCGTCTGTATTTCCGATAGATTTCCGACAGAACCTAGTTTCTAGATATCCGTCGGAATCCGTCAGTTTCCCGTCGGAATATTTCTGACGGATTCCTGACAGGATTCCGATGTTTTTGAACCAATGGTTACCGACAGATTACCGATGGAGTTCCGACAGAAAAAAACCGACAGATTTCCGACGGATCTAAAAACCGACGGATTACCGATGGCTAAGTTTTTTTTTTAATATAATAATTTGAAAAATCAATAAATGTATTAATTTTAAGAAAATTAAATTAAAAAAATGAAAATTAAAATTGAATTATATTGAAAATTAAAATTGAATATTATTGAATTTTTTTAATAATTCAAATAAAATAAAACATAAAAATTGTTTCTAATCCGAAAATCAAACTAAACGTCCGATGGAGGTGGTCCCGGTCGAGGTGGTGGATATTGCGAAAAGAATTCGTTCATCCGTTGGACCATCGCTTGTTGATCAGCTTCATATTTTGCCCTTTGCGCTTCTCCAGCCTCTTCAAAGTGTTGCATCTTCGCCTTCATCTCCTCCATTTCAGCGAGACTCTGTGCGAGCTCCGCCTTAAGATCGGCGGTAGGATCTCCGAAATAGCGTGAAGTAGCCGAGTAAGATGATGAATCGTCCGGAAGACAAAGACCCAACCTTTGGTCTTCGGAGTACACTGCAGAAATGAAAAGTTGAATAAATATTTGAAATAAAATAAAAATTGATTAAAATTTTAAAATTTTCTTACCTCTTAGACCAATTCGTTGATCTTCTCGATCGAGACTTCGTTGAGAGGCGGGGTTCCTTCAATGATTGGTTGAGTAAGAAGAAACTCTTGACCCATCTTCCTGACATTGCCAACGATCTCCCGAGCTACACCATCTTGGATTTCATTGGTGTTCTTGTTAGTGTGTGCAACTTCGATTAATTTGAGGGCAGAAGGTTGGACACCATCTTTCTGAAACTACAAAATTAACAAATATAGTAAATATTTTGAATATAAAATTGAAAAAACAACATATTGATTAAACCAAAAACTTACAAATTGTTTCGGCTTTGTGACCAAACTGGTTGCTCCTAGATTGTGCGTCGCCTTACCCTTTTCTTTGCGATCGCTGTTCCGGCACACAGAGTGGGTTGTGGAGCTTGCCTTCGTAGCGTCTTCACTCCAGTACGCTATCAACCCATTCCATAGGGCCGGGTTCATAACCAACTCCCTTGGCACAAGATTCCTTGACCACAACCTTTCCACTCGTTCAGCTTCCGTGAATACATTATTGCAGCTTTTTTGTGGAACTCCCTTCTAACCAAAGCGGTAATGTGACTCTCCCAAGTAAATTCTTGCTGAAAAAAATGAAAATTAAATTAAAATAAACTAATAAACTATTTAAATTCAAAGTAAACAACAAAGAAAATGAAAAACTTACCGCAAATTGCCGAAACCACATTTCCTGCTCTTCTAAGAGCATTTGGGTGTACGTCGGATACGGATGCTGAAGCAATCCATTAAGCATCCGGTTGATAGACTTAGAAATCTCATTTCCCGAATCTTTAAACCTTCAAAACAAATTATTTTGTAGACTTTAAATAGTTTATAAAAAAAATATTAAATAAAATTTAATATTTTTAAATAGAAAAATCAAACTTACCATGTGTCTGTCCCAACACAATTAGGATGAAGACGAGTGAATCTCTCTCGTCCAGGTAAAGCAACGAAGTCCTCGACGCTCATTTGCGACAGTGCAGTAGAGGGTGGTGTCGATGCAGCAGAGGGTGGTGTCGATGCAGCAGCGGGTGGTACAGGTGATGCGGTGTCCGGAATATAAATGTATAAAATAATTATAAATTTCTAAAAATGATTATAAATTAATAAAAAGCATTATAATTTTATTAAAACAAATTTATAATTTATTCTAATTTAAATAAATAATGTAAAGTAAAAAAAAAAATTTAACATAACAAATTCATATTATCCAATTCTTAATCAAATTCAAATCATATCCAAAATCAAATTCTTAATCAAAATCATATAAATTCTTAACATATATAAAATCATATCCAAAATAAAATTCATATTATCCAAATCTTAAATCTAACCATAGAAATCCTAGAACTAACACTAGAAAACATAAATCTAACATCCAATAACATAAATCTAACATCCAAAAACCTAAATCTTACATCCAAAAACCTAAATCTTACATCCAAGAACCTAAATCTAACATCAATCTTAAAACCTTAGAAATCTTTAAGTTTTAGAGTTTTGGAAACTTACAAATTGGATGGAATTGATGGATTGTTAGACATCTTGATGATTGAGCCAAAAAAAGTTGTGAAATCGGAGGTTTTGTTGAAGGAGAAATCGGAGGTTTTTGTTTTTTTTTTGGTTTCGCGTAACTGATCCGCGAGGAAGAAGAAGAGATTTTTTATCAAAAAATTATGATGGAAATTCTGACAGAAATTCTGACGGAAATTCCATCGGAATCTAATCAAATTAAATGAAACGCGGTCTCGGAAAGATTCCCGGAGAGATGAAAATTAATTTGCCGCGTAATATTTAATGTTCGTCGGAAATCCGTCAGAAATCCGTCGGAAATTACCGACGGATTTCTGACGGATATGCGAGACATGCATGTCTCTTCATTGGTCAGTCAAACCTTGAGGCGGTACACGTGTAAGCACAATCCGTCGGAAATCCGTCGGTAATTTCCGACAGATTTCCGACGAGTTTATGGTTTCGTGGTCGTTTATAATCCGTTTCTTTTGAAATATGTTTGTAGTATGGTTTGTTACTCATTTCAATGATGAAATACTAACATATACCTTGTAATATATCATATATATGAAAATTAGAAAAATCCCGACTATCATGACTACATGTTAGACAATGATACATATCTTAAAACGATGATATATAACCATAACAACTAAATTTTTCTATATTCGTACATTTAATATGTAACAATGTATTTGTTTATATTTTATCATTGAAATGAGTAACAAAGCATACTACAAACATATTTCAAGAGAAACGGATCGTAAACGACCATGAAACCCTAAACCCGTCGGAAATCTATCGGAAATTTCCGACGGATTTCCGACGGGTTTGTGGTTACACGTGTCTCGGTTTAAGGATTGACTGACATTGACTAGCCAAGTAAAAATGTCATTTCCGACGGATTGGAGTGTAATTTGGTTTTGGATGTTTTGTGTATAATTATTTTTTATGGTTTTTTGGTTTTTTTTTGTGTGGTTTTTTTATGTTTTGGATTTGTTTATGATTTTTAATGTTTTTATTTATTTATGGTTTTGTGGTTTTAATTTTTATTAAAAGTAATATTTAAAATACGAAATAAAAATACAAAATATAAATAAAAACAAATGTTCATAATGTACTACTCTGAATCAGATAATGATCATTCAGAAGGAATATCGTCTTCGGCCTCATCAAATTCTCCAAGTTCTTCCTCTGATTCTGAATGAACTCTATCATCACCAATTTCTATTAAATCAAATCAACCACAAGGAATGTATCAAAAGAATGCTCAACATGATCCATTGGAACACTTCTAGTTGGTTGTAAAGCATCGTGCTCAGAAACTCCATAAATTTGTCCTCTTGGATCGTTTGGAGTCACTGTAATTCAAGGATCTGAACGCCGTGTTACTCTAAGGTAACGAATATAGCATACCTAAAAAAAAGTAATTTATGAAGTCAAATGAAACAAAAATTGAATCCAAAAACTGACGTAATATAAAATATTTATTAAAATATCCGAACTTGGTCTGCCTGTGATGCTAGGATGAATGGGTCATACGTACGAAATCTTCTTCTAGAATTTACTGACGTGACGCCAAATTGGTTCACTTTAACCCCACACCCAACTTCTGGATCATACCATTCACACATAAAAACAATGCACCTCATGTCCAACATCCCTGGATAGCGCACTTGCAATATTTTTTTGAGAATTCCGTAGTAGACAACATCACCAGATATAGCCGAAATACCATAATCTGCAGTTGGTCTTGACCTTCCTTCATCGTGAATCCTAAACCCAAATCTCCTACTGCAATACCTAGAGTATGAGGTCGCAATGTAGATTGGGCCAGTAACTAACTCCACTAACCATGTCGGAAAAACCGATCCACCTCTAATTCTCTCATTAACCTAAGAAAATAATTTCCAAAAAATTAATATAAAACACTTACGTAATAATTGAAGTCATTTATATATTAAACTTATAGCCTACTTACGTAAAACTGCAGCCAAGTAATAAAATCGTTCTCCTTATGCAGTTCAAGTTCTTCTTCAGTCTTTTCCAGAAAATGGATACGTATTATTGCCATGTAAATCCTGAAAGCAAACAACATTATATAACCTTTGAAAGCTAATACTTATTTATAAAATAATTTAGTATTTAAATAGATTAAGTTTTTTACCTTTCGTACTCCGCCATCTCCTCACAATTTGTTAGGATATACATATGCAAGTGAGTCCACTCCTGCTGTGATAATCTGCATTTCTTCCCTTTCCCACAGACTCGACTAATTTGCGAAAACTACTCAGGGACCACCACGGGATACATGGCTTTCTCACCTCTATCATCATGGCGAGCAGAACGTCTACTCTTCGTATGAACTTCCGATAGAAAGTAATATTCTGCAAAATATGAGGTTTCTTCGTTGATGCTCTCTGCGATAATAAACCCCTCAACTCGACTTAAATTTTTAACCTTCTTCTTAAGATGGAACATGTACCGCTAAAAAGATACATCCAACGGAATTGAACAGGACCACCTAGTACGGCTTCATGGGGGAGGTGGATCGGAAGATGTTCCATAACATAAAAAAAGGACGGCGGAAATATCTTCTCAAGATTGCAAAGGATCAAGGGTATATTGTCCTTTAAATTATGAATCCCCTCAAGTGTAAGTGTTCTCGTGCATAAATCCTGAAAGAAAGCACTAACTCCTACAAATAAAAATACACAAATTTAAATATATATAAAATATAAATATCAGTAATTGTTAAAATACACATGAAAATGATTTATACCTGTAATTGCTTCGTACACATCTTTATGAAGGAGCTCCGCAAAAGCAAATAGAAGAAATTGCTGCATCACAACATGACAATCATGACTCTTTATTCCGATAAACTTTTCTTCTCCATAGTCGATGTAATTACGCAGGTTAGATGCATATCCATCAGTGAATTTGACATCGTCTTGAATCCAATCAAAAAATTCTTTTTTCTTTTGTGCATCCAACCAGTACGGAGCAAAAGGATATTTACCATTGGGAAAAATTTCAAAAAAATCACGATCACAAATCTCTGCTAAGTCCAACCTAGACTTCAGGTTATCTTTTGTCTTCCCCGATACATTTAAAATCGTATTCATTATGTTATCAAAGAAGTTTTTTTCAACATGCATCACATAGAAGTTGTGCCTCAATAAATGATCTTTTCAATAAGGTAATTCCCAAAAGATACTCTTCTTGTGCCAATTATGAACTTCACCAGCTCCGTAAACAGTTTCATCCAATAAAGTACTACCATCTGGCTCATCAAGTGGAGCTTCAAACACTTGATTATTTTTCGTAAATAATGTTTTAGACCGATAATACGGATGCTCCCTCGGTAGAAACCTTCTATGGCAATCAAACCAACACGACTTTCTTCCGTTCCTCAATTGGAAAGCATCTGTGTTGTCTTCGCAATACGGGCACGATAATCTTCCATGAGTTGTCCATCCAGATAACATTCCATATGCTGGGAAATCGCTAATGGTCCACATAAGAACCGTACGCATCCTAAAATTCTGCTGGCGCGAAACATCAAACACTTCAGCACCGTGACTCCATAGCATTTGTAACTCATAGATCAATGGCTTAAGGAATACATCTAGTGATCTCTTTGGGTGCTCAGGGCCGGGAACAAGAACGGAGAGAAATAAAAACTCTCGATGCATGCATGTACCAGGGGCAAATTGTATGGTGTTACGATTACGGGCCACAACGAATACTGCCTTCCATGCTTCCTAAATGGGTTAAAATTATCTGTACATAACCCGAGGTACACATTTCTTCTCTTAAACGCAAAATCCGGATACATGGATTGAAAATGTTTCCACGCTTTTGCATCTGAAGGATGTGTAATCTCTCTATCTTGACGATGTTCTGCATGCCATCTTATTTGCTTTGTCGTGCGCTCAAATTGATATAACATCTTCAACCTCGAAGTCAACGGTAAGTACCACATACGTTTAAATGGAATTGGAACTCTCCCACTAGTATCCTGAAACCGTGGTTTACGACAAAATCGACAACTTCTCCTGTCTTCATCTTCTCTCCAATATATCATAAAGTTATCGATGCACACATCTATTATTTGATACGGCAAACCAAGACCACCTACAAGTTTCTGTACCTCGTAGTATGATGCCGGTGTAAGATTATCTTCAGGCAAAAGATCTTTCATCATATCTGCTATCGCATCAACACATTCCTCTGCCAAATTGAAGTCCGTCTTAATGGTCATCATTCTACTAGCAGATGATAAAGGTGAATGACCTTCTCTACATCCATCATATAATGGCTGCTTAGTTGCGTCTAACATATCAAAAAATCTTCTAGCTTCTACATTTGGTTCTTCAATCCTATCCTCATCTATTACGGTCGATGGCAAATTCTATCTAAACGCATCATTCACCATCTCAACGGTGCCAACACCAAAATCTACTTCCGTTCTATGTTCTCCTAAGCTATCCGCAACATAGGGTTCACTGCTACTACTACCATAATCAAAATTTCTTTCTCCATGTAGATACCAAATCTTGTAACCCGGCATAAATCCATTGTTATACAAGTGATGTCAAACTATCGCTATCTTAACATTACGAGAATTGCAACAAATTGAACATGGACATTTCATCTTACCACTTGTTTTCACTCGCGGTTGATTTCCAGCAATGGCCATGAACTCGCATATACCTCGTGCATAACCATCGTTTAATAACTTCGACTCCGGATCAAACATTTATTCATCCATCCACGATCTTAAATCTCTAGAAGACGATATCTCTCTCTACACGTTTTTTTAGAATTGTTGGGTTGAAATTTGTTGTTTGAAGATTTGACAATTTTAATTTCTTTCGGACATGTCGTCGGTTTTGCGGTAGATTTCTTGTAGTGTATATAATTTTAATACGTTTGAAGATATTAAAGTTGTTGTGATTCATTTAATTATACATATTATAGTTTCGTAAATTTGGATTGTTTGAAAACTAACAAACGACAACAAAAATCAATAGAAAAAGTAAAACTATAAACAATCAATATTTGTCACGACTAGAGTTCATAAATTGATTGATAGTGTCTTGAGTCTTGTTGTTTGCTATCGATATTCGATCAATGAAAACACAATATTCGACTATATTCCTTGTTTTCCGTAGAGTCTAACAACCCCATTAAAACCTCTTCCAAACAGATAGTATGTCTAATAATCCTAAATATACATAAAAATCATACAGTAATACATTAATATAGCCATACAATGTGTAATTCTAACAAAATTTCCATTTATCTATTTAAGTCAAGTTTGATATTTATATTATTAATCACATATGTCATGCGTACCAAAAAAATAAAAATAATGTAATGCGTGCCAAAAAAAATAAAAATAATAAAATTATATATATATATATATATATATTTTTCTAATTAAAGCCAAAATTAATATTACTGTTACTCATGATTAATCACTCATCAACCACCTAAAATTTATTATTATTATTATTACATCTTTTAAAAGAAAATGTTATAAAACTGTTCATACACATCCAATAAAAGCTTGGCAATAAAATGATTATTGAGGAGGGATAAAAAGAATGTATATAAAATGGTACCAATTGGAAAAAGAAAACATATGAAGTACAAAGTTGCCAAATGTACGACCTATGTGGCCGACGAGACACGACACTTCCTCATCACCAACATTTTAAATTATTTTCGGGTTTAAATCAATCTATAACTTTGGAATTCAATCTAGAAATTTCAAATTAACAACCCAAAATTTCCATCACCAAATTTCGGGTTTTAATAAACAACGAATTAGGGTTTCAAATATCTTATCTCATCACAACCGTTGATGACAAATTTCCTCATTCGAATACAAAAAAATCTGTCTTTAATGTTCTTCGTTTTTTCTGTGTCTATTTCTTTTCTTCTTAAATCGTGACTTTAAAATAAATAAAAAACTTTTGGATAAAAAGAGAGTTTAAAGAATTGAGAAGTTGGATTGACAAGTTGAATTTTTGTTATCAGATTAATGGTTAATCTCAATTTAAATTCGGTTTAGTGTAAGATTAGACGGAAAACGTTATGATTTAACGATGGTAAAACTGTAACTCGGATTAAAAGTTTGATGGGGATTGACACAACCAAAACTTCAAAATGTAGCTACAAATCAAGGCTAAAATTTTGTAAAGATACAAACTTAATTGAAATTTTGCAAGAGGGAGAGAGACTGTCAACCCTAATTGTTTTTTAATTTTAAAAAAAACCGTTAGAAGATTTGAAATTTTCTTTTTTAATAAAAAGATATTTGAAATGTTTGCTCTTTTTTAAATGAAAATTATGGATTACAATCACCTTAACTCACACTTCTTTGTTACTTACTAAACTATTTACCTACAGTGATATTAATTTTCATGATCCCACATTCTTTTGGATTCAACTCTTGTATAGTTGTATTTATCCTACCACCATCATTTGATAACCTATGTGCCCGTCTACTGGCGCATGGGTCTTACTGTTATTCAATGCTCATGGACTATTTTGGACGACTAGAAAGACTTGTTTAATATTTTTTTATTTCAAAATATAAGATGTTCTAACCAAAATCGCTGAGATAAAAAAGTAGTTTTTACTTTAAAATGTATAATTTAAATATATAAAATAAAATAAAACAATTCATCTAATTATGAAAAAGACTACAAAAAATAATTGGTCATACAAGATTTAATAAAGTTAAAATGTATATAAAAATATAAATACGAGAATATCTTATATTTTGAAACGGAAGGAGTAGTAACCTTTCAAATTATCACGAGATATCTTTTTTGTGTGTTTTGTTACTCAACTCAAACAATATGCAGCCCTAGCCCAAGACAAAAAAATTTCCCTAACTAATTTATTTTAAAAATTGATCCTTTACTAAATAGATTTACAATAAATTTTTTAATATTTGGGCCCACTTGAAGTTATCACTTGGCTCCTAAATACTTCCTCAGTTGTAAAATATACAAAGACGTTTTGGTTAAAAATGTGCATCTTAATTTTGTTTTTGATATCATTTAAGTTTGATCGAAAAAATTCAACTAATAATTAAAAATGTGCATAATACAAATACTTGCAAAATAACGAATACATTTAAAATTTGCATTAAAACTTGTATAACATCCTATATAGAGAAAATAATAGTGAAAATATTCGAAAACGCAGAGTTTAATCACAACTGGCGTTCCTACGATGATATTTTCAAATCTCACAAATCTCCATACTAAGACCTAGGATGGTAACTCGATACGAAAGCTTTTGACTAGGAAAACAAAAAAAAACAAGATCTTATCGAGAGTATGAAGCCAAATCTTGTTTATCTAGAAGATGGTGGTATTGATGCTGGCATTTAGCTAGCTAGATCATGAATGCATTTAGATTTAGTTAAATCGGCGTATTGGACGATAAGGATGAAGAAATGCAATATCTATTGCATTAATTAACCTTTCTAAATCCGTTGAGAAAACAAGTTTGGAACTTTAAGATCTTTTTTTTTCTATGACTGTAGGCATCTTTTGTGGCAGCCCGTGTCAGAGACGATGACGGTGATAAAAGGCTTTTGGAGTGACATATGAGCTTGGATAATGGATGACCATGTTGTGGTGCTCTGGAGAAATCGCATTAATCATACATTATTTTAATTATGTCCTTCAACCGTGAAATGTTGGCCCTTTCGCCTGTTTTATCGATGTTTCAAAATATGAGTTTTATATTGTGGAGAACTCCAAAATGGAGGAAGGTATATATATTTTGATAAATCAAAGTATTTCAGATCTTTGGCCCAAACAATTATGGGATGAATCTTGTTAGGTACTTTTTCATCATGTGAGTCATCCATGCCTAATTCTAGATGGCCACTGGTCCAGTAGGTGTGTGTAAAATTTTTAAGAAGTGGATCGAGTACGAAAACGACCAATTACGGGGTTTCGCCCACGTATTCCCAACTCCTAGACCACGGCCACTGAGTTATTGTATTGTATATTTGATAGGCTGGGAATAAGAAACTCTTTTAGAGTAAGGATTGAGATTGAAACTAAAGAATGTGAAGCATGGTTTACGACCAAAGTTTAGGGGTCAAAGTATGATTCAAGATTTGGAGAAACCCTCTGTTTTTTTCATGCCTCTTATATATATGGTTCGTGGTTTGCTAATAATGTGACTAGTAACAGAGATATAGATGATGATACTAAAATTTTAAAATGAAAGAAGATTTAATAAAAGAAATTGATACTAAATTGCACCATTTTCTCTTTAATAAAACACGCTATTGTTTGAATGTTTCATGGTCTTAAATGATGATAGCATTTGTTTGCATATGGAACGGTCATTAGTTACTAAAGGTTAACTCTTTTACACTTGCTATATATATACAAATTTTTTGAAAACATGCAAATTTTTCGAAAAGTTCTAACATGCTGGAGGTTGAACAGATTTGTGTATTTCCGTATGTTGTGGACTAAATATTTAATTGGGGATAGTTAGATCAGTTCATGTGAAATATTTAAATTTGTGAATAGATACAATGAAAAATGATGTAATGGGCATGAATAAGATAAAAATAATATTCTTTGTATATTAAATTTCATATTATTTGTGCAGCAATTGGGTGATCATAAGACAATCAAAAGTTTACTTACATAAATCTTTGAGATTTCCATGAGGTAAAGAGTCAAAAGTATAGTAGAACACCAAAATCTAATAGGTGGAGAATCAAAAGAGAAGTACATTAAATAAACAAAACCCTTACTTAAGCATTTTTAAACACATTTATATACACACTCATATTATATAAATACACATAATCAATCACACATAGAGATAGTCACATCAAAACTAACAAATTTCTCTCCCTCTCCCTATCTCTGTCTCTCTCTCTTATAAGTTTGAATGGCGATTTAAGAGACCCGTAGTTCTCTGATCATTCCTCCGATTTCTACTCTCATCAAAAAAAAATCAACGCTTATCTCTCACTCTCTCTTTTTACTCATTCTTCTCATTTGGATAAGATCCCTCTCTATCTCTCTCTCCCTCCTTTTCAGCAGATTCAATCCAAACCCTAATAACCTCTTTGATTCGGATTGTAGTATATTATTCTCTTCAAAACCCCCATTATAAATATTTCTTTTACCTTTTTTTACCATCTCTCTTTATTGTTTTCTTACTCCACGCACATCAATGTCAAATTGTTCTATTTGTCCTTTGCTCTTAATTAGTGTCACCACCACCACCACTTCTATACTACAAACCCTTCTCGTATTCTCTTAAGAAAAAAAAATACGTACTTATATTATTACATTACAAACACACACAAACCAAGTCTCTCTCTATATATATATAAAAGCAAAGATAGAGAAAGAAACAAGACAAGGCTCTATATATTTTCTTGATGGATTTTTGTAGGATGAGAGAGATAGAAGGGAAACTAGCACATGATTACTTGTCTAGCTACCACCGTGGCATGACGTCACCACGTCGCATCTGCGTCGTCACTGGTCCGGTGATCGTAGGCGCCGGACCGTCGGGACTAGCGACGGCGGCTTGTTTAAAGGAGAAAGGTATAACGTCGGTTCTACTAGAGAGATCAAACTGCATAGCATCACTATGGCAGCTCAAGACTTACGACCGTCTTCATCTTCATCTTCCTAAACAATTTTGTGAACTTCCGATTATACCCTTTCCCGCCGATTTCCCAACCTACCCGACGAAGCAACAGTTCATAGAGTACCTTGAGGACTACGCTCGGACGTTTGATATACGGCCGGAGTTTGGACAGACGGTTGAGTCGGCTGAGTTTGATGAAAACCTTGGGATGTGGCGCGTGACGAGCGTGGGAGAAGAAGGTACGACGGAGTATGTTTGCCGGTGGTTGGTTGCAGCGACGGGGGAGAATGCGGAGCCGGTTGTGCCGAGGTTTGAGGGGATGGATAAGTTTGCTGCCGCCGGGGAAGTTAAGCATACTAGTCATTATAAGACCGGTGGAGATTTCGCCGGAAAAAAGGTTCTTGTCGTCGGATGTGGAAACTCCGGCATGGAGGTTTGTTTGGATCTCTGCAATTTCGGTGCTCAGCCTTCTCTCGTTGTCAGAGACGCTGTGAGTATTTTTTTTGTTTTTCTTGATTTAAGAAAGAAAAGTTTTGTAAAGATTAAATTAACTTTTTCTTAAGCGTTTTCGATATTTTGGCTCCTTCATGTTTTGTGGAGTTTTGCTATGCTAAAACAAAATCATAAAAAGGTCTTTTTTCCATTCAAGTTGATCTTCTGATATAACCTGCTTTTTCTTTTTTCTTTTTTCTTTCTTAAGCTCAAGAAGATATTACCTACTTTGTTTTACAAACTTTTGCTTTTATTTGTTTTCTAGATTTTTACAATCTTTAGGACTACATATGTGTTTTCCCTGTAAGTTATATCCGATATCAAAATAATTGATTGTTTTGATTTCAGATTGTTCTAGTTAAATATTTTGTTCTACAAATATTTTTTAGTTGTTCTAGTTAAATATTTTTGAGATTAAAATAACACTCATGCCTCAATCTTAAACATCATCATTTTGAAGAAAATTTGTTAATGTTTCTTTACCATAATTCTAAATTAATACTTTTCAAAGATATTTTTTATCTTTTAAAAAGTCAAAAATAATTTGAGAGAAATAATGCGTGCAACTTTTTTTCCTATTGTGTGTTCTTACAACTAAAATAGAAAGATAAATGTATTATAATTTCTTTTGGTTTTCGGTTTGATGTTCATATTTGATTCTTATTCATTCATCTGTTTAGAAAATTTTAAGAAAAAAATATAAAGGCATGTATTATATCCTAATTTAAGAGTTTATTCTATCTTTTAGGCCCTTGTGACTTCAAGTTCCAACAATTTGTTAATATATTTTTTTATGAATAAAGAGGTTTACCTAATTTCTTTAAACCAGAAATATTATTTTTATAACATTTTCAGATAATAAAATTATGAGAACAAGCAACTTTATTGGGATTGTCACGAGCATGCGCAAACATTCTCACAAACCAAAAAAAAAAACATTCTCTTAATATTTTGGTTTCATAATAAAATATAATATGATTTTCTCATTCGAATTATAGCTACAGTATTTGCTAATTATGTTTTTTTTTTAATTGGTGAAGGTGCACGTCCTACCACGAGAGATGTTGGGTACTTCGACTTTTGGGCTGTCCATGTTGTTACTCAAATGGCTGCCCATCCGGCTCGTTGACCGATTCCTCTTGGTTGTTTCCCGGTTCATTCTTGGAGATACCACCCTGTTAGGTCTTAACCGGCCCCGATTAGGCCCACTTGAGCTAAAAAATCTCTCCGGCAAAACTCCGGTTCTTGACGTCGGCACACTCGCTAAGATCAAAACCGGAGACATCAAGGTACCTTTTACCTAATCAAATATGAAATATATATATATATAGTGCTAATAACCGGTTTACTGATTGTGATTTAATTTGTTAATATATGGTAAAAGATCTGTTCCGGTATAAGAAGGTTAAAACGACATGAAGTTGAGTTCGATAACGGAAAAACGGAGAGATTTGATGCCATAATATTGGCAACTGGCTACAAAAGCAACGTACCCTCTTGGCTAAAGGTAGTCAATAAAATGATAATATAGTTATATTACATTTGTCCACCACCTTAAACAATCATTCTTTTTTTTTTGTCTTTAATTATAAACCAAAGAATTCTTATTTTCTTAAGAATATAAGAAGTTTATATTAAACGGGTATTTGGAAAACAAATAATTTTGCAGGAGAATAAAATGTTTAGCAAGAAAGATGGGTTTCCAATACAAGAGTTTCCAGAAGGATGGAGAGGGGAATGTGGGCTATATGCGGTCGGATTCACAAAACGTGGGATTCTTGGAGCATCAATGGATGCAAAGAGAATAGCTGAAGACATGTACAAGTGTTGGAAACAAGACGGGCATGTCAAGAAAATATGATCAAACTAATATTAGACAACGGCTAGAGAAAATTAAAGTTTTCCATCAAGAAAACAAAACTTGCCAAACGACGGGTAGCGATCGGAAAATTGATGGTTTGGTTTCAAAGGAGAAATGGGAGGAGTGATGTAAATTAAGACTTATCTCCAGCTGCAATGCAAATTGGAGAAAAGAATGAAAAGGAAATTTAGTGAGAGTGATTGTGGTGGGAATTGATGATCATCTGCCCAAAGGAGAGGAGGGGACCCTCTTCTCTTTGCATGCTTAGAACCCACTTTGTAAATCTTTCTATACCTTCTTTCTATCTTTCTAAATTTTTCTTGTTTTGTTATTTAGTTTTCCTTAGTTAGGTATGCTCTTGGTTTTTCTTCCCCTTTTTGGTTCAATTTTTTTGGCAGCGTATTGTGGTGAGTTTTTGTTATATACATAATATTTGTTTTAACTAACTATTAACTCTTGCTTTTTGAGTGGACATAAGTAATTGAATTGTTAGCCAAAATAAAAATAAAAATAAAGCTGTGTCCTACCAATGAGTGTGTCAATGAAATTTCGCTGTCGAAATGATTTCATTCCCTAGTAGAAGTGTCATAGAAATTTGGACCAGTGGTTGTACATTCGTCAGAAATTAAGACCTGCACATTTATAATTCTGCTGACCCTTTTTTCCAATTATTGCTAAATGTACGGCCTCCACATGATTTTTTGTCATATTTTTGTTAATTAATTTGGCTTATTTACAAAATCTCATGTCAGGTAGATCGTCCGTTTTAGATTCCATAGTAGATCTCATAATCAGGTTATTATCTTTGCCGTATTAATAGGATCTCCACAATTGCATGAAAAATGGTAAAATTTGTTACAAGTATTTGTGAATCACTACAAGTCTCCGCAAAATGAGCTTCATCAAACCTATACTTATGTCTCTATGATTCTTTAGGTGAAATTGTTGTCCAAAAGTTTATATTTAGCATAATTTTATGAACCCGTATATATATTCTACTAAATACTCTTAAAAATTATCTGTAGACGATGATAATTATCTCTTATATACTGAAATTAGGTGATTTTGTTATTAAGCAGAGTTAGACGGCTTTAGGTGACCGACCTTAAGGGTGCTAAGCCATCTTAGGCGTTTTTAGCAATAATTCATGATTTTCAGTCGAAAATGTACAGCTCTAATATTTCATGCTACAAGCACGTTACAAAATATTTTGCCAAAACAAAATTTTCAAAATTCCCACAAAAATGTGATTTAGTATTTTCTCCCCTGAAAATTCAAGTATGTAATATTCCATCGAAAATGTGATTCCATATTTTTTACCAAAACACAATTTTGTATTTTCCGCCAAATATTGTATAATCATATTTTTGAAGGTGAATTCTAGAATTATGTTTATGGCAACAAATTATAGAATCGAATGATTGGCAGAAAAATTGCAAAAATATGATTTTAATGAGAAATCAGAGAATCATGCTTTTAGCTGAAAATTATAGGATGATATTTCAATAGGAGATTTAGAATGGTGTTTTGACAAAAAAAATGTAGAATTAGCTAATGTTTGAGAAATTGGAATGCATACAAATTGTATAATTTAGCTCTTTGACAGACAATTTCACATTTGAGAAATCGGATTTTTTTGACGAAAATTCGTGTAATCTCATTTTGAAGAAATATCGTGTAATCGCGTTTAGATGGAAACATATATAAAAAATATTTTGGTAGAAATTCATAGAATCACATTTTCGACTCCTAAAAAGCATCAAAATGCATTTTTCATAAAATCTTTGAATGATGTTTTGGCTATAAACTGAGGAATCGCATTTTTAGTTGGAAAATTACCGAATCCCTTTTCTATCTTTGCAGTAAATAAATGGCATAAAAATACAACTAATGTCCGTATAGTACTTTTGTCTTCATATTGCTTCTAAATGACTTTGTCATTCAAAGATATAAGGTAATTCCGTAATTGTATCGCTACCAAATCGTGTTATCATTCGTAATATTAACTACCCGCATCACTTCCTTCAAATTTATTCTTTGGACACTACGATGTACATGGACCAATAATCAAACGGACGAACTATATCCATAACTTAATCAAAACCCCAAATATACACACTTCCATCCACTGTGGCTGAATTAGTACCAAAATTTTCTTGGAAACATAACCACAAAATTGTAAGTATTTGGCCCCAGAAGATGGAGACATGATAAAAATCGGATTTGACAAAAAAAATAAAAATAACAGTTTTTGTTTCTTCGAAGTCTCTGGCTGACCTTGAAAAGTCATGTGGCTGACCTTAAAAAGTCATGTGATTTGAGAATGTATACTGACATATATTCTCTATGAGATGGTTCAATATTGTTTTAAGTTGTTATGGGAAATGGAGTTTTACTCAGAAATATACACATTCAAATTCTGAAGTATTAATCTATCATATATAAGATATTTGTACATGAAATAAAGAGTACATTATGACAAATATAAGGGAAAAGGGGAACAAGGATCTTACAGAATTTACTTTTGTAAAAGGCACATAAGTAACAAGCTGGAGCCCTACACTTTTGCCAAGCTGTTGGGGAAATTTTAGGAAACAAAATCAGATATTCAGATCCCAAATCAAATCTTTCAATTTTATTTTTGTCAACATCAAATCATTAATTCAAAACTTCACTTTTTATTTTAATTAAATTGTTGTGAAGTAATTTCTTAGTAGTGGCTGACTCCAAATAGGCAAACAGATTTTATTTATCATTACAGCTCCTAGTCCCACATTCTTAACATAAGAAGCACTTACTTCTTTTAAATCATGTTTTTGCTTTTTTCTGAACTTTTATTTCTTTATTTTTTTTTTCCTTTTTTAGTTTATGTTTTTTCTTGGCTCTGAATTATATAGTTGGCTTGTCAACCAAATTGTGTTGGAAAGTGGTGGTGCCCTTCTTTATAATTACTTCCATATATCTTTATACATACGACTGAAAAAAATCAGAATATTGTGTCACTATTTTTATGCACTATGCAAACGAAGTTCGTTTTAAAATATCTGTGCGCTGGGACTATACCAGATGAAAGTATCTAAGCTCGTATAATACAAACTCAATATAGTAGCCAAACTTCAAATCTCTAGTTATTTTGTTAATGAATTGTATTTATAAAAAACAAAACATATTTACAAAACTTCATGAATTATACAAAATTTTGCGTAACAAAAATAATAACCAGAGTTTAGTCTAATTAATTAGCTGCAGCAAAAAAAAAAGAAAAAATGTTGAGGAGATCAATATAGGAACACCGCTCAAAATTAGCGAAAATTATGTTTTGATGACCCTGTCCAGAAGCTTGAGAAGCTTAGATGGTAACAATGGTGAGCATGAACACTGAGAATGCATCTCCTTCAATACTATACAAGCTCCAAAAAAAAATCTACATAGATTTTTGCATTTACGGAACGCGAATTAATTCAATGTGCATATACAAATATTTTGAAATGACAATGGCAGGTAGTATATATATAGCTTACCCATTTATTTCATGAAAATGGAGTAGTTTATGAGACTTTTTGTGGGGCACTTCTCAATAGAATGGACAAAGAAAAAGAATACAACATATATTAAATATTGCACACGCATCCCATTGGGGCGAATGGGCATTGTTTACCACTATATAAGTATATACTATCAATAGATTTGAAATGTAAAACGTTTTTCGAGATGTTCTACATTCTATTGCTTCCACTCCAATATAGTGTAGTATTGGGAGTTGTGCTATGCTCATAATTAGCGTTATGGCTATCAAAAACTTCTATAGCCGCATTAAGATGTGTATTTTCATCAGCTATATGTTTGAGACAAAGAGTTTGGTGGGGGTATTAAGTTTAATGGCGATGCCATTAGCAAAAGATCCCATTTTGGATTCAGTTTCCTATTGCTCCAATTGATTATTTTGATGTCTTCACATTTTTTCCTAGTTTATTGTTGGTACCGGATTTGGCATCTTGTCCAAAACTTGATCCAAATCAAGAATTAACTGGTTTAAAACCCATTGAGTTTGGTTCGAATAGCTCGACACCAACTTAGATGGCAAAAAGAAAACTCATCAAAAATAAAAGTTTTGTTCGAAAAAATGAAATCTTGTGAAAAAAGAAAGTCCAAAATCAAGAATAAAAAAACCAAAATTAAAATTTTAAAAATAATAATAACAAACAAAAAAGAGTTTTCATAGTTTTCCGTTTGTTCTTTTTTGTTATCTAGTATTACAAAATAGGATATATTTTGTCTTATATTTAATGAAATTGCTAATTCATTTAGAAAAAATGATGAATAGCCTTATATTGGTAAATATTGTGACAAAGAATTTAAAAATTCCGGCGGGAAAGAAATATAAAGGGTCAGATCAAAGAGGGAAAAAAAGTTTGAAAGTTCATTAAAATGGCAAGTATTAGTAGTGGTCCATAATGAGTCCTCCTCCACAAGGGAAGAGACCTCGCTGGACGAGCCAGCCGCTGTCGTACATTTGGCGCCGATGGGTCCCAATTCCTTCTGAACCATCCGATTCCAAAATTGCTTTAAACTCTCACTGGTCCTTCGCATTCATTATCTTAGGGCATGTACATTGGTGAGAGCATATAAGGGTGTTCTCAACAATTTTTTAATAATAAAGTAAGATTAGAACACCTTAATTTTTTTTTTAATTTTGTATCCTCCATTGGTAAGAACTCCTTTGGAGTTCTCAAAAATAAAAATAAAAATTATTTTATAATTATTTTTATAAAACTTGAAAAACTTACAATATTTTATAAAATAAAAATTATATTACATTAATGAAATTTTAAAGATAGATTACATAAAATAATTAAAACATAAATTTGCAAATTATAAACTTTCAATTGTTTTAATCTATACTTCTGCCAAATTTTTGCCATATATGGTTAACCAAATCATCTTTTAATTGTTTATACATCTCTCTATCATGAACTTGATTTCGAATGCCCATCATATTCCCGAGATTTGTAGGCATATCTGTAGAATACGTCAAATCCACTTGGGAAGTTCTATTTTCTTCTCTTTGTTGGAATCCTGATACATCAAACTGAATGTATCTATCTCGTTCGTCTTCTACTATCATATTGTGTAGTATGATACATGCTCTCATAATCTTTCCAATTTTTATCTTATCCCAAATAAGAGCCGGGTTTTTTACAATGGCAAATCGAACTTGCAATACTCCAAAAGCATGCTCGACATCTTTACGAACTGATTCTTGGTATGTAGCAAATAGTGATGCTTTCGGACCTTGTGGAAGTGGAAATGATTGGATAAAAGTAGCCCATTTTGGATAAATACCATCAGTGAGATAGTAAACCATATGATATTCGCGTCCATTGACAAAGTAGTTAACTTTTGGAGCTCGGCCTTCTAATACATCATCAAAAACTGGTGATCGGTCAAGAACATTTATATCGTTTAAGGTACCTGGAGGTCCAAAAAATGCGTACAAATCCATAGATCTTGTGAAGCTTCTAAAACGATTGTTGGCTTTCCAGATCCACGGTATATTGCCCTTTCCAAGCTGTGGGACAGTTCTTCCACTCCCGACATACAATCGATGCTTCCTATCATCCCGGAAATCGCTGTTCTCTCCAACATTAAGTAGGCGTTGAAGATCAGTTGGTGTGGGTCTTCGTAGATACTCATCTCCGAACAAAGATATTATTACCTCCGCAAAATTTTCCAAGCATAGGAGCGCAGTAGTAGAACCGAGGTGAAGGTATTCGTCAACCGCGTCCGCCGCACAACCATATGCCATCATACGAATTGCGGCTGCACATTTCTGTAGTCCGGAGAGACCAAATCTTCCGGTAGCATCTCTTCTTTGTTGAAAATACGATACTTCGTTAGATAGGCGATGAACAATAAGCATGAACAACGGCTTGTTCATTCTAAAACGACGTCGGAATGTAGAAGCTTGGTAAGTTGCATCTTCACTGAAATAATCACTCCATAAGTGATTGTGTCCTACCTCGCGTTGTCTTTCAATGTAGGCTCGTTTTTTCTTTTTCAACGCGGTTGCATTCTGCAATGCTTCCTCAAATTTTTGTTCAATTAGTTGATCATATTCATCATCGCTGGATGGATCCAAAAGATTATAAGAAGAAGATGCCATATATAGAATTGTTTGTGGAAACAAGTGTTTTGTGTTTTTTTTAGCTGGAGTAAATATGGATAATATAAAGAGGTTGCGTAGAAAAGAGATTTGATATATATTTGATATAAAGAGATTGCAAATGATGAGAAAATATCAAAAACACACACACCAAAATATAAAGAGATTGCTTCGGGTTGTGATCTTTATATAGAGAGATGGGAATTGTTTAGAATATCAAAAACACAAGTGAAAGTTTTACATGTGATTCTACAGAGTGAATAAGAATCTTCTTGTCTTCTTCATATAGCCTCTTCACATGTGATTCTACAGCGTGAGTATGTAACTTCTTGTATTCTTCATATGTCCTCTTCACATGTGATTCTACAGCGTGAGTATGTAACTTCTTGTATTCTTCTTCTGTCCTCTTCTTCTCATGTCTCCTTCTGTCCTCTTCTTGTCTCCTTCTGTCCAACTTCATTGAATATTTGGTGTGACCTGCAACTGCAAAACAGCACATTGAACATTGAACATTGAACATCACATTGAACATTTAACATTGAACAGATCAGAAACTTAATTAATAAAAACTGAACATATCAGAAACTGTAAAACAGATCATTGAACATTGAACTGATCAAGAACAGAACTGCAAAACATGATCAGACACTGCAAAATAAACAGAACAGAAACTTAATTAATAAAAACTGATCAAGAACAGAAACTTCATTAATATTACATTGATCATTTCAAACACAAACCGATTTACAATAACTAAAACAAGAAACAAGCAACAAGAAATAAAAACAAGTAACAAAGAACATTTATATCATTCATTCATACAATTCTCTAATGAGCTTGTTCTTTAAACCTTCTTCTACTTCTGATAGTTTGTCTCCTCTAGCAAGGAGTTGCTCTAGAAGTCCCATCTGCTTTATTTCTTTTTTCAAAGCTAAGTCCTTCTTCTTTATCTCCCAAACTTCTTCAAGCGACAATGTGCTGCTGACTTCTTTTTGCAGTGAACTTGTGTTGCTCACACTCTGTTTTCCCTTGGCCTTTGACGCCTTAACACCAGGAGGACGCCTAGCCACTTTATCTGCTACATTGCTTGAATATTGTGTGGAACCATCATTTATCTTAATTCTTTTTGAGCTTCCATTTCCTTTCGTTCCAGTGTTGGGACACCATTTCTGATCAAAGCGAAGCTCCAGCCATGCATGTTCAAGATTGAATTTGGAGCTGTGGTCAGTCTCAAAGATTTCATAAGCCATTTTCATAATATCATCCTCATTTTGGCCACTTTTTTCGAGACGTTGAGCAGCCTCATAGCTTCCAACAAACTTGCACACCATGTCATTTATCTTGACCCACCTCTGCCTACAATGAGTCGGCCTCTTTTTGGATAACCAGCCACTATGGGACATCTCGTTAATAATCAGTTGACCACAACCAAAGCAACATGAGGGCTTTATCTTCATTAATTTTCCATTTGGGTCTTCTTTCTTTCAACTTTTGGCCCCCAATAGGATCATCATTGCATTGGCTCTTAAACTCGGGAAGTTATGATGAAAAGTATCAGCAATGTGTATTTTTTTGTTGACTATTTAGAAGGTTTATGAAACATAGTCATATGGATAGAATCCATGAGAAAATTATAGTAGGTTTGGTTTTTTTTAGAGAAAAAAAAAAAATTATTTTTTTTTAATAAATAAATAAGAAAATTTTTTTTTTTATATAAACGGTTTTTTTTTAAGAAAAAAAAAAAAAAAAAAATTTTTATTAAAAAATAATAAAATTTTTTTTTTTTTTTTTTAAAAAAAAAATACTATTAGTAGATTCACACCATTACGCATTAGCTATTCAATCACTTTAAAGACTTAACTACTACCAATTCAATTACGATTTAGACTATGCAATGCATTTATAATTGACCAACTACAAACTGATCAAGAGCATTTATCAACACCTCCCTCAAAGCTAATCCAACACAAAGCAAAGAATTTATACACCCTAAAACTAACACAAAGCAAAGCATTTATAAGACAGAACCACTAACCTTGATGTATATCTGCATTTGCTTTTACTTAACCCCTCAACTACCGAACCTTGAACTCCATCAATGTTCCTTGAAACATTTAAAAACAAACAAAACAAAGGAATTAATCATGACCAGTCTACAAAAAGAATCAGAATTAAACAAAGAAATTTTTGCAGTGGACTTGATAACTTTCAGTGTTAACACCATCATTGTAACATCCCATCATTGTAATTTATAGCACACGAGATAACAGACCAAATTCATCAATAACTCTCAAGAACAAGATCATCCAAATCAAAAGAAAGCATGAAGAATTAATTCCTATAGAATGTGAAAAAGGTTTCAATAAAAGAACAATAAAAGGTTTCACTAGAATCGTGTGGGATTTACCCGGTGCGTAATTCGGTTTCGTGGTTCCGAATTTGGAGGTGGCGGAGCTGGAACTGGAGGCGGTTACGGCGGTTGTGTATAACGATGAGGAGGAGGAAGCGAAGATAACAGATCAGGTGGTGATGCCGGAGGTTGAAGATGTGGAAGTAATTGAAGAAAAGCTTAAGAGCGTGATTATGGTGGAGAATTCAAATCTGGTGGACTCCGATGTCATATCACCGGCGATTTCAAATCGGAATCATCTGCCGTTGATGATGACTGAATCGGAGTCGTGCCGAGCACAAATCCGGTGATGGATCGTCGAATCGCCTTCCAAATAGAGAGAGACCACAGGAACGAGACAAGAGATAGAGAGAGGCGAAATGAGAATTTTTTTCCTTTTGCGTTTTTTTTTGTTTCTTATCTCGTGTCCAATTACATTCAGCCACGTATGCTGCTCTGAAGAGTTCTTAATACTCTGAAACGAGAACGTGTTCTGGACTCTTTAACATTTTTTCTTTTTTTTTTGGGCCTTAAAATCAATCAGAACACCCATCAGAACTACCGATGGACATGGCCTTAACGGTCTCAAATGGACCATTTCAGTTTTCGTCCGTTAAATTATTTAATAAGATTAGTTAAAGATCGGACGGTGAGATCAGCAGTCAAAACGTGACCGGTTCTATCATCCAACGGTGGTGATTTGATGATTATGATTCGTTCGGTTCATTGATCAATGATTAAAAACAGAGTAATCTTGGAATTGAATTATCTGTCACAAGATTTGACGTGACGATGCGTCTCCATAATTACTCACGAGGATTTTAACTAATAAAAGCCACACAAAACTTTACCAATATTTTTGTTTTTCATCATTTTTCAAAAAACCTGATTTCTTCTAATGAAACTCATACTAATTGCGGTATTAGTGTTTACACCAAAATTTCAGTTTTTACAGATACTGTATAGTTATACAAATTAGGTTTGTTTTTAGGCTGGGTTATGAAGCTCAACCGTTTCAACAATATCATGAGTGTGCGTTGGTGAATCTTAATTCCACAACATGTGTTATTTGCAACTCAATACACGAAAATAAATACCAAAAAAAAAACGTTAATTTGGTAAAAAGTAAATATTTATGAATATTGATTATATAAAACTTAATTTCTTAGTTAATTTTATATACAATTATAACTAATTTTGAATATATATTTTTGGTAAAATAATTTTGAATCAATTTAATTAATGATTTCGAATCTATTTTGATTGTGGTTGCATAGTTAGATTGATCATATGAAGCCACCTCTTAGCCCATGTATTCAATTCGAGGAGATGCATTTTAAACATATCCATTGTTCAAACAAGTCAGCAACAAATTACGTGATGTACCTTCTGTTTTTTTTAATAATCGCAGGTTGACTGGGCCAAGGTTCAACTAATTTTCGAGGGGACAGTATTAACAAGTAGTCCGGTTTTGGATTTTCTAATAAAGCTTCACTAAGACATTATCCCATTTTCATCTAGCCAAACAATAATAACCGATGAGTTTATACCTTTTCCAAATCAATTCCTACCACCATGCTATTACTGTTTGGTTTACTTGATATACTTTTCCATGGTATGGTTTTTATTTAACCGATAATTCATATTCGTATGGATTTCGATGAAAATACAAGTTTTTATGACTTAAATGAAATGGGCTTTTGGAGAAACGATTAACTTTATTTGGTTAACTAGTTTTGATTAAAACAATTGTAACATATAATCCATTAAAAGCTTTATTTTTTTGTTGAATTATATATTGCAAGGATCGATCTTAACGTTGGGGTTTTGATTATATATACCTACCTCCTAAACAGTGATACTTGAAAAAATATAAAATATTTGCAACCAATTTGCAGTAGTTTATTATTTTCCGAAATATTTGCTCTGCTTCAAACACATGTGGCACAAATGGCTCAACATCAACTAATACCACTCTTAACAAAAGCTACAATTAGATTTTCAACTCGTGATGTTAGAGCATCATTACGGCCAGTTTCTAATGAGGTTCTTAAATGGGTTTTTAAAATAAAATATTGATCAATTAATAAAAAGCATGTTTGATAGTGAAGAACCGTTTCTTAATTAAGGAACTTAAGAAACGGTTCTTAAGTTCTATGTGGCTGATTGTTATTAGTCCGACGTTTTGAGACTCGAAAATCATTTTCTCTTATTCTCCTCGTGATATCCGTCTCGATTCGTCTCCGTTCTAATCGATTGGTTTCTCTGGCGGATTCGATTCATCTTCCGATCGATTCCGATGGATGACAACAACGACATCCTCCCCTCTCCGCTTTGGGTCAGCAAATTCGCCGTTAGAAGCCACCGCCTTCTTCATCATTTGACGATAACGCTGAGGAGACGCAGGCAAATCAGGAGACCGCTGGGAAAGTGGTTTCGTAGGTTGGATTTCAAGAATCTATTGATCTATTACCAAACAAATCGATTCATCACTCACTCTCTATTTCCCTCGTTTACATCGAAACCAAAGGTATGAAGCTTCTTCATCATCTCCATCTTCTTCTTCCTGCTTCTACTTTGTTGATTCGATTTCGATTCGACTTTGTCTCTTCTTTGTTTCACAGGATCTACTTCTCTTGTTTATCAATGGACGCTTATATGATTACCAATTGCAAATCCTTCACCTCTCCTCCCGTAAGCGAAATTCATCTTCAGTTGGATTAATCTCTCTTCATATTTTGAGTCTTCTCTGATGCATTGAATGATATCGAATTTGTCAATTACGTTAACTCATTTCCTAGCCTCGCACTAGTTCGTTACTTCGAACTCGAGATTTTTCAAATTCATGAATTCGTCCCGATTTGACTATATTCTGATAACATTTGCTTAGATTTAGCTTGAGCTGATTGATTCCTTTTGAAAATATATTGGTGCCTGCAACAATGTATTCATGCAATTGCAATGTAGAGTTTTGTTGTGTTCTCTGATTATTTTTATATCATTTATATGTTAGTCTTTGTTCCTGGGGAGGTCGGGAGGTATTACAACCACAGAGGCTGAGGAAGAGATTGGATTGGATCCTTCTCTAGTTGATGTTGTCACTTATCTCGAACCATTTCTTTCCAAGGTATCAAAAAATAGCTTCCAATTCTCCTTATTTTATTTGTGATACATGTTCTTAGTGAGATCAGAATTTGGGATAGTGTTAAAGGCTGTATCATAGGTTGTTAGTGTTAATAAATGCATGTTAGTGTTACATTATGGTTGTGTTAGGTGTGTTAAATGTTTGTGATGAATGGTTTAGGCTGGTAGATATATATCTACTCGTTCTGCTTGTGTTCAATACTTTCTTTTGACTTTGTTTCTCTTTTATTAAACCCGCAGCTTCTTCACTCTCTTCCACTATCTTCTAAAACAATTTTCCTTCTTCACTTGTCTATCATGTCTGTTTCTCTTTTATTAAACCTGTAGCTTCTTCACTTTCTTCCACTCTCTTGTAAACACATTCCATCTTCACTTGGTTCTCATCTTTCAAACACACTTTGTCTTGTCTTTTTCTCTTCTTTGTCCTTCTTTGAAATAGCTTCTCCGAATCCATATAGTCAGCCATCAAACTTTGTTGGCCTGTTGAACAGTCAACAGGATAGTCTTCCCTTTACTTGCGTGGAACTTGGTTCATCACAAGTTCCTCTGCTTAACAGTCAACATCACTCTACCTTCGGTGAAGACAATCCTGCTGAGCGCAGAGAAAGACGGAAATGGACACCCACCGATGACATCTTGCTCATCAGCTCGTGGTTAAACACGAGCAAGGACCCGGTGGTGGCAAACGAACAAAAGTCTGATGCCTTTTGCAGCGCATCGCAGCCTACTTTGCGGCAAGTCTTAAGGCCGCAGGCCATGAAATCAGAGAGGCGGGACAATGTAAGCAAAGGTGGCAAAAGATAAATGATGTTGTCTGCAAGTTCTGCGGTGCATATGAGGCAGCAGGAAGAAAGAGAGAAGCAGTGGTGAGAATGAAAACGATGTTCTTAAACGAGCTCACGAGATCTTCTACAACAATAATAAGAAGAAGTTCACCCTTGAACACGCATGGAAGGAGCTCCGGAATGACCAGAAATGGTGCGACCTTGCTTTAACAAAAACTGATGAAAGCTGCAAAAGGAGAAGGTGTGATGATGGTTCACAATCATCAAGCACTCCACTGATGGAAGACAGACTCTAGTTGATGATCATTCTGATCTGAATACTCGGCCTCCTGGTGTGAAGGCATCAAAAGCCAGAGGTAAGAAGCCTATCCCTCCGACAAGTGAAAAACTTTCAGAGTTTCAGACCATGTGGTCCATCAAGGAGAAGGATTTGGCCATGAAAGAAAAACTCTCCAAGATGTCTCTACTTGACAGCCTAATTAGCAAAAAAGAACCACTTTCAGAGATTGAAGAAGCTCTAAAGAAGAAGCTGACTAGGGATATGTTGGATATTTAGCTTAATCTCATCTCCTTTGTTTACATTTTCAAAGTTGTGTTTTGTTTTACTTTGTTTCTTCTGTGTTTTGTTTTAGTTTGTTGGATAATTAGCTTAATCTCGGCTGTGTTAAGCACTTTCTGCTGCATCATGTGTAATCTCGGTGGTATTATGAATGTACAATAACTTAAGCAACTTAAAAAAGTCCTCCGTTTAGTGTTTCATCTATATGACCTATGGTTTTGAATTCTTATTATATCAGAATCTGAAAGAAGCAATGAGAAGGTAAACAACGAAAACATAAAACTTTTAAACTTGATTGAACCAAATGTGAAAAACCATTCATTCCCTGTTTCTGTAGGTTAAAAACTAGGGAAGCAGAGCAAGATTTAAGCTGATGATCAGGGCAATATTTTAGAGATTATTATGATAATGTGTTTCAATCGATTGTGTAGGTTGAAGAAATGCAATTGATTGATAAATCCAAGGGATTAAAGAGAGAAAGGAAATAGTGAAAGCTGAAGCAAAATGAAGAAGCTAAAGACACAGTTTCAAGAGTTATGAGGAAGCAAACTGAAGAAGCCGAAGACACAGTTTCAAGAAAAAAAACTGGAAGATGATATGATTTTTTTGTGTTTTTTCCATTAGAAATCTAGTTACATATGTATATATATAATGTAATTATATCTCTTTAATTTGTTGAATATAGATAAAAAGAAGGTAATTATGAAATGTATATATATATATATATAACAAGTTAAAGTATGATATATATACATCTATGTAATGGAAATTTAAATGAAGAATTTGACACACTTAATATATTGTTACAATATGAATGGCATAATCAAATATAATGAAATAGAACAAAATAAGGATGGATACAAAGTTGTTTGGTTTTTTACCACAAAATAATAATGGATACATAGTTCATTGGTTCTTGTCGGTAAAATTAAGCCACATGTTTTCATATAACAAAATAAGGATGGATACAAAGTGTTTGGTTTTTGTCGGCAAACGTAACCCACATATTTTCTTACCACAAAATCAAACTCTTCTTTATATAGATTACATTTTTGCTTTTTTTTTTTTTTTATCAAATCTTCTTTCTATTTCTTTCCTCTCTCACTCTCCTTCTTTTATTCTAATCAAATCCACTTCTTTCATCAAATTATAAATCAAATTATGGCATCTTCTTCCCATAATACCTTTGACGGATCATTTGATGAAAAATTTGATCAACATTTTGATCAAATATTCGATGAAATGTTTGATAATCTTTTCATTGATCATGAGGAGGCAAGCAAGTCACGGAAAAAAAGAGTTTTTATCGAAAGACATCGCGAAGAAGGTCACATACGTTTATGGAACGACTACTTCAGTGACACTCCAACATATTCTGACAATTTATTCCGCCGACATTTTAGAATGAACAAATCATTGTTCTTGCATATTGTTGATCGACTCTCCAATGAAGTTCGATACTTTTGACAAAAAAAAGATGCTATCGGAAGGTCTGGTCTCTCTGCACTTCAAAAGTGTACCGCAGCAATTCGTATCTTGGCATATGGGACCTCGGCTGATGCGGTAGACGAATATCTCCGGCTTGGTGAAACTACTGCTCGTGCTTGTTTGGTAAATTTTGTCGAAAGTATAATAAACTTGTTCGGCGATGAGTACTTAAGAAGACCCACACCGGAGGATCTTCAACGGGGTCTTGATGTTGGAGAGCAACGTGGATTTCCCGGGATGATAAGAAGCATCGATTGTATGCATTGGGAGTGGAAGAATTGTCCCACCGCTTGGAAAGGGCAATATTCACGGGGTTCTGGAAAACCCACAATCGTTTTGGAGGCCGTAGCTTCATATGATCTTTGGATATGACACTCGTTTTTTGGACCTCCAGGTACCTTAAACGATATCAATGTTCTTGATCGCTCACCCGTTTTTGATGATATAATAAAAGGTCAAGCTCCGCAAGTGAATTTCTCCGTCAACGGGAGAGAATATCATTTGGCTTACTATCTCACAGATGGGATTTATCCAAAATGGGCAACTTTTATCCAATCTATTTCACTTCCACAAGGCCCAAAAGCATCTTTATTTGCTGAACATCAAGAAGCTACCCGAAAAGACGTCGAACGTGCTTTTGGAGTTTTGCAAGCTCGATTTTCTATTGTTAAAAACCCAGCTCTTTTTTGGGAGAAAGAACAAATAGGAAAAATTATGAGAGCATGCATCATACTCCATAATATGATAGTAGAAGACGAACGAGATGGACACACTCAATATGATGTTTCAGAATTTGAACACGGAGAAAGAAACACAAGTGTACATGTGGATCTTACTTTTTCTACAGAAATGCCTACAAACCTCCAAAATATGTTGGGTGTTAGAACAAGAATTCGTGATAGACAACAACATCAACAATTGAAAGCTGATTTGGTTGAGTATATCTGGCAAAAATTTGGACGTGATCAAAATAATAATTGAATGTTATTTTGCTTTTATTTTTCAAAATCTATGTTTAAAATGTAATATTTTTATTAACATATGTTTAATTAATAAAATAAATTATATTTATAAAAAAATAATTAATTAAATTTTTTTTTTTAAGAACTCCTATAGGGGTTCTACCAATAAACCAGCAAAAATAGAAATTTCTTAACACAGTTTCTTAACTTTATATTTATATTAAAATAATACTTCAAAAAATCCATTTGGGTTTCTCCCAATAATGATGCTCTTACTGATGTACAGCATAAATTGCATGCTCCATTGACATCGAATAGGTATGTCGAGATTCTAAAAATTCGAAAATAGTAATTACTTTCGATGAGGCTCTTGCGAGTCTAGCATGTTGACATCTTTCATTAGTCAGTACGGCAAGGACAAAAAGTATAGTATAATAATTTTAAATACTTATTAGAAATTTATCTTAAAAGATTACAATTAATTATATATTTAACTAATGTTATTATTTAGCTTTCTAATTATATTCTTATATCATAGTAAGTTTAGTATCTACGGTGGAATCACTCAAAATTTCTCAAAAATTATGAACTAAACATCATAGAGGAAAATAGGAAAAATGCGTCAACTTTTGTTTTGATGAAATTACTCTTTAAATCAACATACGGATAAAATCAATTAATGGTTATTGCCTTACATTTATTCATCCATCTCCAGTCAAGGTACAATCAACATCAGTTCATGTACTTGATAGTTGACACAATAACTAATCAAATCCGTAGCCCATCAAGAAGTATCGAAACACATGCAAAACAACATGATATTAAGCCCCCATGTAATTATAATCCGTAGCCCATTAACACTCATGATTGTTTTTTCATTAATTTGCATGAATCGCATAAAAATAACGCAATTCTTTTACTACCTTGGATATTTGCCTTGCCTTACATACATGAAATACATCGACAAAGTGTGTAATAATTAATACAAATATGGGGGTTGTAAGGTTTTGTTTTTAAAATTTGGATTACATATTGGCATAATGGAAATATTACATAGTTCCTAAACTGTGAAAACGTGAACTAAACAATTCAACGTAGAATTTTCCATATTATCATTCTTACAACTAATTGAGGATTGATAAACATTTTATATTGAAGAATACTGTATCTATAAACGGATGCATGTGTGAAAAAACAGATGGTTACATACAAACCTCTATCTCCCACACACACACACAAACACATGCGAAGAGATGAGACAAAGATTCTAAAGTGGAAGCAAGTGAGGAAATGAGTTGCAAAGAGTGGTCCTAACTAAAAGGTCCTTAGAAGATACTAATGCCTTCCCGGTGAAATGCAAAGCGATTAAGATTACAAAAGTGATGTTTCTTCACTTTAGGGTCCACTCTTCTTCTCTCTTTTTTTTTCCTTTTATAGTTGAATCGAAGAAGACGGATCGTGATCGTGCGTGCTCATTATTGGATATTTGTTTCTCTTTTCTAATTTTTTTTTTCTCAATTAACTACAAGAGAAAGAATAAAGTGGTAGCTGTTAGATTCCAATACATATATACTTAGAATCATATAGAGATTTATTTGTCCGACTTCTTGTAAACACCATATTCTATAAGTCATTCATGCAATTAAATATTGAATAACCCAAAAATGAATGTTTTGCAAAGATAGATATAATTGAAAACCAATCTATAGTTGGTTCCCAATTTATCCAAATTTATTCCATTATTTTTTTTTGTTGATAACGGATATATATTCCATTGTATTCATTCGTCATGATACTTGTTGTTCTGTATCACTAAGCCATGTAAAAATCTTGTGATTTGTTTTTCTTGTTATTTTATGAAATGAGAATATACTCTCTGTTCTAAATCCACCTGAATTTCCGTAATATGTTGTCTCTACCTATATTTTCCGTGGAATTTTGTCTCGCATTTTATTTTGCCATTGGAAAATTACATTAAAAAAAAAAACAAATTCACCTAGGCGTTAATATATTTGATTGTTGACCTCCATTCACACTGCGTAGTTCCGTCGTTAACTGAGGTAGGTGTTCATTAATATTAGCCAACAGTCTCCTTACCATATTGTTGTTACGTAACTCGCTAGATACATTATTATACCGTTAATCTACTTATTGTATAATATATATCTATTGTTACGCGTTTCTTTACTTCTTCTATTGGTTTATTTAGTCATGAATTAATAACGTTTAACGTCAACTCTGTATCAGCCAAAGTATTAAATATTGTAAAAATTATTAATTAACAGATGAAATTGGAGCTTTATCAGAAGTTGTGGGGCTAATGGTAGCATGACAGACTGACAGTGTGAATGTGTGATAACACTCTAAATTCTCACTTATTTATGTTTTTTTCAGTTTTCATTTCATATCTTTCTTTTATTAGTAAGAAATCAAAATAAGATCTCTCAACGTGTGTCTACTATATATGAAGCCTCTTTTTCTGTTGATCAGCGTTTAAATTCCCAATTCGATGACAACAAAACATTATAAAAGTATTTACATGGTTTGGGTTATTCTTAGATGCAATTTACTTGTTGGATATTGTAAAGAGTTTTGGAAAACAAGTAGCAGGATATAGTAAATAAATAAAGCAAATATATGTATAAAAAACTTAATTCAACTCGTATAATATCTAAAAGAAAAGAAAAATAATCTAGTCTTACATATTGCTATGAAATCATATACTACACATACAAATTAAGTGATTTACACTAAATCCAAACGATATGCTAAACTTATTTTTATATATACATACATATAGATATTATTATATATATAATACAAAATTGTATTGTTAATTAACCCATTCGAACCCAAATGTTGTTTTCGAGAATATTATATTATCTAGCAACTCGTTTGAGTTGAAAAGCATGTGGCAAAGAAGATACTCTGCTACATTATAAAGCATAGATGTTTTAAAATAAAATTTTAATTTAATTTAATCAATCAAAACGGTAACATTGTGTTATTGCCAAATATTTTTCTCTAAAAAGGGTAAGAAAAAAACACATGGGCTTAGTCCACGTTTGATTTCGGACCTTTTTAAAGGCCCATTGTTTCGTTTATATATACATTTGCAGATCACATCTTCTACTCGTTTTTTTTTTCTTTTTCTAAGAACGTTTTTCCAGTTTTCTAACCAACGTTCTTGGTAGTTGGGCCCCGCCTAATAGAATATTTCATTCTTTCTTACTCTTGTAGTATTTACTTACTTAGTTACTTCATTCCTATAATAGCTCATTCGGTGTTACATCTTAACTTCTTTCAACTATATGACTTAACTCATCTTGAAATAACTCCACAGTTATTCATATTTGAGTTAGAGCAATTTCTGATATACAAGTAAGGAATCTTTCAGTACTCTATCTCTACGAATGTAGACTAAACATCTCATAGTGATTTTGTAGGACCAAACAGCAAAATTTCCAAAATTTCCAAATTAGCAAACTATCATTCGAACAAAAGTTAGACCCACATGCGACGGTGATCAGGGCGTTGCACTAATCATTATAACATGAAAATAAAACAAAATCATATCACATTTTTTAGTTGGGATGAGAATTTCTATTGAAACTATTTGAACCAAAACCAACTACATTAAATACATCGGTGGTGTACACTCATTCTCCAACCATGGATTTATAGGAAAAATAAAATGATGTAGAAAATAATGATATTGGTAAGCCATCAATGAGTTAGTTGGTCGTTTTAATTTTCTGAGTTGGTTGTTCGTTTTAATTTTCTCTTTGTCTGAAAAGTCCACATGAAAGTTAAGATTACAATATCCTTATTATGGTCTCTTTTGGTTTGCTTTGGAAACTTTTCTCGATCGAAGTGAAAAAAGTAATCGCCACATGACACTGAAGAACCGTCGAAACATACGGAGACCGTCCTTCATTGTTGGTAGTTTAATTTTGATACAATTAATTCATTTTTAAATTTTAGATATTTAAAAGAGAAACTAATATTTAAATAAGTGTTAGGATTTTTTTCATCGATATTTTCTTCAGTTTTAAATTAAATGTCATTTTAGCGTAATATTTATGTTCTAAAAGTAGATATCGTTTCATATATGATTTTAGTGTAACTTTTGTTTTGATTAAACACAATCATCTTAGTTTTTAACAGTTTAAACTAAATTAATAAGAATGAAACGTATTATCGAACTTCATTAGTTAGTTAAAGCATACTTATCCGAATGGTTAACCAAATTAGTGATCATGAGTAATGAGCATAGAAAGGACCACAAAAGCTTAGTCAAGATCGAGAAACAAATCATAGGACTTAAAGCAAAAATAATGAGATAAAATGGTTGAATTAAACTAGACGGATGCGTTGAATCAGTTAGCTTAGCTAGATAAACTAACCGGTAGCTCAAACCAATTGGATGAACTAATTGAGTATTGATCTAATTAGGTGGACTGAGGTAATTAACATGCAAGTGTAGGTGGTTGGTTTATCTTGACCACAAAGATAAAAAAAGGGTTGGGTGTGTGTGTGTGGATCGTACATGTGCTGCCTCTAGTTAAAACAAACATTTGGAGGTGTCTTAACCTAAAGGAAAACGTTTGTATAGAGAAGTTAATCAAAATTTTGATGTCATGAGTAAAACTGATTACAAACAGAAAACATTTGTGAGTGATTGTTTGCTTCTTCTTCATTTTTCCACGATGAATCATTGTTTGATGGTTTGGCTGCAAGACCATAAGGGCCCAAATAAGAAACTCTATGTGTAAAGACAGAAAACGACGTCGTGTAATGTAACACCCAAAAAGAAAAAATGAAAAAAAAACAGGTGAAAATTTAAAACACATGTCCACACATGCATGGATGAAAACAAAGAGCATTTAAGGAGTAGAAAGTAGTTAGGGGATATGTGAGATAATTAATCGGCCCAAATAGACTGGTAAGTAGTAGCCGTCTAGATCCATACTCATAACTTCAACCTCATTTCTTTCTACTAAAACTCTTATACTATAAATTCTAAGTACACTTCCCATTTCTTCTCCTCAAATTCATCAAACCCATTTCTATCATAACTCCGGAAAAATGGCGATTCGTTTTCCTCTGATATGTCTTCTTGTTTCATTCATGGTACTTAGTTAAGGAACACAAACGGAAAAAATATGATTACTTTATTATTTTACTCTTTTGTTTTGATGTTTTATTTTGCTTTTATTGCAGGTCATGGCTATTGCGGCTGATTTATCACCGGAGCGTTATTGGAACACTGCTTTACCAAACACTCCAATACCCAACTCTCTCCACCATCTTTTGACGCACGGTAAATTTTTTTTTTTTTCTACTTTATCGACTTTATATTCGTTTCGTTATGTTAGAAATACATTAGTATTAAAAATATATATATATATATATATACATGTTTCTTTTGGATTTTGTTCTGAATTTTTATATTAGTATGGTTTTTTCTAGTTTTAACGGGTTTCCAATTTAATATATAGACGGTAGATCCAAAAAAAGAAAGAATTCTATACATAAATGCAAATAAAAGAGTTGTATTATTACAGTATTTATTTTATTTTTAACATTTATTTGAAGATACGTGTCTCACCCTGAATGGTTAAACAATCTCTAATAATTTGTGAAACTATACGTTAATAGCAAATAAATCTCTCCTTACCAAACTATTTTGTTATTTGTAGATTTCACCGACGAGAAAAGAACTAACGTCCAAGTAGGAAAAGGAGGAGTGAACGTTAACGCCGGAAAAGGTTATAAGCCCGGCGGAGGAACCTCCGTGAACGTAGGAAAAGGAGGTGTACACGTGGACGCCGGCAAGGGTAAGCCAGGAGGAGGGACGCACGTGAGCGTTAGCGGCGGAAAAGGTCCCGGCGGCGGCGTTAGTGTCCACACCGGTAAACCCGGGAAGAGAACCGACGTCGGAGTAGGTAAAGGCGGCGTGATCGTGCACACGCGCCACAAGGGCAAGCCGGTTTTCGTCGGTGTGACACCAGGACCCAACCCTTTTGTGTATCAATATGCGGCGACTGAGACTCAGCTCCATGACGATCCCAAGGCGGCTCTCTTTTTCTTGGAGAAGGATTTGGTTCCCGGAAAAGCTATGAACGTCCGGTTTTATACGGAGGATGGTTACGCCGGGAAAACGAAGTTCTTGCCTCGTGAGGAGGCGAAAATGGTGCCGTTTGGATCGGAGAAGTTTTCAGAGATCTTGAACCGGTTCTCGGTTAAACCCGGTTCGGAAGAAGCGGAGATGATGAAGAAGACGATTGAGGAGTGTGAAGCGAAAAGAGTCGGTGGAGAGGAGAAGTATTGTGCTACGTCTTTGGAGTCAATGGTCGATTTTAGCGTTTCGAAACTTGGCAAAAACCACGTCAGGGCTGTTTCTACTGAGGTAAATACACTATTCACCGTTTTTTACGGTTTAGGTTTGACTAAAAACAAATAAAATTAAAAGTAAAGTTTACTTTAATTAAGTGGGTTTGGTTATGTTAGATTTGGTTAAAGTTGAAGTAATTTCCGTTTTTATTTTTGGTTTGGATTCGGTTCGTTTTTTTGTTAGAAATGAATAAACATATGTAGCTAATAATTACCCTAATTATTTTAATAAAACCTCATTTTCTTAGATAGTTAGACAGAAATTATTTCTTAATTTCAGTTTGTACAATTTGGTTACACTCAAATTAGTTTAAACTTTAAACTATATATATTTTAGGTTGGGTTGTTTTGGTGTGAAATAATAAAAAGCAATCCAATTATACATATAAAGAAACACATCTTCGTTTAGTTCCATTTAATTTATACCTCTACGGCTAATGTGTTATGTCTAATAATCTGGTTGATCGACGTACCTTTGGTTACTACAGGTGACTAAGAAGAATGCACCGTTACAGAAGTACAAAATTGCGGCGGCTGGGGTAAAGAAGTTGTCCGACGACAAGTCGGTGGTGTGTCACAAACAGAAGTACCCATTCGCGGTGTTCTACTGCCACAAGGCGATGATGACGAGCGTCTACGCGGTTCCGCTTGAAGGAGAGAATGGGATGCGAGCTAAAGCAGTTGCGGTGTGCCACAAGAACACCTCAGCTTGGAACCCCAACCACTTGGCCTTCAAAGTCCTTAAGGTGAAGCCAGGGACAGTTCCGGTCTGCCACTTCCTCCCGGAGACTCATGTTGTGTGGTTCAGCTACTAGATTTATATATCTGCTTTTTATCATATTAATGTGGGTTATGTAATAATGTTTGAAATAATCTTATATTTTGGGATGTTTTGGTTATGAATATACATACATATACATTATAGTAATGCGTTGTTTCTATATATTATCAAAGAATGAAGGCATATATATATATGTTTTTGTTTTGTTTTACTTGATGTAGTTGTCTTTATCGTCTGCTTCTTGTGGTTTTGCAAGAAAATATAATAAAATTAGAATTGAGATATGCATGTTTTGACTTAATTGACGGAAAATATAATTTCAGCCAGTACATTAGTTGACAGAATTGGTTGATATATATATATATATATATGTATATAGTGTTATGCTGAATTTTGTAAGTAAGCTAGTTAAATTCACTATAACCAATCTCTCAAGTCATGTGATACACTTTAGAGCATTATCACTTTTTGCTTTATAAATGGATGATAAAACTTGTACACTTGTCTAACCCTTTTGCCCAAAACTGGCTTAGGTTCAGCATCATGATCTTGTTGTGTTTTAGTGCAAGTAAAGAAAAACCTAACATCGAGAATCACAGGCTCCACTACATCCACTATCTTGAAGATTAATTTATCTACTTGAAGATTTAATCTCCTTCTCTGGCAACAAATGAAGATTTGCCATTTACTTTTATTGGCTTTGCAAATCGTCATCTATGAGATTTGGAAAGAGAGTAACAACATGCTTCACCGCAACATTCACCGATCCATAGAGTTGATTATCCGCAAATGATAGAGACCATAATCAAGAACCGCATCTCAGCCTTTCATGTTGAGAATCCAAAGTCAGCAAGCGAGTCCATGCAATTGTGGCTCCCTCTTTTTGAGCTAATGCCAATCATGGGCTTCTCTAGCTTTCATTTGAGTACAATTACATTTGTTTGCATGTGTTTTTAGGATGGGCTTGTATAAAAAAACAATTGGCCTTTTTACCACTTTCAAGTTTATGCAACCAATTAACAAAACAAAATTAAAGAAGCACCTTGAGCATCTAAAGAAAGCAAAATGTAAGAGTTTATGTTCTTTTGTTGAAGCAATCAAGAGTTGTCCATGAGAAAAGCATGCATGAGATTTGTTAGTTTAGTTGATGTAATTTCATACTAAGAACATGATACACTACTGGGTCAAACCTCAACCAAATTTCAACAGTAAATTGTTATCTCCACACCTAAGCTTTTTTTGTTGATGTAAGTAAAAAAATCCAATTTTTCTTTTGTATAAAGTGCTCGAAATATCCCAAAGTTCTAAAAACCAAAAAAAAAAAAAAAAAAAAAAAAACTGAGGAGTATGTGACCGTTAAGCTCATTCTTTTATGTTTTTTAAAAAGTATGAATATAGACAAGAAGAGTGGACACCACTATATCGTGAGAGAGCGAGTACACAAAAATTCCCCACTCGCAGCGCGTGTACCACAATCACCACTCATCTCTCTTCGTCTCCTTCATTATCAGAACTCATCATTTTCAATCTCTTTCACTGTAACAATGGGATGTGCACAATCTAGGGTTGATAACGAAGAAGCAGTAGCGAGATGCAAAGAGCGGCGTAACGTAATCAAAGAAGCAGTAACAGCAAGCAAAGCATTCGCCGCCGGTCATTTCGCTTACGCTATTGCATTGAAGAACACTGGTGCTGCTTTAAGTGACTATGGCCATGGCGAATCTGATCAAAAAGCTTTAGATGATGCTTTAGATCAACAACATTACGAGAAACAGAGTCGTGACAATGTAGATCCGGCTCCTCCTCAGCCACCTCCGCCTCCACCTATTGAGAATCTTCCTCCTCCACCTCCTCCGCTTCCTAAATTCTCTCCTTCTCCGATTAAACGTGCGATTAGTTTGCCTGATATGGTTGTTAGAGGTAGGAAGCTGAGGAGTGTTGATTCAATGGCGATTGAGGAGGAGGAAGAAGAAGAAGAGGAAGAGGACGAAGTTAGAGCTGTTGGGGGTAAGGAAAAGGAAGAGTCTTCTTCACCGAGAACGCCGGAGAATGTTGGGAATAATAGTAGAAAGAGAGAGGAGAGGACGCCGGAGATTGTGAGTGCTTCGCCGGCGAATAGTATGGCTTGGGATTACTTTTTCATGGTTGAGAATATGCCTGGACCTAATTTAGATGATAGAGAAGAAATGAGAAATGGTTATGAGACTCGGAATAATCATTTTCAGTTCAATGAAGAAGATGAAGAAGAAGAAAGATCTGGTCACAAGGTTGTTGAAGAAATGGAGCCAAAAACGCCGGAGAAATTGGAAGAAGTTGAAGAAGAAGAGGAGGAGGAGGAAGAAGAAGAAGAGGATGAAGTGGAAGAGGTGAAGAAGAAGAAGAAAGGGAAAGCTAAGATTGAGCATTCGATTACTGCTCCACCTGAGTTTAGGCGTGCGGTTGCTAAGACTACTACAGCATCATCAAGTGTGAATTTGATGAAGATTCTTGATGAGATTGATGATCGATTCCTTAAAGCATCTGAGTGTGCTCAAGAGGTTTCTAAGATGCTTGAAGCTACAAGGTTACATTATCACTCTAATTTTGCAGATAACCAAGGTATTGAACTCGTTTCTTATCCTCGATTTCTTGCCATTTGGTGGAACCTTATTGAGTTTCCAAACCGAAATGTCACTGCCAAGACATGAATTTAGTGTGGCTTAGTCAATTATCTTTGATTTTTGAGACGTTTTAGATGATTAGTTATTCCCTTAGCTTTAACCAAAGCTTTGGTTGCTGCCTTTCTTTAGGAGCTTCATAATGTGTCTGTGATTGGATTGTTTACAAAGTTTGGTTCTTTGTTTCTCTAACTGAAACAAGAAAAGGAAAACCAAAAGAGAGTTTTTTGTTCTTTTTCTTTTGTAGATCGCATCAGGTTATTAGTGTATGCAATATTCTTAAAGTATGAGTCTTTGAAGCACTTTTTGGTCTGTGATTTAACTTTTGCGAGAATTTAAGATGAACCTTAAATTAATAGATCTGGTGGATTTCTTAATTCTTTTTATTCCGTTTAAAGCCATTAAACAAAGTTCTGGATTTGACTAATCAACACTTTAACCCCCTTTGCTTGTTATCCCCACCATTATCTTACCTAATCTGTCTCTATCAGAGAATGTTTGATTATGATGCATGTTTTCTTAGGCAATGGTTGATTTCTTGCTAATGAAAAGGTGCTCTTTCCTTTTCAGGTTACGTTGATCATTCTGCTAGGGTAATGAGGGTTATAACTTGGAATAAATCGATAAGAGGCATTGCTAATGGAGAAGGTGGAAATGATCAAGAATCAAATGAGCATGAAACTCATGCGACGGTGTTGGACAAGTTGTTAGCATGGGAGAAGAAACTATATGATGAAGTGAAGGTAATTTGACTTCTAAGGTGATTCATTACTACCAAAAGTTAAAAGATGTCTAATTGAATGCATTTTTTTTTGGGTGGTGTAGCAAGGTGAGCTTATGAAGGTAGAGTATCAGAAAAAGGTGTCTTTACTCACTAGACATAAAAAACGAGGTGCGAGTGCTGAAACCGTGGAGAAAACAAAGGCGGCTGTGAGTCATCTACACACAAGATATATTGTTGACATGCAGTCTATGGATTCAACGGTTTCAGAAGTTAACCGCTTAAGGGATGAGCAATTGTTTCCAAGACTCGTCTCTCTAGTTGAAGGGTAAAGTTCTCTCCTTCAAATGATTCTTAATGAAGCATTTATGTCAACCAATTTTCTCTGACTTATGATATTTGCAGGATGGCGAAGATGTGGACAAACATATGCATACACCATGACACTCAACTAAAGATTGTAGGAGAGCTAAAATCCCTTGAAATCTCAACTTCTCTGAAAGAAACGACAAAGCAGCATCACCATCAGACCCGACAGTTCTGCACCGTCTTGGAAGAATGGCATGTTCAGTTCGATAGACTCGTGACTCACCAGAAGCAATACATCAACTCTCTCAACAGCTGGTTGAAGCTTAACCTTATCCCCATTGAGAGCAGTCTTAAAGAGAAAGTTTCATCACCTCCAAGGCCTCAGCGTCTGCCAATCCAAGCTCTTCTTCACTCATGGCACGATCGTCTCGAGAAACTTCCCGATGAGGTTGCCAAATCAGCTATCTCATTGTTCGCCGCAGTCATCAAAACCATCTTGCTTCATCAAGATGAAGAGATGAAGCTGAAGGAGAAATGCGAAGAGACACGGAGAGAGTTTATTAGGAAGAAGCAAGGTTTTGAAGACTGGTATCAGAAGCATTTGCAGAGAAGAGGACCAATGGAAGAAGTAGAAGGCGGGGAAGATGCAACAACGAGCAGTAAGGATCATGTCACAGAGAGGAGAATCGTTGTGGAGAGTCTGAAGAAAAGGCTTGAAGAGGAAGAAGAAGCTCACCAGAGACATTGTGTTCAGGTGAGGGAGAAATCTCTAAACAGCTTGAAGATTAGATTGCCTGAGATCTTCAGGGCATTGTCTGACTATGCCCATGCCTGTGCTGATTCATACGAGAAGCTCAGAACCATATCTCAGGCTCACAAATCAAACGGTGGAGCTTCTTGAACCAGTCTTAGTTCTTTTGGACTCAAAAAAAATAATGAAAAATGTCCGTCTCTCTAGTCTCTACCTATGTGTTATGTATTATGATGGAGACATTAACATATTTTTGTGACAGATGTAGTTTCCTGGTTTTTGCGAGTAGTATTGTGGCTGTTACCATCCATATACAGTAATGTACAAAGAAAACAAAACATGCTAATTAGTGGATCATCACGTTATTACGTAAATGTCAGAAGTGGGATTTGAACCCACGTCCTCGTAAGAGGAGCAGAACTTGAGACTGGCGCCTTAGACCATTCGACCATGAGTTTGACAATATAATCTACTATTACATATAACAGTATTTCAAAATTATGAAAACAAACACAACTAAAGAACTAATGAAAGGAAACTTGAAGGTCTAACTAACCATTTGTCTGAAAATAATTGCCCATGAATGATAGGTATGCTAGATACTAAATAAGAGTAAGTCTTACATTGGTAGAAATGTATTACATCATCATATAACAAAAAAAAAAAACCATCTACCAAGTCCTAAACCTTCTAATCAAAAGCTGGTGTCATCCAAAACAGACAAAATGATGTCATGTTGTTTAAAAGCTTTTTACCATTTCAACAAAATTAACATTTAAACTAGCAAAGGGCTGAGTTCCTCGTCAGTCTTTGTCTCAACCTGTTTTTGGCAGTGAACTCTCCCTTTGGCTCTGCTTCCTCCTTGATTTTCTCATTCTCTTTTACATCCTCATTGCCCATTTCAGGTGCTTCATCCTCTGTTGACTTTATCTTCTTACCTTCAGAACTGTCGTTTGAGCCCAACGAGGCACTTTCTTCCTCCCTTCCTTCCTCATCATCTCGATCTGATTCCCTGATCAAGAATAGGTCAAATGTTGTCTAAAGCTGTATCAAACTGACTCAAAGCACTCAACAAAGCAATTTCCATATCTTACTATGGAAGAAACAAAAAAGAATGAGCTATAGAACATGTTGCCAGCTCCACAACTCAACAGACAATCGTTCTGTTTCTAATGCTTGATTTTAAACGAATGATTCATTGGAAAACGAATTCGAGGTAACAGCCTAGTTCATCAAAGTATATTTCAATGTTTTGATGTTTGATGTATTCTAAGTTCTACAACAGGACAGGTGGGATCAACAGTGGTTACAGTCTAGTTCATCAGATTACTTAAGAGTTGATATACCCAAATGGAAATACTATCTCAGTGTGTGCTAAGTAATGATGGATAGATAAGTTGGATGAAGAAAGTAGTCAAGCTCTTACTCTGTTTCCTCCACAGCCTCATCGATCATCTTGTCATACTCGTCTGCATAATAAGATATGCAAACTAATAAGCCACACTAATTGGTAAATAATATATATCACATAAGCAGAAGAAACACAAGAATATGACTTTACCGTAGGTGTAACTAGCAGGTATGCGGTTACGACAAGAACGGGTAGCGCGGATAGGACGGGAGAAATTGACACGAACGACCATCTCTTGCTTCATTTTCTTTTTCATGGCCCTTTCTTTCTTCTGTTATTGCAAAAGGAATGGAAACACCGTTAAAAAAACATGACATAGCAGATGTGCATAAGCATACGGAACGAATTTGGGAAATGTAACTAGCAGTGGAAAAAGTACTTTGTGATATTTCTCAACAATGGGTATAGCTTCTGCCTCAATCATCTCTCCAGTTGCAGCCAAAGAAGAATCTTTGCTTGACGATAACTCTCTCTGTCATTAGAGCATAAACTTAAATGAATGAAAAACAATTCCAAACATCTTAAAGTGTAGAAGCATAAACAAAAATCAAAAGCTTACAGCGACTCTTTGATATTCATCTAGATTAGTTGCTTCAATTTCCCAGCGGAAAGCAGATTTATCTGAGCAAGCATTGTTCCTTGCTTTAGCACTCTTTGAGATTTCATTGACTTCCCTATATAATCTGTACCCTTGGATGTCATTACCATCAAACCTAGCATGAAAAAAATATTAAAAAGTTGATCACACCAAATGTAAAACATAGAATGAAGTAATAGGACATGAAAATACCAGTAAGAAGTCTTCTTTCCATCTCCTCCTAGCTTCCTTTTGCGAAAATAGGAATCACAGTCTCCTTCCTTGGTATTTTCTTGAATATATGAACGAGCATCATCTTGCTATACCATCCACCAATGGAAACAAGAGGATAAAATTATAGGGAAAAGAAACAAAAGCAACTAGTAATGATCTTATTTAAGACGCATGCATTGATAATAGAGTTCAACAACTAAGTGACAATAAGAAATTACTTGAACTCGAAGCTCACAAAGTGCCTTCAGAAACATCAGGCGAGTAGTAGGGTCAAGTTCTTGGTATTCAGATATTTCCTCCCTAGCCATACAACAAGTGAAAAGAAAGTTATTAATCAATACCATTTCAAACATGAATAAAAATCCATAATTCATAAAATTGACATCATTTCACCACTTACCCTTTGCTAGCAGTTACAGGAATTTCACCCTCAGCAATCTGCAAAAATGGTACTACAGGAGTCAATAAAGAAAACCATAAACCTGTTTCAAAAAAAGGATACAAGCTAACCAAAAAAAGATTCAGTGTGGCCTTACCCATGGCCACCATGGAGCGAGTTTCTTACACAACACAGTGATCCAGGCATTTGCATCGTCAAGCGATTTATTTACCGGTGGTATCCCCTGTAGAAGTCAATTTCAGAAGGTTTCTTATAAGCAATAATAAACACACTTGTGTCAGGCCATGCCTACCCCATAAAAATTAAACATTGGCCTATGGCCTTTATTTTAATTGTTACTTTTTAGGGCCCTAAATACTTAATAAAAATTATAGTTTATTGATCAAATCTGATCATTAATTTCATTTATGTATTACGTTTGGTACTCGTTTCAATTTATAATTTTTTTTTGTTAAAAATCAATCTTATTATATTATCTTTTATATAACAAAAGTTTTAATTTTTAAAAATTTGCCTAGGGCCTCATTAACCTTGAGCACAGCACTGTCTTGTGTGCATAATGGAAAACGGAGAAACATAGAGATTCACAAGAGCTAAAAAACTTAAGCTTGTTATTAAGCTCAAATAACAGATAGAATCAAAACCTTCAAAAGTGCAATGTGAAGCTGAGCATTAGTAGTGTCGGACTTGATAAGACCCATCTCAAATTCTTCAGCTGTTAACTTCAATTTATCAGAGACAAGTGGTCCAAAGACCTATCACAGATTCACAACAACAAAATCTCTTTAGCAATCACATGACTAATGTCAGGAATGTTTAGTTTCTCATGAAATTAATGAACCAAACAGCAAAATCTCTAACAAATCCCTAGAATCAGAACTACAGAAATGAAAAAATTCCGTTTGAAAAAAAAAACCGAAGATTCGCATGAAAAGCGAAATCGAATCATTACGACAAGGGAGAAGCGAAAGAGATTCATACATTCAAGAAATTGAGAACCGAAGCAAGTTCCCAACGTCCACGCAATTGCTTCACCGCTGAATCGGAAGACGAATTGTCCGAATCATCTGAATCGTCCACCAGAATTGTCAAGTCATCGCAGGGTCGTTCTTCTTCCAACTTTGGCTCAGGTTCTCCGGTCACAGCCGTTTTCCTCCGGCGGAGCGTTACCATTTTCGTCGGAGAGAGAAAGAAGAAGAAGAAGAAGAAGAAGAAGAAGAAGAAGAGAAGCTGGAGGGGTTCTGTGCGAGTGAGGAGTGTAAATTGGAGAAATTTCTGGGGAATTTCTCCCGCCAAAAGTGGGATGTTTTTTACTATTTACTATTTACCCTACCGCACCCTAGAGTTATTATTTTTCCTTTTTATAATTGCATGTATTTTTTTTTTGGGGTCAAACTTCTTTCATGTACTGAATTTCGATATTAATTCCTTATTTGGAAAATTTTAGTAATTCGGCTTTAATTCTTTTTCCTAATATTACGTACCTGGACAGTGGACAGCACCTTTTTGACAGGATTTGAATTTTGAACAGAACATCGACCCAAAAAAAAACAGTAAAAAAAAAAGTATGGTCAAATATGAATATCTCAATCTGGTCCGGTTGATCTAAAAAAACGAAACTAAAATAAAAATACTACATGATTTCTGACAATTTGGGTAAATCCGTGTTCATTTGTTTTATGTTTCTATGAGTTTTTTTCCTTCAATCCGAATAAACAGACCATGATAAGGCCTGTGTGTGTGTGTAGTAGAGTCATCCTAATGAATCTCATCAACTTGTAGTTTCAGAATTCACAGTTTGTGATCAAAGTTTCAGTAATAGCAATGTGAAGCTCATACCTTAAATGGATAGAGGTTACACAACCAAACCAGTGAGTCTTTTTGAAACTTCACAATATTTCTTTTACCTCGATAAAGTTTCTTCAGAACATCTCCTGATACATGAGGAAATGAGGAACTGATCAGGTGATAATGAATTTAGCAGTTTCATATCTAAGGTGAAGCATTGAGAGGTTTAAAATATAGTACCCCAATTAGCCTCGGCTGTTGCTTAGCATGTCTAGAATAGTGTAAGCAGCTTTCTGAAACTGTTCTTTCTCTTCCTCAAGAACCCTTTTCTTCTCCATAGCAAAGTCCTTTGATTTCTCAATCTCTTCCTTGATTCCAACAGAGTTTTGCTCAATCTCACTGCAGGGATTTGTCAAAGGCACTGGATCAGCACTCAGCAGTAGCCATTATAGTTGGTAGGTAGTAAACAGAACATAAACAATACTTACTTGACCATCTTGAGCATATTCTCCATTCCCATCTGAACTTGCTGTGACATTTCTGCAATTGCGTTTGTTTTCCAATATAATCAGGACATGGCTAAAAGGTTTGCACAACAAATTTATACACATTGTTCAAAAAGAAATAGGCACACAACATTGACTTGTAATCTCAATCCACCCATTGATCTAAATCCACAAAACATTGATAAACCTTGAAACAATTTATGGTGTCCGCTCATGCTACTGCATAATCCAAACGCTTTAGTGTACCGAGAGCATACAGAATCCATGAACACAACATTGACTTGTAATCTAAATCCATGAAACATTTAATAATCGACCTTCAAACAACTTATGGTATCTGCTCATGGAATTGCATAAGCCAAAGGGTTAAAGGATAAGTGTATCAAATTATAACAACTCCGAGACTCCAAATTGATCAAACCAACGATAATGGACATCTTTCATTCTAAGTATTAAGCTACATATCTTTTTGCGAGAGAAGCAAAACTAACAATCGCAGTTTCTAATACAATATATCGATTCGAGAGGTAGATTAGCTTTGTTAGCACAATAAGAAATGCGAATCCAAGTTTAGATCAAGCGATTGAACCAATAACTATACACAAATTCGTTAAATACCAAATCATAGAGCATTTTATTCATATGAACGGGTATGAAGTCGGAACTCATGCTCGTTCCTGATTCCTAGGTCAGTCCAAATTCGAATTTGAATGAGAAGGATCACAGGAAAAGGGGAAAAAACGAACCGAAGATAAGAGACGTCAGATCCGATTCAGCTTGCTGACCAGGAGATTGATGAGCAACAAGCTGCGCACCACTCTGCGAAGGTGATTCCGCCATTATCGCTGTGAGAGAGAGAGATTTCGAAGCGAGAGGATTGTGTATTTGCGAGGGAAAAAATTAGTTTTGAGACGTGTGTGATTTCGCTTTAGCTATTAGAGTCTTTAAACGTACCAAGATACTTAATTTAAAATTTCAGTGCTTAGTTTGTAAACAACACGAAGTTTCCATTTCATTCGTAATTTGAGAGATTTTAAGAACTTATTAAATGCTAAAAATGTAGATTTTCTTGAGCGAGAGCAATCAAAATGATTTTTATTCATACATTGGCAAAACTAAATGTTTCACAATTTGTCTGGGTAACAGCTGAGAAAATACACAAGGTACAAACAATTTCGATGTTTTATCTTGGTCGAATTTGGGGATTTTCAGATTTAACGAAACTATTCATTGTATTCAATAAAACCATAGAATTATAGTGAAAACAAAGAAAACACATTCTAACGAAAATTAACCAGACTATTATAGAACACCAGCTAACAAGAGACCAGCCGGAGAATATTGAAGAAGAGAATGAAAAGAAGAAGAGATAAACTCAAGAGATGAGTCCTGAGGTGAAGGAGCCAATGACACTATTGGCTCAAGTGAATGCTCTTAATTGCATCTGCTAGCAAACACACTTCGAAACGCCATGTTTACAAACGCAAGCTTCAGCATCTGGTTTGACGAGTGTTGTATGATTTGCAGTTTGGGCATTTCTGAGCCACCACATGGTACTTTACCTCCGATTTTTTCCCACAGTCGTTGCAGAGAATCTGAACCTGTTTCGTCACATTAAAAAGACTTTTAGTTATATCATTTCTTTACAAGCAGGAAGTGTAACTAAGTAAGTTCATACTGACCATTCTGTTCTGGTATGGTTCTGGCATTGGTGTAGCCGCAATCTCCATGTCAAATTTCTCCCACACCTTTGACATGTCACATACAGATTTTGAGCAAAGTGGGCACGCGTATCTGCGGCCATATAAGTTAACAGTTGTAAGTAGAAAGTTATCTACACTAACAACTTCAGAAAACGAGACACAAGCCCAAGTTAATAAAATACTTACTGATAATGTTCTCTCATTTCCTCCAAGCACTTCTGGTGAATTGTGTGTCCACATGGCAAAACCGTCACATCGTTCCGTGATTCAAATAGAAACTGGAAGAAAACCAGCCAGAACAGTTTTGTTATAAAGGGATGTTCATGTTTACAGTGGAGAAGTAGAACAAAACCGACAATAAGTAATACCTCGAAACAAATAGGGCAGTCGTGATGCATTGCTCCTTCAACACAAGGGTGACTGTTCTTGAGGAGGATTGAATAACAACATCCTGGTTGAGAATCAGAAAGATAGATGTTTAGATTGTGCAAACCAACAGATATAGTAGTGTCCGGCCTGTAAAATTAAGTTTATAAGATGCAAAAAGTGGCTTACCACACTTGTAGCAGTGAAAGAAATTTTCACGTCCACCGATTCTGGAACCAAAGAAGTAAGATTTTAGTTATGAAAAAATTTATAGCGTGTAGAGTAAAAAAAGAGGAGTCCCAGCATGTACCTGCAAATTCCACACCCGTCGCAGTGATACTGTTTTTTAGACGTCTGGAAACAAGATAGCAACATAATGGTTAAGCAGCAACAATAAAGAAGACTGGAAATCTCAAGGCATTGTCTGTAACATAGAGAAAAAGAAAATGGATACAACAAACAAGTTTAGGAATAAATTCTCCTCACAAACTTACATCATCATCGTAGAGCTTGCAGACTTCACAGAAGTACTTCCCCATGCACACTCCGCAGTTGATACAATTTTGGTGAACCTGGTGAGCGCCAGAGAAAACAGAGAGTTACATCTTCAACAAAGTAAAGAAAATGTTTAATAGCATCTTTTGTGTTAATGGGCTACTCAGCGCCTTCACTGGTCGTACTAAATATCTAATTATCTAAACGCAGTAAAAGTTCAGAGAGAGCATAAGAGTTTGAACACACCTCTTGTTCTGTGCCACAGAGTAAGCAAACAACCTGTGAAGAATAAGATAGAAATCCTGTCAACTAGGGATCGAACATAAAATAATTAATATAGAGCAACCAAGATATTCAGACTACTTTACCTGTTCAACTTGGTGACGAGGAATATCATGCCTATGTTTCTGATCTACATTTATATTGTTCTGCTTCAAAGACATAATTACAAAAGTCAGCATACAGATCTTGAGAAATATAGGAGTTACAGAAGGCGGTTTCCTGAAATCTATAACTTGAACTAAAGAACTCTACCTTCGCCTCATTATGACAGTGATGACAACCAAATATCTCATAACAGCAAGGAGCTCTAATGTAACACCTTCTTCTGTAATGTGAACATCTGCAAGAACATCAGGGAAAATTAATCCTAGAAACACACTCAACTCTAAGAATATTCAAACAGGAAGTAAAATTACCCATGCTCCATTAGTCCTCTGCCACGGACTTCTTTCAATAATGACTCTGCTGCCTCTAACTCGAGAATTGACGACTCAGATTTTCCATCGATTGAATGAGGGCACAAATTTCTTGACATCTCACTCTGCTCTTGGTCAGTCTTCTGGAGTTGCGGAGCGAAATAGTTGAATTGTACGTCTCCCATTACAAATCTGATAGTGATTTTGGCAGACAATGCTACCTGATGGAAAGCTTATGAAACCTGCAAGTAAGAAAAGATTTAGAAAATATATTCCTCATTTCCAAAGCAACATCTGTCACCTGAAAATCCAGGAAAAGACTCGACGAACTGTTGCTTCCATCTACATTGCAGCAGACCAATCCAATCAGCACCTAGACAATCCAGTTTTTGAAACGGCTCCAATAAGCTTTCTCCAAGAGGAACAATCACCAAAACAAGAAGATTTACAAGTATCCTGTTAAACAACTAAACAAAGCCCCCTTGCTTGATGGAGCCTTCATAGAGAAATAAAAGCTTAGCACATTGAGTGCGCTCACTTCAGTGCTTGAAATCTGGGGAAATCTATCCAGTTTAAACCGGATATGCCCAACCTATCGTAAAAGCAAGGCAAACTCGATCAAACAAGGCTTGGGACTGACAAAAAAAAGAAGGGAATAACCGGGTTAAAGAGATGGGTTAATGTCCAAAGAGGAAAGACCTACCTCCCACTGCCACTCTGCACCAATCTTCTTCAGTTTATACGAATCAGAAATTTATTAAAGGAAACAAAAGCCTGCGAAGAGTACTCTTAGTTTATAGAACCCCATCTTTAAAGCTGGCCTGTTTTCTCTTGACCTAAATGGCAACCCTATAAACAAAAGCATTAAAACCTTCTGATGCCGTTACCCGAAAAATTCTACTTCCAAGTTCACAACCCCTGCATGCTCAAGGGAGCAAAAACTTCATCATGGACAACCCACGAGATATGCAGCTCTAAGGAAACTCGATATGGGAACCGTAGCTGAGATAGACAGACTAAAAGCAAAGTGAGCAATCAGGCCGCCTTCTTCAAGAATGACTATGAGGAACCTTGGTTCATCCACCATAGATGAGATGACAAAACAAAGAGCACTCTTGGCCGAACCAGAGACGGTAAACAGATTATTTAAGAGTTGAACATCAAGGGAAATACTTAGGTAGAATTAAGAATGCACAAGTCTGGGTTAACGAAGAAAGATATCCATGAAGATGTCCGCGCAAAGGGTAGCAGCTAAGCAGATAGAAAAGAATCGATCAACAAGAAGGAAGGTTTCTCAACGACCTATATGTCTAAATCTCATTATCCCTTATATCCATAATCCAGAAGATACTAGAACCAAGCTCTCAGACTCACCTTGAATCTTGGCTTTTACTCTTGAAACAGCACCTAAACGCCCTCCTCCTACGATACCAAGGATTCCCCAAGAAGCATATCCAACTCAAAGACTGCCTCACGGTGATGGTTCAAATCAAAGGAGTGTCAGATGTATTCTGGAAGATACAATGTTCAACTTAACAATTCCTATGAAGCACAGACTAAATCTTCTGGTTGAGATTATTAAGTCATAAGAAGGCTTATGAATTCAACTCGCTTCTCATATTTGCAGAGGAATTCAGAAATCGCTACACGCCCAACCTAAATTCTACCAAACAACGATCTACACTACGGATTACTCAATTTTCTTCTAAATTCTTCCAAATTTTTCAGAAACCACCCAATCGATCAAACTAAAAGTGTACGAGAAAAATCAACCACACAATTAGAGACACATTACCAAGAAAAAAATTCCAAGAAATGAAGAAGAATCTAATCACGGAAGCGTAAACAAGTGGATAAATAAAATGACACACTATTATAGATAACAACGAACTTTCGATCCGGCGATCTCTACCGATCAGAGTTTAAGAGAGAGGCGCTAAGTTCTCCGACGATGATAGTTCCGTCCGGCGCGCTTGAAACCTCCGATTGAACGTGAAGACGTCTCTCGCAGAAGGAAATCGAGTTTTTTCAGGTGATGAAACTTAAGGTAAAACGCGTCTGCTTTTATAATGGGATGAAGATACGTTTGATTCTCCAGATACTTCGAACTTTGCTATACTTTGGGGAAAGTGACGTCAAGCAATATGTCCTTAATTTTATTTTATTTATTGTTTTAGTTGATAGCTAAAATATCTAGGAGCATATTTTCCAAGATCCCCAAGTTTAACAGAAAAATAAAATAAAATTACATATTTACACATTCTGTCGCAAAATCATTTCCAAATGTCTGAATCATATTTAATATTTTCGATGCTACAATTAGAATGTCTTAAATTTTTAATTAGTAAACAAATTCAGTTATACCGTTACTATTTTTTTTTCTTCTTCTAATTAATAAGTGCCTTCAAAATGCCAATCAGTTTTTAAGGGATAAAATTATGAAAAAGTTACGTGTTGGACTTTGATTAACTTAACCTATTGCGACACGGCCGATAGTGATGTAGCATCTAAATGATTGGAAAACTCTGATTTTTGTAAATCTTCAATTAGTTTATTTACATAAACTTTCCCCAAGCATCAACCTTATCACTTATGAATGATGTGGATACCTATCAACATTTTTTTTTCAATCCTTTCAATATAAAAATATAAAACTTCATTGCAATTAAAATTTTATGTAGTTATCAAATTTTAACCTAACTTTTATAAAACTCTAGAACTTTTAAAAAAACTTATTGAATTAATCGTTCAAACTCACATATATTTTCCAATTTTGTTGAAGTTTCTTAAAAAAGGAAAATTTTGAGCCGCATTAAAATGCGGTTCATACAAATATAACAGAAAAACAAAATTCTGAACCGCACTATATATGCTTAAACCGCATTCCACATCAAATAAACCTCCACACTTTTGTTTTGTGATGACAATTACTCCACCACGCTTTGTTAAGCCATGCACTATTCATATCCATAGTTTCTTGAAATGAAAAGTTGATTTTTGCCACCAAATGGTTGCTAAGCTTGTTCTTATTAATGAATCTGAAAAACGCTCAACAACAAGAAACAGAGACTAAAAAAAGTATATAAAGTTTAAAATTAAACACACACACACATGCAATCTAGAAAAGAGACAAGTCCTCCTACACTTGGTCTCCTAAAGATTTCCCACTTGCTGTCTCCACTTGTAACATTCTCGCCGAGAGATATCTCATTTACCTTTACTTTCGACATCTAAACACACATGCGCTTTCTAGTTTCTACACATGTTAGATCAATCAGTTCATCGACGGCGACAAGGAAGAGTTTTGAGGACTCTCAGCCGCCGGAGGTAGCTGCGGCGGGGGTGGAGGCGGTGAATATATCGGCGGACATGGTCTAGCAGGAGGAGGCGGTGAAAATGGTGGTAAAGTCGGAGAGGGAGCCAGCGCCGGTGATGGCGGAAGTGGTGATATCTGAGGCGGCGGAGGAGAATAACACGGAGTAACGGGACTACACTTATAGGAATCACAATCTATAGGTCTCGACAAAAACACTTTACACTCCGTCATCGATCTTTGTTCCCTCTCATCCTTAAGACAGTTCATCGTATTATTGTAATTCTCCAAACTCCGACACGTGAATGGTTCTCCGGTGAAATAGTTAGACCCATATCTGAAATCTCTAAGATTCTCTAGCAAACATAGCTCTTCCGGTATTACACCTGAAAGCATGTTACGCTCTACGTTTAACACTTCAAGATTCTCCATCTTTCCCATCGACTCCGGTAACTCTCCAACCAGCCAGTTGTAACTAATATCCAAAACGGTGACGTTTTGAAGTAATCCCATGTCATTAGGTAGACAAGACTGTAAACCGTTATCCATTAGGATGATCTCGTTTAGGGTCTTACCCATCTTACCAAAACTCGTCGGTAAGCATCCTTCAAACCGGTTTGAGGCAAGAACTAAAACCGATACGGGAGAATTCCCCATGTTAACCGGGATTTTACTAACGAACCGGTTACTGTTCAGGAATAAAGCGTCTAAATCTTTGTCGAATAAAGATTCCGGTAATGCACCTTCGAACTCGTTGTACCGGAGATCTAGATACTTTAATTTCGGTAAACCGATTACGACTTCCGGGAATTTACCAGCGAACCGGTTATTACTGAGATCAAGCTCGAAAAGGAGACTCAACTGAGAAAACCCGACTGGGAGGGTCCCACAGAACCGGTTCGAGTTGACGTGAAACAAAGCAATGTCAGTGAGAAGGCCAAGCTCTTCAGGGAGGTGACCAGCGATATCGCCATGGTTTAGATCAACGCCGGAGACAGTTTTAATCGAAGGGTCGTCGAGAGATAAGGAGCATACAACTCCGTTGTAGTCGCACACACGTGATCCGAACCAGTTTGCCGTTAGATTCCACGGGTCAGAGATAATGGCGCGCTTCCACGCTTGTAACGCCACGTAAGCTCTCTCTAGTCGTACGTTTTCGAAGATGAGGTACGGTGGTACGGTTATGGGGTTGTCTGGAGAGAACAGAAGTTGCCGAGAACCACCGGAAGCGTCGGCCGTGACGGCGGAGATGTAGAGTAAGACGACGGTGACGAACGATAATAGGATCGGTTGATAAATCCTCATCACACTCTAATGGAGTTTTGTCTTTTGTTATACACTCTTCTTCTTCTTCTTCTTCTTTTTTGTTTTTTGTTTTGTTTTTAGTTAAGATTTAAATCTGTGAAGAGAAAGATTAGCAGTGAAAGGTACTGATTCTTACTTATCATTAGAAGTGAGAGTAAAGTAAAACATATGTTTCGCTATTTTTAGATCTTTAAGTAGTAGAGTGTTCAAATATATTTTTTCCATTACAGCATTAGCTTTGACCCAGAATTGTCTAAAAACTCTATTATTTTCTTTATCATTACAATTTTATTACAGTGTGACAACGAATAACACGATTAGTTTTGGGAAAATAAAAGAAAAATATTTTTGTAAATTATGATTATTCTGTTTTTATTTGGAATTGACTTGGCAAATGTGAATGAAAATTGTCCCACTAGTTTAGCGTCTGAGGGAAGTAGAAAAACAAAAGAAAAGTTAAAAATATACTGATAGATAACAGTATGTGATGATGCTAGTTTTCAGGGGTTTGTTTAATACTAATTTACTAGTTGTTTTGTGATGATGCTACTACTAGTTAACTTCCTTTTGTTTTTTACGGGACCTTAATAGTTGTTTATATTTGTATGTTGGCATAGTTCTCGTCGAAATTTGACAATTATCTATGACCGTGATAATTGTCAATAAATTAGAAAAAAACAAAAATAGAGACATAACTACTAAAAGCTTTAAAAGTATTTAAGTATAAAAATATGCAATATTGTAAATAAGTAGGTAATAAGATATATGGCGCATTTGGACGCAAATAGCCTTAGATGAACTCATTTCGATGACTAAAGTGTTATTTTAAAAAATTATATGTGATGCCGGGATGTGAATTAGTATAAATAATGATATCATGACATCACATATGTCAAAAGCCTAAAATTATGAAAAAACAAAAACATAACACCATATTTTACGAGTGTAATCCAATCGACGTGATTGAATCTAAGTTTCAGTTATATCATAATTCATAGTAATCCACTATATGAGACTACAACACACATAATTTCGTACAAGAAAAAGAGCTCGTGAATGGAAAAAATCAACCTGATAAAACTAGCTCACACTCTACGCTTGAAGAAGAACAAAGTACTTATACATACATACTCACTTAGACAAATCATAGCGAACCCTCTAACTCATGAGAGGCTTTGACTTCATCTTTTAGAGCCTTCTCCTGAATACATCAGACCCGAAATAACCAATTCACGTCACACGACACATCATTTGGTAATGAGTGAACCGGATCATTCAAGCTTCAACCATTTCTTTTAAACAATATTAAGTTTTATATCATTTTCGATTTATGACGGTGGTTATAGAAATAACAAAAAGGATAGAAAGATCAAAATCTACAGAAAAATGAAACAACAACAAAATACAAAGAACCGATAAAAACCAATAAAATTATAGACAATAAAAAAAAGACATAATGAAAATTTGATGAAGAAACACCAATTCCAAGCGAAAATATTTGGACTGTAGTTCTAAGGAATCCATGTCTCCATTCTCGCTGCCACGAGCAACCTCCACTTGAAGCTGGTCTTTAAACCTAAAAAATGGTGTTTCCAGCTTCTCCGACAAAGAAAAAAAGTTTCAACCATTCTTCCAAGTCCCAACAGAGAACCGGTTTTTAGCGAGTTAATAAAGACAAAAAAGGTAGCCAGTTTGTAATCGACACGTCAGCATACCGGGGAAAATATCAAAGATGAGATGATGTTTTCCATGAAATGAACATTAGAGCAATAACCGGGTCAAGGATAAGATAATTACGTCTCCAAACAGATCCCACAATGATGCGACTATCAAGTAAACGCTCGTTCTTTTGGTATTTTGGCTTACGATATAAAATTCCATTATTGAGACTAGTTTTTCTTTCCCCTTGCCAGGTTTTTAGCGTTTCATAGATCTCTGCAATTTCCATTGTCTCTCTCCGACGATCTTCTTCAACGCTTTTCATTTTTTCTTCTTCTTCTTCTGGTAAGCTCATTTTCTCTCTCGATCGACGACGATCGTTGACGCGATCGCACCTGTTCGTCTTTCCTTTTGTTTGAATCAGTTTCGTTTCCGATTCTGTTTCTGTAGTCTCTTGATTTCTTCGATCTAGGTCTATATGATTGCGCTAATCTGTGTTTGATCGATCTTTGATGTATAGGCTACAGATTAGTAGTAGCTCTTTCGTTTCGTATGTTATTTGTTATGTATCTCCGTTAGATTCCTTTATTCTTCAATCATGTGTTGAGAAGTTCTTAGAAACGTAGTATCGATGCATTAGGTTTTGGGTTCGAAATTTGTTCTTTTGATTAGTTTTGATCGATACCTAAAGGCGTCTCGAAGAACAAGAGAAGCTGATTTGTATTATCAGCGATTTTGTTGTATTTGTAATGATTATCTCTTTTGTGGCATCAGTTTTGATTTTCCGGTAATCTAATTCATAGATTAATGCCTGGAAGCAAACAAAGATTGATTTGGATCATTCTTCTGGTTTGAATCATTTTTGACAATTTGGAATGTGATTGCTGGTGTAGATTTTGTAGCATAAGTCTCCCTGATCTCTTCTTTGGTTGTTGCAAGTTGAATTTGGCACTATCTCACATAGCAATGAAGCCAGGAGGATCATCATTGAATCCGAACGCAGCAGCTTACGTACCACTCTCCAAAAGACAGGCTTATTTGGGTGATGAAGAGTTGCGGTCTACAAAGCCTGCCATGCATCACGTGCAACAGTACCAACCTCATCATGTAGCTCATGGTTATGGAGTCCAAGGAATGGGAAGTTATCCTGGCTCTCAAATGCCGATGCCTAAGAACATGGTATACAATCATCAGATGAAAGATGAGGATTTAGAGATGGACATGGACATTGAGTATCTTTTAGTCACATTCTCTGATCTCTCACATGAGTCTATCAATGATGTATACTTGGCTAACAATGGTGATCTTGATGCAACTATCGAAATGCTGAACCAACTCGAGGTAATTTATTTACTTAGTGTGTAGGTTGTGACATTACATATTCAGTCTTTCTGCAATAGATTTTGGTGGTTTTGAGTTTACAATTTTAATAAACTTTAATGACTTTTGGTGTTTCATCCTACAGATTTACAGTACTGAAGCTCAGGAATACCTCCCAGACACATTGGACATTGGCGATGTACCTGAAAACATCACCGAGCCTTCAACCTGTACAGCTTCGAAACAAAAGAATGAAGCAAGTGCATCATCGTCATCCTCGGGTACTCACAATGCCCCTGTACCACCCTCCTCCTGATTTGATTGATCAGTCCTTAAATGTGAGGTTTTTTTTCTGTAAATTTCTTGCAATGGATGATGATTACTATCTTAGGAAGATCTCTTTCCATATTTTGTTCCCCTTTGTTTCTGGGAAAAGAGAGTACAATGTATAGTTATTTTTGAAAAATTTCAGTTTGAGAATTGTGATGTTCTATTGGTGGTGGAGAAAGTTATGAATCAGTTCTCTGCTCTTTTGGCCATTTTTAGTGTTTATCTCCTTTACTCAATTTGCTGCTCAATATTTATATGAAATCTCATATCTTTTATTACAGTATCAATGATATGAATTGATTTGTTTGCCATGGCACATTCCTTTTTAAATAAGCTAATTATGACTGAATTATCCGTTAATTATGTTAATCAACCGACATATTTGTGAATCAAGTTAATGTTAGATCTTTTTTACTCAGTAATTTCAGATTCGTATAGACAATGCATTTATTATATAGAATTTGTATATTTAATGTGTTTGATCAAGGCAAAACTGGTAGCAAGTTAACCTTTATGGGTTCTTGAATCATCCGTTTAATGGGTTTGTATGTCTACTTTCGCTGATTTCATGTGGATTTTCTCTATTGAAAATATATGTGAGTTAGTGAAAAAGACAGTGGAATCTAATAAAACACATAGGACATAACTATTTGCCTTGTGGGTGGGTCCGTAATGTAATGCCTTAAAAGGATTTATGTGCACCTACTTTTGCGGTCCTTTGGCTCTCTCTCTCTGGGTACTACTATTATTAGAATCATCTAATTACGTCCTTTGCTTGAAAATAATATAAAAAATTAATTAAAAAAGAGAAAAATGAGGAAAATAGATTCCGTGAATTTCTGTATGTTAAAGACCTGCAAAATGATTTAGAGAAGAAATTAAGATCTTCTCTTCCGTTACAAAGAAAGGGAAAAAAAAACATATAACTCCCAAGTCGGTGATCTTTTTTGTTTTTCCTTTTTCTACGTAACAACAAAAAGGCTTCTACTTCTTTCTTTTGCATTCATACTTTGGGGATTTTGAAGATCTCTGATTCTTTTTTTTTTCTGGGTTCGTTTAATAGGAAGATTAAATTAGAAAAAGAAAAAAAAATGGGTTTGGATTATTACAACATATTGAAAGTTAACAAAAGCGCAACAGAGGATGATTTGAAGAAGTCTTACAGGAGATTGGCAATGAAATGGCATCCTGACAAAAACCCTAACACCAAAAAAGAAGCTGAAGCCAAGTTCAAACAGATCTCTGAGGCTTATGAGGCAAGTTTTTTTTTTTTTACCATTTTCTTTTGTTTGCTAATCTTCATTCCTTTGATCTCCATAGATCCATTCCTTAAGCTAATGATTTTATGTTATATGGATTGAGTTTTCTTGGGATATAAGCAAATTTGTATCTCCTCAAGAAGATTTCCTAAGGCATATGAGACAATGTTGCTACATTGCTAACCAAAACATTCTTACGTTTTCATTCGTTTGATCGATATTTATATACCCAAAAAACTAAAACTTGTATTGTGTTATGCGCCTATAAGATCTGAATTTGATTTGAATTCAGTCCTAAGAATATGGTTTTGTGGGAAATGTTTCAGGTTCTAAGTGATCCACAGAAGCGAGCAGTATATGATCAATACGGAGAAGAAGGATTAAGCGATATGCCGCCTCCCGGTAGCACAGGAAACAATGGAAGAGAGAACGGTTTTAACCCGAGAAATGCCGAAGATATATTCGCAGAGTTCTTTGGAAGTAGTCCATTTGGTTTTGGATCAGCTGGTGGTCCTGGAAGGTCAATGAGGTTTCAATCAGAGGGAGGAGGAGGTATGTTTGGCGGGTTTGGTAGCGAAAGCAATATATTCAGAACTTATAGTGAAGGCACTACTGCACCTAAGAAACCTCCACCAGTTGAGAGCAAATTGCCTTGTAGTCTTGAAGAGTTATATTCTGGATCAACTAGGAAAATGAAGATCTCTAGATCCATTGTTGATGCCAACGGGTAAAATTATTCGGATTTTTAAACGTTTTAACACGGCTTCTTTCTCAAGTTCATTAGTGTTTTTATTTGGATTGGTGCAGGAGACAGGCTCAAGAGACTGAGATATTGACGATTGTTGTGAAACCAGGATGGAAGAAAGGTACAAAGATTAAGTTTCCGGATAAAGGAAATGAGCAAGTGAATCAGTTACCAGCTGATTTGGTCTTTGTAATCGATGAGAAACCGCACGATTTGTTCAAGAGAGATGGGAATGATCTCATCACAAGCCGTAAAGTTACGCTTGCTGAAGCTATAGGAGGAACAACTGTGAGTATTAACACGCTTGATGGGCGGAATTTACCCGTTGGTGTCACGGATATCGTTAGTCCCGGGTATGAGCTTGTGGTTCCTGGTGAAGGGATGCCAATAGCTAAAGAAACAAGAAACAAAGGTGATCTTAAGATCAAATTCGATGTTCAGTTTCCCACAAAATTGACAACAGAGCAGAAATCTGCACTCAAGCGAGTTTTAGTAGGTTAAAGAACTGAAATCTGTAACCTTCTTATTGCTTTTGTTGTCGTTCATTAGCTCTTCCTCTGTAGCATATTCTTGATGTTGTCTGAAAACAATCTGTACAAATCTTTGATTTTGTTTTGAGTTCAACAAACTCTTATGCTTAAAGACTCGCCATTATTCAAAAGGCTTACAATTCTATTGAAACACTACAAAAACAACCGATGATAGAGAAGACAATACACCTAACAAACTATAATTACACAGATCAAAATCCCCTGTTCCTACGTGCACTGTACTGTTGTTGCCTAGGTGCGTTTTGGTTGGCCCTCCATCCACTCGGTGGTCCCGCAACAGGTCGTTGTGCCGGTGGTCTAGCCATTGTTCTGCTATGAAACTGAGAACCCAAATCAGGAGGTGGTGGTGGTAGTGGTTGAATTTGGTGGCCTGAGACTTGCGGTTGCCATTCAGGAATGTCGTCATCATCATCATGATTATCCCATGGTAGTTTATTACCAGTACCTGCTGTGTTTCCATACTTGAGTATAAGCTCCCTTACTTGATCCATAGACCGGGATTGAGGTGGTGGCGGTGGCCGGGGAGAAGAAGTAACCGGTCCATTAGACGAATTGAAGTTAAATTCTGGTAAATCATCATCGTCTTTAGTAGCTATGGGACCAAATCCTGGTGGAACGTCTTCATCTTCATCATCATCACCACCACCTAAACCATGACTCTTCACAGATGCAACTTTTACAATAGGCTGATTCATAACATTCACAGTACTAGACTTTTTGTTTTCTGGTGCTAACACAGAGCTCTTAGTGCCTAAAGAAGAATGCTGACGTTTGAATCCCGGCTTGTGACTTGAGCTAGGAGATGCGACGACTGCACGCCTCCACACAACAACACCGATGAACCCGATACTGTCTGAACACTTGACCTCATCGAGAATGTCCTTAGAGATGATTTTGCTTAGCAAATCTAGTGTTTCACCGAGTGGTGGACAGAGATAAAGCTCGACGCCTGAGGTTGGTTCTGCGTAACCAACTCTTTGGTCAGCAACGTAAGACTTGCCAACCTGACCCAAAAATAAAAGGAGAAGGCAAAGACTTTTTAAGCAAAACTAATAAATGAGTTAGGCAGCAAAAGAAAGATAATAACAGAAAATAGATATAAAAAAATTATAATAATAACAATAATAATCAGAATTAGAGGAATTAATACCTCAAAAAGGCTGTCACGTTGGCTCTGATCCTTACAAACAACGTTCATTACCTGCAATCCCAAAAAATGGATTTAATGAACCAACTTAATTATTTACGCTGTTTATACAATAAAAAAAAAGGATGTAATGAACTATGTCCTCTAAGACGAAGATATATGTTTCGAGAGATTCTATTTCGGGTCATGAGCTGCACGCTAGTTTATGGACCATGTCTGGCGTTTGTGGTCTTGTCACTTTCTTGGTTACATTTTGATAATTCTATATCCTAGTCCTAGCAAGTTAACAATACATCTAAAAGTGATTTGGCATCCAAAATTTATTGAATTTTATACAAAACTTCGGATTCAATCCAATCCACAGTTGTTTCTCTGGTCAATCAAGGCTCTTTAGTGACCCGGTTCTGTCTCACACATGTAGATCAACCGTGAGACCTTTGCTTTCTGGGTTCCATGTTTTAGCTAATGGGAAGCCTATAAATGCGTCTGCACTGCATTAACAAACGACTTGCAATATTGAGATGATGAGATAGTGGATCTTTCAATGGTCGTACTAGTAGTGGTAACAAAGAAGAGACTGAATCTAATGCTAATGCTCTACTACAAAGATAATGCAAGTAGTAAACTTTGAATACCATTAAGACACGCCTTCGAGACAACGGAAGCTCTTTTACAAACTTCCCAAACGCACTCAGTCTCACTCTACCCTTTACCTCCACCATTGTTGGCCATTCGTTTGTCTTTGCTTTCTCACCACTGCATGAGCAAAACCAGTCAGAGATAATGTTCAATGAATAATATCTAAAACATAACATGTCTGAGATTTCACATTCCCTCTTTTACTCAACAAATTAAACAAGTATCAGTCGTGATTTAATCCTATAACATGTTCCTTATTGTGAGCTATTTAATTCATACTATAGGTACTAAAATCCCTATTCAATAATGAGATTGATTTAAATGTTTCCCAGTATCATATTTTGCAAATAGCTAACAAAAAAAGATAAAAGTAAATTTAGAAGACTTGCCTCTTGAAAATTCCAGTGACTGAGACAACTGAAGAGACGCTAAGCTGCAGTATACCATCCCATATTCGGTCCTCTTCAATGCTATCAACTAAAGGTGATTTTTCCGGTTTCAAGACATCAGCATCGAGTTTGGCACCAGAATCCGGTTCTGGGGAAGTTGTGTTAGTCTTCTCGAGTTCTGTTTTAGAAGAAATACTCTCACAGGGTTCCCTTGGAGACTGTTTAGGAGATTTTGAATGAGATCCACTGTCTGAGTCACTTTTCTCAGATGCAGGCTCTTCCTTTACAGTAGGATTCCCATGGGGACTTCCAAATGGAGGTTCTGAGTTCAGAGATTCCATGAACTCATCAAGTGATACAATGGGAGGAAGGAATCCCACGTCCTTCATTTCATCATCCATTGACAGACCTTGCATTGGATCAATCTCCTCAGTTGAGGGTAGAGTCATAGCGCCTGATGTTTCCTGGTTGGATGTTGTGTTCTTATCATTCGAGTCATTTTTCTTTAGAGTAGATTTTGTAGATGATTTTACAGATTTGGCTTTGGCTCGAGGTTTACTACGTGAGGTAATCTCAGCAGAGACATCCACTGTCCCACTGTCAACAGGATCAATTTCTACCTGGAACTCACCTTTATGCGTTTTCCTCACCAGATTTCTGACATCAATGTCTGCATCCCGCAGAACGACCATCTCAGCCATCTCTTCTGCTTTTGCTTGTCGCCACTGAGAAAGCTCCTTAGAAGCAAGTTCCTCGGCCGTCATAGAACACAATCTCTCAGGAGAGATCTTTCCTGACATGACACTTTCTCTGAGCTCAGGATTGTTCTTATCCTTCAAGTTGAACAAGAGAGACCTTCCCTTCTCTTTGTACTTCTTGTTCACACCTCCAAATAGCTTAAAAAGTTCCAACTCAATTTTAGATGCCAAGAGGTCTGGATCCTCGTACGATTTTTCTCCACCAGTTTCATTCTCCCCAAGATCTGAAACAGGTTCCAAAACCCATGAGAGGCCATTACCCCGTAAAAGTTCATCGCTGGAAAAAATACTATCGCTAAAAGGAACATCATCACAGGGGAAAACCTCGTCAAATTGAGTTTTCTGTACATCAGATTGATTAACATAATTCATCTTTGTGTCATTGGAAGTCTCTTGAGACAAAATGCTTCCATTGCCATCTTTCTGCCCAGAACTTTCATCCCTTGTGGACAATGCCGTCGTGACGCCTTCAGCTACTGAAACATTGATACCATTGGCTGAGGCAGGCTCATTACTATCAGGTACTGCAACACTTGCTTCTTCAGTTTCTGAAATCTTTTTCTCTTTTGGAGATTCCTCATGCTCATGAACCAAAGCCAAGGCAGCTGCTAATGATTCCTTCATTTTAGATCTCAATGACTCGCTTCCTTCAGTCTGTGATTTCCTTGACCCTTGTGACGGGCCTGTTTGTTTCTTGTTCATCACTTGCTTCCCAATTTTTTGGAAAGTAGGTTCCATATGCCTGATTTTCTTGGGAGATGTTGATAGGTGTTCCGTCTTCGGAGAAAGCGTAGCAGATTTCATATTAACAGGCCTATAACTTGCTGCAGAAAATTGTTCCAACCACGGTCTGTGATGCACCGGTACTACTCGCTTGTTTGCTGCATCTAACTTTTCAGAAGCAGAACCACCGAGAGTAGACTCAGGTGGTGATTTCCGCTTCCCTGCCAGCTGAAATGACCCTACTGTCCTCTCTACAGAATACGGATGTGTAACAGGAGGTTGCAACTGAGGCATCAAAGACTGAGAATCAGCCAAAATAGAGGATTGAAAAGAGACGCCATCTGGCTCAAATTGGAATGACAAAGGTCCAGAGACAGATGTTTCCACTTTCGGAAACTCCAAATTGCTGCTCATGGAAGCCATAGGCTCTTGATTCATGTCTGAAACTGGGATATGCTGAACCGGAGGATGATCATTTGATCCCATTTCAATCAAATTTATTTCTCCAAAAGTTTCTGAATCCGTTTCCAGAGTATCCAGATGAGTAGAGATATGCTCTTCTCCAATATTACTGGACATGATAAACCACAGCTATATGCAACATTAACTTCAACAGCTGTGAGACAAACAAAAGTAAGATATTAAGAAATTACACAATTCACTGGATACTAAGAAATTTTCCAGAAAATTCAATTCAATCCTGTAAAGTATTACGATTCACTAAGAACACAAATCACAATTGTTAAAACCGATTCGCCATTTCAATTACACAATATAATCACCAAGCTCATGTAAGAATCAGAAACAACACAAACTAAACAGTGTGAAATAACATAAACCTATAAAAATGAGAAATTGATAAGATATAGCTGGAAAAAAAGAACCTCGACCTAAGAAAATTGCTCAATCGAATCGAATTCTTCGATCTCGTGAATACGAAACATGGCGATCATGGAAAATTACCTAATAACGAGATCAACACAGGTTCACTACGAAACAATCGGAGCTAATTAGGTGCGAAATGAAGAAAACCCTAAGCTTTCTGGATTGGGGATGAAGATGGATAGAGTTTGTGTTATTTTTTTCAGCTGTTTCGGTGACAGACAAAAAAAAAAAACAGCTTCTTCTAGAGGTTGTCGACGTGGAAGGCGCATGTGAAATATAAACAAGGACAAAATCCCATATGGGCTTTAATAATAGGCCCATTATTAACAATAAATGGGCCTTAACGTATCAATTACTTAGGATTCCTTTCAGTAAAATCCAACGGTTGGAATTACGTGTCAGCGTCTTATCAGACGGACGCTATAATTGCATGCGAGATGTTTTTTTTATGTCGATAATTGCATGCGAGTGCGAGATGTTAATTTCCCATTTTTATATTATTACCGAAAAACAGAAACAAAGACGCTGTCTTTTCGAGAAAAAAATAAATTAAATTTAGGAAAGTAAAATTTCCTGCAACGCCGAGAAACAGAAAATTATCAATTTTTTTCTCAGCAATCGATAAAGGAAAAAAAAAACAAGGAAGACACCATAACGATCACAACCTTCTCGATCTAAACTCTGTTTCTTTTTTTTTATAACAAATTTCCTCAAATCTTATCTTCTTTCACCACCAAATTCGTTTTAAAGATCCATTCCCCCCCTAAAGTGTATATGCTCTCTCTCTTTCCCTTTCTCTTTGGAATCATGAGATTAAGATTTGAGGAGAAAAAGCAGGTAATGATTAGGGTTTCCAAGTATTAGGGTTATAAAAGTTTCAACCTTTTGTTTCGGATCTATACCGCACTACACGGAGATCTGTCAGATCCGTGTTCAACCGTTTGGGGGAAATTAGGGCTCTTTCGTTTTCATCAAATTTGATATATGGATTTGAGCTTTTGCTTCGTTCTCTTTTAAATTCCCAATTTCATATTTTTGTTGTTTGGTGAAATTTTTGAATTTGGGAATAATGTTTAAGCAATTTCTGAGTAAACTTCCTCGGAAGTCTTCAAAATCTGACTCAGGAGAGCTGAATCGTTCAAGTTCCGGTACGACTCCGTCTCCGGTTCATAGATCCGGAACTGGTGGTGGGTCTGCACCGGTTCGATCTAACTCAGGGAAGCGTATGTCATCTGCTGTGTTCCCAGCTAGTGTGGTAGCTGGAATTGAGCCGTTGGTACCATTCAAAGATGTACCAAACTCGGAGAAATTGAATCTCTTTGTGAGTAAAGTTAGTCTCTGCTGTGTAACGTTTGATTTCTCCGATCCAAGTAAAAACTCGATTGAGAAAGATGTGAAAAGACAGACATTGTTGGAGCTTTTGGATTTTGTAGCTTCTGGGTCTATTAAGTTCACTGAGCCAGCTATTCTTGCAATGTGTAGAATGTGTGCTGTTAATTTGTTTCGGGTTTTCCCTCCGAATTACCGGTCTAGTTCTAGTGGCGAAAACGATGATGATGAGCCTATGTTCGACCCTGCTTGGCCGCATTTGCAAATCGTCTATGATTTGCTGCTAAAGTTTATCACTTCTCCGTGTCTTGATGCTAAATTGGCAAAGAAGTATCTAGATCATGCTTTCATTGTGAGGTTGCTCGAATTGTTTGATTCGGAGGATCCTAGAGAACGGGAGTGTTTGAAGACGATTCTGCATCGGGTATATGGGAAATTCATGGTTCATAGGCCGTTTGTCCGCAAATCCATGAGCAATATATTCTACCGGTTTGTGTTTGAGACAGAGAAGCATAGCGGAATTGCAGAGCTTTTGGAGATTTTCGGGAGTATAGTGAGCGGATTTGCGTTGCCTTTGAAAGAGGAGCACAAGATCTTCTTATGGAGAGTGTTGATTCCACTGCATAAGCCTAAATCTGTTGGAAACTACTTCCAGCAGCTATCTTATTGCATCACTCAGTTCATAGATAAGGAGCCAAAACTAGGCAGTGTTGTGATAAAGGGTTTATTGAAGTTCTGGCCTATCACGAACAGTCAGAAGGAAGTGATGTTTCTCGGGGAGGTCGAAGAGATTTTAGAAGCAATGAGCGTTATGGAGTTCCAAAAGATCATGGTCCCTTTGTTCTTGCGGATTGCTTGCTGTGTCAACAGTTCTCACTTTCAGGTACATTCCTATTTCTTAAGAGACATTTCTAAATATAAACAAACTTTCGGGAAATGCAGAATGCATTTACAAATCATTTCCCCGACCTTGATTTCGAGTTGCTGCTAGATATTCGATTGATTGTTCTCGTATATAATTGTTCTGCGAGCGCTCTATTTTTGTGGAACCAATTGGGCTTTTTGTGTTTCTTCAGGTTTCTGAAAGAGCTCTGTTTTTGTGGAACAATGATCAAATTGTGAACTTGATTGGACACAACCGGCAAGCCATCCTACCAATCATGTTTACCGCCTTAGAAAAGAATGCTCAAAACCACTGGAACCAATCGGTGCTAAACTTAACCTTAAACGTAAGAAAAATGTTCTGCGAAATGGATGAGGCTCTGTTCATGTCTTGCCACACCCGCTTTAAGGAGGACGAAGCAAAGCAATGTTCTGCAGCGGAAAAGAGGAAAGAAGTATGGGCAAGGCTAGAGAACGCAGCAAGTATGAAGCCGATAACGGGAAAGACGGCTGTTCTGGTAACTCCTTTAGCAACCTCCATTACCTGCTAAATAGCCACTTAAAACCAATTCTCAGACAGTTTTATCAAAAAAATGAAGCAGCGACATCAGGAGAAGAAGATGGAGTGGCTGTTGCTTAAGCTGTGGTCTTGGGAACTTTTCATCTTTGTAATGTTATATATAACTTTGATGTTGTTAGCTGTGTGGGTTTTTAATGCTAAATCTCTTGCTTCTTTTAAAAGCAATGAAACCATGCTACAGATTTTTATATCAAACTCTTTGTATCAATTAACTTAAGTTTATATATCTTCTTACCTTTCAACAATGGCTCTATGGATATGATTAGCTTAAACTAAGATCAAACAACAATAAACAACTAAAAGTCTATGTAGCCAAAAGAAACAAATGTGCAGTTATTGTTTGTTCCTCACAAAACATCATAGATTAAGGTCATGGAGGAAAAATGTTTTCCCACGGTATGTGATGGATCTTTCTTCGGCTCCAAGGCACCACAGGTGTCCTTGCAGGTTAAGAGTCTCTTTCATTCCTGCTGTTTCCCACACAAACCTAAAGAGCTCTAACGCCCTATCTAACTGCTTCATCCCTCTCTCCAACATTTTCTTATCCGTTGAAGTCAAGATCCTCCCCATGCTTAAGCACAAGTTCTCCTTATAAAACTCTCCACAGAGATCAACTTCGATGTCACGCACACGGCCGTAAAGGAAATACATGAGAAGAGTGAACAAACACGGCGAAGGATTGCCTAAAGTCTTTGTAAGCTTTTTCTGTACAAGATACTCTTGATGTCTAACCTCTCTGAATCCAATAGAGTTTTCCAAAAATACATCTTTGATCTGTAAAAGCCCTTCTTTCATAGATACAAGCTTTTCCAAATGGTAAAGTATTGTAATTTCTTCATCATGTTCAAGATACCTTCTCAGATCATTCACCATATCAAGAACATCTTCCCATTTTGCAGAAGCATTTGCTTTTGCGTATCGAGCTGGTACAGGTCGCATCCATGAAGTTGAGTTCTCAGCTTCAAATGAAACTGATGATTCAGATAAGAATCTAAAGCAAGACAATATCACTTGCTGACCCAATTTTCTACCTTGACTCATCTCACTATGTTCAACTAACCAATCAACTTCTTCTTTAAGACCATTCAGTAAATCTTCAAGAGCACCTCTCCATATACGATACTGTGTAACCTGTGAACATACAGTGAGCCTCACTAGCTTCCGTTGTTGCGCCGAGATGTTAAGAAAGTTACTAACTTTAGTCAATGAATTCACCACCAATGGCTCTCTTTCACTTTCACTCCCAAAAATTGGGAACTTGAAGCGTCCCTGTTGTTCTCTGAGCTTCTTCTGATTTGAAGGAGACCCAATGAAGATTCTAGCAAGAGATTTATAAGCGTGCATTTTCTGTTTGATAGAATCATCATATATGACGACACCATTGATGTCTTCGAGCTTCCCATCGACTAAATCAACGTCTCTCAATGCACGAGTTAGTTTTTTCAGAACTGGGAGTTTCGTTTCGTACCATTCACAGGACAATGCATCTTTGTAGAAATCAACTGAAGAATGATACAAAACCTGGATTGAACGGAAGAAGAAAACTTGATTTACCCTGAAATAGATTTCAGAGTTTAGATGTCTTCTTATGAGATGATGCCCACAACTCCACATCTGAAGCAACGAGCTAATAGTTAGACATCAAATTCTCTATTAGGAATTTCTACAAACAGTTGGTATGCAACTCTTGGGAAAGAAGAAACTTGACGGAATAAGGGTTTTAACTCATCCACGGGTATGATCACTCGGCGAAATCAAACTTGTAATGTAACAGAATCTGTATCGTGAAAAGAAGTGAAGCAATTTGAGAGAAGAGAAGGGAAGTTTCAGATGACAAGTGAGGCTGTGAGAGAGGAGATGGAGTTGGAAGAGAAGAGCTGGTATTGCGTTTGGGTCATTAATGGGCTGAGCTGAAGAACAAAAAAGGCCTCTTTGACTAGATTTAAAAACTATGTTTAGGGACCATGATAGAATCACTGAATCTTTCTCAAACACTTTTTTTTCTTTTTTCCATTGGTAATTGTAGTTTTTGAAAGAAAATTTGTATTACCCTTAGCATCATTTGAAGGGAAATTTGGTTATCGGGGGGAGTAAAAGTTCCAAAAGAAATGTTACAGAACCTTTAAAGCATAGGCTGTTGCATCTGTTGTACTCGATCTCCCATCTAGTGTTGTAATATTAATGTTTGAAAATATTACAAGACATATATTAGTAGCTATGAATAAATTAATAAGGAGAATATTACATTAAAAACTTAGTGTTGTTTAATAACACAAATATTTTGCAACAATCAAATAAACAAGGATTTTGGTGATTCTCAGGTACGTCTTATTAGGATCGTTGTCTTCTCGGTGATCCACTTCAACACCCACCTTGACAGTTTCAAGACATTTAAAATTTGCCAAGAAATGACTCATCTGTTTCAGCTCTCTACAAGTTCCGCGATACCCTGAAATGTTCAACATCTTGAGTTGACAAGTCGATAAACAGCATACTCCCTCTTCTTCTCCCATCTTCTTCATTTTCTTCTTAGGGATGATGCAAATGCAGGCATCCCCGCATCTATTTGTAACTTTGTGCACAAGTCCCTGAAAGCAAAAAAAAAAAAAGGAATTCATGTTACAATTAATATCATTAGCACAGAAAACAAGGTGTGTGTTGGTTGATAACATAAACATGAAAATTGATTACCTTGATGGATAAAGTTTCAAGGTTTGGAGGCTCTTGAGAAGAAGGGGCACCACTTGCCAGCCTTTTTCTTTGTCACTCTCAAAAGATAACTTAAGGAGGTTGTGAAACACGGGCATTGGTTTACAGAGAAAGTGAAACAACTGATTTATATATATAGTTAGAAAGTGAGACTTTGGTAGTAGCTAAGCATCCACTTCAAATCATGAGAAGAAGAAGAAGAAGAAGAAGAAGAAGAAGAACAAGTAGCAAAAACTGACCTCAAGAGAATCCGAAGACAAGTGAAGGGTCTTAACATTGATTATCATATATCAATCACTACTACTACTAGGATAATATCAATCATCCTCAGAATCATTACTAGTAGACTCAGAATCTGTATCCTCTTCCTGCTCCTCATCATCTATAAGTGGGTCCCATGGTCGAAGATTCAGTCTAGCTTCGACAAGGGAACCCAAAAAATCAACCTTATAGTGACGGGAGATATGACCAGAGTAGTCAAAGTAGACAAGACTGGGTGTCTCAAAGCAAACAAGATCGTGAAGCTCACGGTAATCATGAAAGATGGTGAGTCGCTTGATGGAAGTGCTTAAGACGTACCCATCCCAAGCAGGGGGATTGTAATCATCAGGATAATGTAGGAATAGTTCCTCAAGCACAGGGCAGCCAAATACCAAATCATCGTAATTCGGATAACCTGAAAACGCCACAGAGAAGAGAGAGAGAGTTTTTCAAATCTCTCTACAATCAAATATGAAAAGGACAGTCAAATTGATGGTGATCAATTTGGTTTGAAAGTAAACATAGGTACAAAGGGACCTCATTGTTCTGTCTTACCTTCTCTTCTTCAAAACATGAAAATCACCTGTATTTTGAATTTATAAATCATTTGGATTATCTCGAACAGAAATTAGGCAAGGATCGCTGAAAGCTTTTATTAAGCATTCATTTTTTAAAATATATTCGCTCAAAAGGTTTAGCTTAATCTCTACATCTAATTTCAGCTAAGGTTTACCTAATTTCATACATAGTTTAAGCGCTTGTCTTACTTATCTAAAATATACATAGTGTTTCAAAAGAGAATTGCTTCTTATTAGCAAAGTGCATAATATTGGATTTCATTTGGAGAGAGTTAGCTTATTAGCAAAGCAAAGTCACAGGAGATAGAACAATGATCGAAATGATCTGTTTAGCTTAATCCCTACCTCTTATTTTAGCCCAAAATGAGTCCAACAACCATTGCGTAATTATCATTGAATATGGGCTTAATTAGGCCACACTGGTTGATTTTTGTTGGTCCCGAACTTGAATTGTGTGGAGCAACAAAAACAAAAACATTTCTTCTAAAGAGACAAAGAAAACATATACAATTTTTTTGAAAGTGTTTTTAAAACCTCTATAAATTAATACTCGATAAATTAATACCTTACTAAATTAATAATTTTTTTCAGTCCAAAATTGATATTTTGGCTCAAATATCACCTCTATAAATTAATAATCACTATAAATTAATAAAATTTTGTAAAATACATTGGTCCCAATAGACCTTGACCAACGAATGGTTTCACCTTCGTGTTTGAATCCATGGAAGTCAAGGATGTTTGGATAGAAAAAAATCACGACCTTTCAACTTTTTCATCAAGAAAATCAGTATTGATGAACGTTAAATCTCTAGGTAGTTTCTGGAAGATATCTGCATTATTTAACACTGTTATTTCTAAATCTAAATCATATTTCACCTTCTTCAACAAAGCTATAACTATCCTAAAATTTTTCTTTCTTTCTTTCTCCAAGAAACCATCAACAATCACATAAGCGTGTTCTTGAGAGGAAAAATATGCAACCATGTCTTGATGATTTGAACAACAATACATTCCAATTTCATCATCGATGACATGTGAGCAACCAAAGAGCGAGCAGCCATTTAAAATTCGGCCAGCATACTGATCGTGGATAATTAAGGGAAGAGGAGGGGATGGGGGTTCTTGTTGTCTGGATTAGTATGGATTCAAGAAAGTTAACTTTTTTCCCCTATAACCGAAACATCTCTAACCTAAAATCCATACTAATCTTTATTTTTGATAATTTTTATTTTGTCAGCCACTTCAATAAGATATAGATAATTGCTCCAAAAAAATACATTTTAATATCCCAACTTCATAAATAAAATGCAAGGCAACTGAATTACATGAAATAAAGAACCTTAATTTTGCACAAAAGTTGTATATATTTGGATATACAAAAACTAGCCACATTTTTCGAAACAAAAACCTAGATAAAGATGGGACACATTATAGAATTACGCTGACTAATAATTGTTGCTCCGCTGCCTGCTGCCACATAGACAAATGCATGTGATTGACACATCAATTTTAATGCTCACGCAAGCTATAAGTCAAGATAGATTTTCTCAAAATGCACATGGATATGAATTATTCTCTTTCATAAGCATGAACATGGATAAATATTCCATAGAACATTGATAAATGATAATGAAGGAGACAAACGAGTTCACAATATGATAAAGGTGATGAATACTTTTATCAATAAAAATTATTTATCGATTGTTTGAGTTGAGCTTTAATTTGATTATTTCATTGTTTTTTATAGAAAAAATAAGTGGTGAATCCGAAAGTATATCGGCTTGCAGATGCTCAGCTATTAGAAGTGTATCCGCTTATCCGCTTGCAGATTTTCACCTATGAAAGTATATATGCTAACAAACCAATAGTTATTAAAATTGCAGTGAAAAAACTACGGCTGTTATCCCTCATTTAATTATTAAAATGTCATAAATCAGTTAAATCTTTATATTTTTAGTTTACACAACTATGATGTTAATTTATAATTAGTCTCAAATCAGAGAATCATTTTTAATGGTTTGTATGCGTTAAAATTTTTAAAGGTATTTTTGTCTAACTTGTCTTTCCTCCAAATTTTTAGTTTTTATCTATTAATGATAAATTTTTCATTTTATAAAAGAAAATACAGTTTTTGATAATGGTTAGATCCTTTTATATATAAATATATGAATTTTGAGTCTGAAACTGTAATTAAGATCTTAAAATGGTAAACAAATACCTTGATCATAAACTAATGTAAAGCTTTGTACGATTTTATATTGTCCATGTATCATCATTTGAATTCAAACATGGATATTGCATTTAATTGGAAAATAAAGCTCGTGTTGAGGCTTCAATTTTTATGGTAGAATTCTACTATCATACCCTTAAAAGAAAAATGTGTTTTCATCAAAACTATTGACAATACATGCATTCTCGCTCCATCCATGTCAATTGTGTGCTTTGCACAAAGATAGAAATTATTAGGAGGAATGTGAAAAAGGTGAAACAACACAAAAACAAGATAAAGAAGGGCTAAGGAAAAAAGGGCTTAGAAAGATGAACATGCTTACTTTTTTTTATGTGCGTTAAAGAGAAATTTTAAAACTTTTTTAAAAGTTATTTCAATTTTTCCAAAATTACTAAAAACAAATTTTAGGGTGTTTTTGAAATTGATAAAAAGTTATCTTTGACATAGCTTTTGTTATAGAAATTGACTTTAACAGTAAGATTTATTATTTATTTAACAAGTGATGTGCACTTAACTTAGATTGGTCATCGACGGGTCTCTCTCATATGTTCATGAAAAGAAACACTAAGTCATATAAGAATTTACTTTATATCACTTATTTACAAATATAAGTTTTTAATTAACATGAATTGGCATTAAACTATGATTAAAGAGCTATAAAAGAAAAGATGCACACATCTATCATGAGTTCATGACCCTTGTAAATAGATGTTGTAAAACAGTACTAAAATTTGGTTTAAATAATAGATTGTGTTGACGGAGGATAATAAATCACTAAGTTTTTAGACTTTGGATCCTAAATTAAAGAATACTACAATTTGGTTTTAAAAAATGGGCTATGTGCATTTGCACCTTGGACACATGGGCATAATTCAGATAACTATATTATACAGTCACAATTTACAACACTATATATGTTCTGTCCGACTGGTCTTTTTAAATTGTATTTATTTACTACAAACCAAAGGGTTGAAGTATGGATGCAATGCGATAAATACTAGTATTCATCCAAATCGAATCTAATCATTGATGGTTTTGGAATTCAAAGTGGGAAGACGTTCACCATATATGATACATGTCCATCATCATACCTAAGACGTACTTTCACTTCACTAAAACCAATGAAGAATAAAATGATGAATTTCACTAAAACCAAAGAAGAATAAAATGATGAATTAACATAAAAGTGGGGAAAAAACGAAAGATTCTTTAGTAAAAGCCAATTGTTGCAACCCTTTAACGAAAAATAAAAGCCAAGCAGTGGATTATAGTAGCAGACATTAAAGACTAGTTGTCTTCTTTTTTTGACCCGTTGATGATAATATTAACTAAACCTCCACAAGGTCAATGAATGGAGAATCCTATGCAAAATTCAACGTGTGTGTGGACACGTACTTACGCTTGCTAAAACTAACTATATTAATAGTCCGAATGACTGTAGAACGAGCAGTAGAGAACAAGAAGATTGAACGGATCAAATGTAAATATGGAATAAGTGTGGAATACAGAATTGCAGAAACAAATAGTGTGGAATAATTTGAATATAAAGAAAATATAGAAAGTTTGGTGTGAGTATAAAAATTATCAAATTTTGACTAATTTTCATGTTATAAGTAATTAAAACAATATTTTTCAAATAGAATTGTATCAGTCAGTTAAATTAATCGACAAAATTTTTTTGAATGTTTAAGAAAAACTAAAAGTTGAACTTATGTGTAAACATGAAAAATGATGGGTGCCAAATATTGCATAGGGGTTCATCATCAGATTTGTTCTTACATGTTTTTCACTGGAAATACATTTTTTTTTTCTAATCATGATGCAGATGCTTATACGATTTGAAAGTTTCTGAACTGTAGTATTAGAAGACGGTCATAACGTAAAAAGAATTTTCAATATTAAGTAAACGTTAAAACCCGTCGTCTTTTCAATTAATTAGAATTTGCATCATTTACATTACCACAAAAGAAAAGAACTTGGTCAGCTTTTATCCTCAAGCCACATCATAATAGGACTGCATAACTATTATAGATGTTTAATCTTGATCCACCTTTAAAATTTTCAAATTTCATTATTATTCACGCCTTTTTTTGAGGCATTGGATTGAACAAAAGGTTTTGCTGCAAGTGGTCCATGCATGTATCAATTTCAAACACTTACTAGAGTTCATTTCTGGTTGGTTTAGCGTAAATTTCTATTCCTACTCAAATTTATATAAGAAAATTTCATAATAATATCTGCATGCAATTTGGATCGGATTTGCTGCCACAGAAACAGAAAATCTCAGCGTTTCGTACGATCAACAACTCATTAAGTGCTTCAAACTCAGACAAGAATCGTGATTGCGGAATAAGAAGGCAACAAATTAATTTATAAAATACATTAAAAATAAAAAAAACCGTTCATGCAAGAGACCAACAACATCAGAACAAAACCCTTCCGAAAATCCTCTTTGCTTACATTGTAACATATATAACCAGACAAAGGCCCTACGATATATGAAACGAGTCAAATCAAAGATTAAAAAAAAAAAAAAAATTACGACATAAAGGGTGAGGTGCTTCGGTACTTCATCACTAGCTAGTTGTCTCTCCTCTAATGCTTCCTGAATCCAATATGAAAATTTCAAAAAATATGTTAAAGTACTGTTGTTAGTCTGTATCACACTAGCATATAAACTCTTATATTATGATATTATAGAGCTCCACAATATGTTGTGAGATGGGAGTTGGTACAAACCAAATTCACAAAGATATCTGGGTAGAACTCACCAAAAAAGCTAGCTTAATGTTTTACTTCTTATAAGATTTTGATTTATTCTTCTCGTATTTGTTGTGGGATATTTGCATACCCTTAATTATCATTGTATATAACTTTTGTGACTAGAAATTTTAAACTTTTTGTTTGTTTGTTAAATGGCTAGAAATTTAAAACTGTTGTTGAAATGAAATGTACTTGGATATGATGAAGAAAGGTAGGACTAATAGGGTGGTTCGGTGGCTGGTTCTTTTGGTGCGTTACACCTGAAGCACTCTGACCTACTCGCGAAGTTATGTTCGTTGCAGCCTGACCTATATATACACATGTATACAACCCCAAATCAGTTTCTACAAACGCTTATACATACATATATATATATATATATATTCACACATATGTGCATGCAAGTGTATATTAATTAATAATAATCTCAACGCGCAGGCCTGCGTGCATGAGTTATAGAAATCACGTGGATGCGTGATGAAGAAGCTCATGTACATTTCATGAGCCATGCACATGAATCACAAAAAAAACATTTTTATAACAAAAGACATTTTTATAAAAAAACATTTTTATTAATGTAGAGATTTGGTTTGGTTCTTTCTGTTGTATTAAAAATGTATGTACCTTGAACAAAACCAATCTCCAGATTTCCAAGGAGAACGGCCCATGCCACCACCACCACCACTGCTGCTGCTGCCAAAACCAAAAAGACCCCGTCTTGGACCATCACTCATGTCTATAAACCCAGTGGCTGCAGCAGTAGCCGAGAAGGAAGACTCATTTTTGGCAGCACCACACTTGAAACAACTGGACCTGTTGGCGAAATTGTGGGTCCCGCAGTTCCCAAGGCTGCAGTACCAATCACCGGGTCTCACATCGGGACCAGTGTTGAAACCAAAGGAGCTACCGACTGGGCGGCCACCAAAACTGCTGAGTAAGTCAGTACTGATCATGCTGCCCGGTCTTGGTTCTCGGCAACGTTGGCAAGAATCCCTCCTCTGGAAGTTAAGGTGGCTACACGATCTGCAGTTCCAATCTCCTGGCCTATTCATCTTCTTCTACGTCCCCATAGAAAAAGTTCAGTATATATATTTACACAAAATAAAAGACATATATATATATATATATATATATATATATATATATACAAATGTAACCTATAGTGTTTGTTATGAGTTACCTTGGGATGTTAACTGGAAACGAAAAGGAAAGTTGAAGTGAGTATAGAAGAAGATGTAAGATTTGGTGTTAGAGCATATGAAGGTGATGTTTGTACTCTCTCCATATATTTATATCGGCAAAGCAAAAGGCTCTTCCTTTAACAACCGGGAACATTTTTTGAAGTTAAATTAGGGTTTCAATTGGTTTTCACTTTCTTATTTGCTTCAGCTTTAATGCATCTCCTTTAACGTTGGGTTTCTCCGTAAACTACGTTTTTCCCAAAAGGAACAAAATTATCTATTTATATATACCGAGGACTTTAAAATTTTCTATCGTTTTTAGACCCACTATTATTTTTAAACCAACAAAAAAAAAGCACAAGGTTAATTAAAGCTTTGGATATCAGCCGTTTTCGTTGTGCTTCTGCTTCACAAAAGCTAATACATATTGTTAAATTCAATAACAGTTTCTTTTTTCATATACTTGACAGATATTTACGTATGAATCAATGTACTCACTTTTTAGACATGTAAATGTTTTAAAATTGATGACCGGGACGTGTAGCAAAAGAGTTTGTACTGATTAATGGGATTCAAATCAGAAAGTGTGCGTATGTGGAAAACGTTTAAATTGAAGTTTATAATCAAAATTCTCCTATATTACGTATAGTGAGAAGTAGAGTTCCAAAAACTAGTCCCATAGTCGAAGAGAAGTACTAAAGACACAAAAGTTTAGGGGTTCTTACAAAAAAATAATAATTATTAATTACAATCCAAAGTTTGCATAATTTGTTTGTTGTTGGAAATCTAAAGTTTGCATATTCACAACTCAAGATGAGAATAAACACTAATCTCATATGACTCTTGCTTTGCAATGTATACATAAACCCATATACATGTCTTTGGCTAAACCCACTTGAATCGATAATGAAGAACTAAACTAGAGCTGGTACTATATAGTTTTTGACTAACAGGTGGAGCCTCACTATAAGACAAAACGAATATTTCACCAAAATTCACTGAATAAATTGAAAGAAAAACAGATTTTCCGACCTTTTCGGGACCCCACCTCGTATATGCATATAGATTGAATTAACGACAAGACAGCTAAAGCTGAGGCGTAGATAGTTCATCAACCTCTCGACTTAGTGGTCTCTATGTTTGGTAAAATTTATACATCCTACTGTTCAATACTTTCGTGTATGTGAAAAATTACACTAAGTATTCGGATCCAAAATCCAAAACATAGGATATCCAGAAGTTTTGGGTCTATATCCAATTTTAATTAAATTTTTTTTTAAATAGCTATATAAATTTTGTATATATAATAAATAGAAAATTAGTTAGAACTAATTTTATGCTTAACAAATTAGGATTGAAAAATGTGTTTTAAAATGCATTGACTAAGTATGTATATGACGTCTCAGTTGACCTATGTGGTTTACCAGTAGTGGAGAAGTGTTTATAAATATTATAAAAATTAACTTAGATGTTTTTTTTATTGTTAAATAAATTAACTTAGATGTTACATAGTTGGTTCTCTATTATAGTATTTGACAATATGAAACAAATATTTAGTTGATATACATAAAGCTATAAAATGACATACGAGGCAAACATTTATCAGATTGAAATTTTATACATACATTTTATTTGTGGTTGGCTAATTTGTTCATACATGATAAATTAATATTTCTATAGATATAACACACATAGCTAGTTAACAAAAAAAAAAAAAAAAAAACACACATAGCTATTAGGCTATTAGCTATTGATGGAGGTACATGGGTGTATAATATGCTCTCGTGCGCGTCAGAAGTAAAAAGGACGAAGCAAGAAGAAAAAAAAAAACTCTGACACTGTTAAAGCAAAAGTTGCATGGCAACAGTTTCAAGGAACGTATATGTTCTCCTTAACCGCGGAAATTAAAATTTAATGTTCCAATTATATCGAAATGAAATATTCATGTATATCCTAATATCCACCAGAACTTAATATTCCTCATTCTCAAACAAAACTTAAGTAAAAAAAAAAATAGAAAATGAAAATAAAGAAAGAATCATTGAATGGGAAGTAAAAGTCTTGAGGTTCGAATCTTGACCATCTTTGTGTCATTTTGATTTGTTCTACTTCAAGACAGTTTCATTTCTTTAACAAAAAAAGACAGTTTCATTTACTTTAAAAAAACAAAAATTATTTTGTTTTCTTACTATATTACAGGGACGCATACAATAGTTATAATTTGTCGCTTATGAGACACTGCAATCTCTTTTTTACCGTCAAGTCACCCTTTTCATTGTGGTATAAATGTCGCTGTAAAGTGGAGTCAGCCATAAGATAATAAGACGAAAAAAGCACAGTAAGACTCAGACATATGTGGAGTTTATTTATATAAATACTGAAAATATTATAACTAAATTTAAATAAGTATTTGCAACAATGTGGACGAAGGTTTCCGTGGATTAAAGCTTTTTTTTTTTTTGTTAAAAGGGTTCCGTGGATTAAAGCTATACAAACTAATACTCGTTCACTAAAATATAGGTTATGGTGATAACATATTCACGATCTGTCCAAGACTCCGTCCATGGCTCCGAGCCTATTTATGCCTTATCCATAAGTCGCCGTAAAAGCTAACTCGAAATTGAAGAAAAAATAATGGGTAACTTAAAGAAGAATATATAAAAAGAATCATTATAGAGAAAAAGGAAAAACAAAATGGGAAGGAGAGAATATATAAGAATCATCACTAATAATTAATAAACCCACCATATTGTCTCGGAGAATGGTAAAGAAAAACTGACGAACACAAAAGAAAAGAGAGAATCTAATTCCATTCTCTTTGGGAAATGCTTACATGCATCACTTCTTATCTCCCATTCTCCAAACTTTTATATGTCTACACTACAAGAATACAGCCGCAAAACTGACGGATTTTTTGATGGAATGAATTTTCGTCAGAAATTTCAGATAGAAAATGACGAATTTCTGACTAAATATGTATATTTTCGACAGGTTAAAATTCGTCGAAAATTTCTGATGAATTTCCAATGGACTAAAATCTGTAACAATTTTTCAATAGATTTCTGACGGGTTTTTTTTGATCTGTTGGAAATCCGTCTGAAAATATCATTAAAATAAATAAATAAATAAATAATATATATATATATATATATAGGTTTTGTCGGAAATCCGTCAGAAATTTCTGACGGATTTATGACAGACTTAAATTTGTCACAATTTTTTGACGCATTTTGGATGGATTTCCGATGGATCATATATATATATATATATATTGTTTTTTTTAAAAATATGACCTATATAACACATATGTATCACATGTTTAATGTGATCCTTGGAAATTCTTCAAATATTTATGACAGATTTCCAACGGATTTAGGGTTTAGAGGCTCATTTTCAAAAAGATTGACAATAACTAATTCCAAACACAATCCTACAACTGTTTTTAAAAACATACATCACAGTTAATCATATAAACAAGTTAATTTGTTGTTTACATATTTTTTCATGTTTAAGAGTTAAGTGTTTGTTAATGTTTTATATACTTTATGTTACTTGTGTAACATTGATAATTTGAAATTGTTGGTTTGCTATATTTTGATATAAAACAAACCTCATCTTAGTTATACATCATTAATATAATAAATATCATATTATAAATATATTTCCCACAAAACAGATCAATTTTGAAACCCTAAACTTCAAATTTGTCAGAAATCCGTTGGAAATTTCTGACAGATTTTCGATGGATAATATTTTTCGTTTAAAAAAAAATTGTCTGTCGTGTGAATTGTTTTCAATCCCCGCGTGACTTAAATTTGTTTAAAATTTTCGTGATCCGTCGGAAATCCATCAGAAATTTCTGATGGATTTTTGACCGATCGCGGAAAATTAAGCGCAAATGTTCCCAATGTTTTTCAAAGAAGGTGCCAAGTATTAAAATTTTTGCCTAATTTCGGCGGATAGATCTATCGGAAATCTATTTTTATATATCACTTCGTCCTCTTCAGGAGTTCATCCGCCATTTGAGAGAAAAACTTTAAAAACTTTCATTTTCGTCAAAAGCTTCTTGTTTCTACTCAGCCTCACAACCAACATCTTCTTACATCATTTATGGTGAATAACAACAACAATTTGTAAGTTTCTAAAACTTTAGAAATTAGATTCATAGATCTAGGATTTACAAAGTGAAATTTAGAGATTTAAATGTTAGATTTAAGAATTGGAATGTTAGATTTAGGTTTTGAAATATTAGATTTTGATTTGGAATGTTTGATTTGAGAAATTAAATTTTGATTTGAAATGTTTTATGAAATTTGTGGGGTTTTATGAATTTTGAAAATTTTTAGAGTTTTTATAGATTTTTGAAGTTTTAGTTGGATCATTTTGATTGTTATAAATTGATAATTATTTTAGATTTTTATTTGGAGTGAAAATGATATTGTATAAATTGATGATAACAATTAGATTTTTAATATATTTTGAAATTAGTATTTATTTTGAGTATTTATGATTTGTATGATTTTGAGTTTTATGATGTTGTATGAATTTATTGTTACTTTTTGGATATTTAGAAATTTGTTTTGAATTTGTCAAATTTATGAACTATTTTTTGTGTTTTCATGCATTTAGGATATATCATATATACAATGAAGGGTAGAAGGAACATATGGAAGCGACCAAGAAACGGATGGAAGATTTGATGACCAAGTTCTGAGCGGCTCGAAACTAAAATTTATGTTTATTTTTTATTTTTGAATAATATTTATGTTTTTTATTTTTGAATATTTCAATTTTTAATTGTAATTTTAAGTTTAAAATTTAATATTAATGTTAATTTAAAATTTTAATTTATATTCCATTTTAAAATAATTTAATATAATAGTTAATTTAAAATTAATTACAATTAAATTAAATTAAATTTAATATTATTAATTAAAAATAATAAATAATAAATATATTAGAAATCCGTCGGAAAATAGTCCGTCGGAATCCGTCAGAAATCTATTAGAAATTGTGACGGAATTCTGACAGATTTTTTTTTCTGACGCTCTAGAACAGATGAACTATTCCGTTTTCGATGGAATTATCCATCTGTTTATCGTTGTTTTCTTGTTGTGTCTATCATTTTTCTCCCACATACGTTATTCATTTAAGTTTTCATACGATCAATCGCAAGGATTATTAATAATTCAGAGAGTTAACTAAACAGTATATTAAGAAACCAAATCATAAGAGAAACCAAATAAATATAGTTGAACTAAATCAATTTTTTTTGTCGAACTAATTAAATTATATTTAAACATAAGAAAAACTCAAATAATATGATGGTGAGAGAAATGTTCTTAGGCTAAATGGAATCTCCTTCTCAAGATGCGATTCAAAACACTCGATCGTTTGGAGTTGGACAGATCCTAGACTCAACCACTAACACTTATTAAAACAAAACCTCATCAAGAATAATTTCTAACTGAACAAGTAGATTGAAGTAGTCTAACAAATAAATCTCTGACTAGTCCCAAGAGCTCAAATATGAAACCCATACTTTCTGATTCTAAATCGATCAATTTTATTGTAAATCAACTATCTACCTCACATACACTATCAAAGTATACTATCAAGTTTTTTTTTTTTTAAGTAGTTTCTAAAAATAAAATAAGAAATCTAGTTTTTTTCATTTTTCACAAATTTTCAAAGAAAAACCAAAATCTCAATAATTTGGGTTTCTTATTAAAACCAAAATCCCAATAATTTCTATCTTTGATCATGTATTTTTTTTACTTTTGCTTAGGTTTTGGTTAATATTTTCTTATAATTTACTTATTTTTTCGATTTTATTTTATTTTCTTTAGTTGTTTAAAATGTTCCTTTATTGTTTATCTGTCGTAAGGTGTACATATTATGTCTTTTTATGTGGTGTTTTTAGTTTGGTTTTATCCTGTTTTCAGGTTTTTTTTTGTATCAAAAATACATGCAAAATTCCAGTTCAACCACGAAAGAAATCTGTAACAAGCGCGGAAGACACTCATGGATTGGCACGTTCCTTGTGCCTTATGAGAAACTAGTAAATCATTGCAACAAAAAATGTTAGAATCAATGATACCAAAAGAAAGAATAATAGGACTAAACAAGTCATAGCTTTGTATTTTTACTTGCATTTCAATAGAAAACTTTTTTTTTTTTTTTTTGAAAATAACTCTTTATCAAAATAAAAATAAAAATATAGGACTCCGTTAGAAAATCGAATGGAAACATTCAGTTTGTATGACGAACCCATCTGCATAAATAAATAAATAAACTAAGTGGAGAATCTTAGTTTATAAAGAATAAGCAAAACTTGATTAAGAAATAGTTCAAAAACCGCTGAAAAAGAAAAAAGGTTGGTTCTGTTTTGGTGTTATGTTATGTTATTTGTGAGAATCTTATCTGCAACAAAAATGTAGATGAAAAAGCTCTTGAAGTAGAAAAAAGGTTGGTTCTGTTTTGGTATAAAAAAGAAATAGTTCAAAAATAACAACAAAACCAAAGGCTTCAAGTTGATGAAGAGTAAGCAACAAACCTTGGAAGTTGGTATTGAAGGTGGAGAAGAAGTTCGATGTTATTAAAGTAATTTTTGATTGGTTAAAAATCATATGCATATAGAATATTATCACAGTCAAACCAATCACTCCTTGAAAAAATCACAAAGAATCTTAAAAAAAAAAAGGCTCATTCAATCTCTAGTTGCTTGGCTGGAATTGGACTGATCATCATTTTATTTTTTACAATTAAATAGGCTAATTGGTAGCATTTTCATTGTAGGCTTTTTACATTTAAAAAATTGTTGGAGAGAATTTAACTTTAATAAAGGGAAATAGAAAAAGATTGAAAATAAGAAAATATTAAGAAAAAATTAAGCAAATCATTAAAAAAATATAAGCAAAAATAAAAAATACTCCTTCTGTTTTTGAAATAATGTTATTCTAACATTTTTTCACACAAATTAAGAAAAAATGCAATTATGGCGAGAAGGCAAGAGATTCAAGAGTTCGTTTAAGAGAGAACCTGACGAAATGAAAAGAGTTCCGATGTGATATAGGAAAAATGAAAAATGAAAATAAACAAAAAAGATCATCAGCTATTTAAACGACAATCGTCCTAATTAAAAAAGTTAGATTGTCATGAATGGGTGAACCTTGGTTTATTTACCCCTTGAATGGTAAAAATATATAGAAATAATTCAAAATTGTCCCTTTTATAGCATGGCCCCTTTACATGGTAAAATAGAAACGTTGATAGTATTTTATGAGAGCAATATATTCTGTATTAATCGCCAATATGCATATGCTCACTTGTCCACAGGATAAGTTTGCCTTCAAATCTAACTTGTGAAATAACAAAAAAAAATTAAGCAGAACATAAGTAAAATTAAAAAATACATGATCAAAGACAGAAATTAAAAGTTCTTAAATAAGTGAATAATTAAGCAAAACATAGGTAAAACATAAGTAAACTTCTCACATGAATGGTAAAAATATATAGAAATAATTCCTTCATATTCAAAATTGTCCCTTTTATAGCATGACCCTTTTACATGGTAAAATAGAAACGTTGATAGTATTTTAGGAGAGCAATATAGTCTGTCTAATCTTATATTGCATATTGGCTAAAGGATTGTCTTACACTTTTGTAAGTTGAGAGTTGTTCGCAATTTTTGTTCTCTTAAAAGTTACAAACTTTCGTTTTTATTTACGTATGATTTCTGATTAAAAAAATGACAAGAAATTCAAACCAAGGTAAACCGAACAAAGGTAGTATGGTTCTTAGTTCTTACTAGTAAACCAAATCATAAAATAAATAAAAAGTTTTAAATTACCTAACCCAAAAAAAAAAAAAAACTTCCAAATTAACGGAAGAAGCAGAAAAATTAACTAACTTCTAGGTGCAATTTTTTCTTGTTCTTCTACTGGTCATGCACCTGAAACATAAGAAAAAAAAAAGGAAAAATAATTAGTAGTTTCTTAGACTGAAAATAAAATTAAAAATCAAAGGTAACGCAATTGGTCCCCGGCAACGGCGCCAAAATAATTCTGCAAGTGCACAGACAATCGTAGTAGTATATAGGGTATCGAATTCACAGAGACCAAGGTTACACTATGAAATTATAGATTTTAATTTAAAGCTAAGACAAAATAAAAAGGGTTGTGTAATTTTCGGAACAAGCAAGAAAATAAATCGATGTAAAATTAATAAAACAAGCACTAGGTTAAGGCGTTTCGCCGGTGATTCGGAGACAAGGCTGAGCAACTATTCAGGGGCTAAGTAACTACCGGTCTAGAACTCAAACATAAAATTAATGTCGCCCCACTGTCGTGATGTATCGACACCTCTATCTAACAACCTAGATACCGAAACTGTCGTTTGGACCTAGCGAAGATGATAAGCATTAATGAGCTGGTTCAATCTGTTCACAATCAATCGCAACAATCAATTGTCGTTGGTTACGCACCAATTGCTCACCAATGATTTATCTAGCAACCTAAAACACTATCGTGAATAAGTTTAACCTAAAATCATAGACTAGGTGATCAAGCTAAGAAAATCACCTGAAACATAAGAAAAAAAAAAGGAAAAATAATTAGTAGTTTCTTAGACTGAAAATAAAATCAAAAATCAAAGGTAACGCAATTGGTCCCCGGCAACGGCGCCAAAATAATTCTGCAAGTGCACAGACAATCGTAGTAGTATATAGGGTATCGAATTCACAGAGACCAAGGTTACACTATGAAATTATAGATTTTAATTTAAAGCTAAGACAAAATAAAAAGGGTTGTGTAATTTTCGGAACAAGCAAGAAAATAAATCGATGTAAAATTAATAAAACAAGCACTAGGTTAAGGCGTTTCGCCGGTGATTCGGAGACAAGGCTGAGCAACTATTCAGGGGCTAAGTAACTACCGGTCTAGAACTCAAACATAAAATTAATGTCGCCCCACTGTCGTGATGTATCGACACCTCTATCTAACAACCTAGATACCGAAACTGTCGTTTGGACCTAGCGAAGATGATAAGCATTAATGAGCTGGTTCAATCTGTTCACAATCAATCGCAACAATCAATTGTCGTTGGTTACGCACCAATTGCTCACCAATGATTTATCTAGCAACCTAAAACACTATCGTGAATAAGTTTAACCTAAAATCATAGACTAGGTGATCAAGCTAATCTAAGCATTATGAGTCTCTATTGGCGAAGACATTATAAATTCCAATACCTATTTGTGCTCAGCCATTAACATCCTAAATCACCATTGAAAACCTTAACCTAGCTAGGGATCTACTCACACATAGCGAAATCAAACACAACAAGGCAATAAGATGAATTCATGATTTATTAAAAAGAATATGGTTCAGGAAAACTTCTCAAACAGAGTTGTGGAATGATTCGACGATAGGGGAATAGAGATCCAAAGCTGAGTAATACAAATCCAAATCGAAAAAGTAGAAGAACAAAGTCGTGATCCCTTAGAACATAGAAGAAAAACGATAATATACAGGTCTGAAGGCGGCTAGGTGAAGATTAGGGCGTCCTTGGCTAAAAAATAGGAAAGTTAGGATTTTCCTTTATTTTCTCTGTCAGGTCGTCGTGAGCGGTCGCTCAGGAGCTGAGCGGGTGCTCAGCGGGTGAAAATGCGACTTTTCTCCAATTTCTGCTAACTTCCTTTCAGAATCTCCAATCTTCATATTTAGCCATCTTTTGACCTGTAATGACTCAACATAAAACTAAAAGACTCGATAAAGATTCGAAAACAACTGTTAGAATGCGCCAAAAATGCAACATATTAATTCCCCCAGACTTAGATCCTTGTTTGTCCTCAAACAAAACGCAGAACTAAACATAGGAGAAAGGTTTGAAAATACGAAGACTCACCTGTTCTTGAAACGACTTGCAATATTGAGATGATGAGATAGTGGATCTTTCAATGGTCGTACTAGTAGTGGTAACAAAGAAGAGACTGAATCTAATGCTAATGCTCTACTACAAAGATAATGCAAGAAGTAAACTTTGAATACCATTAAGACACGCCTTCGAGACAACGGAAGCTCTTTTACAAACTTCCCAAACGCACTCAGTCTCACTCTACTCTTTACCTCCACCATTGTTGGCCATTCGTTTGTCTTTGCTTTCTCACCACTGCATGAGCAAAACCAGTCAGAGATAATGTTCAATGAATAATATCTAAAACATAACATGTCTCAGATTTCACATTCCCTCTTTTACTCAACAAATTAAACAAGTATCAGTCGTGATTTAATCCTATAACATGTTCCTTATTGTTGGTTAAAGGGTTGTCTTACATTTTTCATTTTTGTAAGTTGAGAGTTGTTTGCAATTGGTGTTTTCTTACAAGTAGGCATGACCACGGTTACGGTTATTATGGTTACGGTTAATTAATCACTGATTATAGTTATAATTTTTATTTAACTTTAACCTTAATCATTTAATATACGGTTAAAACAGTTATGGTTAAAATGGTTACGGTTAGAAACGGTTACGGTTATATACGGTTAAATACAATTCAATTATTTGAATAATGATAAACATTAATATCAATGATATTTTTATAAAAAAATAATATAACTTCTATTGAAAGAACTAGATGATGATATATCAATTACTATTTATTACTAGAATTGATTATATGTATATTTTGTTCTATTTTAAAAATGGTTACATCTATAATTTTATGGTTACATCATGAGGTTAACTAATGGTTTTTATACGGTTACGGTTGATTAATGGTTACGATTAATAATTTATTTTAATCTTAACTAATATATTTTTACGGTTAACAGTTATAGTTATTAACCATTTAATATGATTACAGTTTGATTATGATTGAAAATAAAACGATTAAGGTCCAAACTATAATTATGGTTAGATTTTAGTCATACTGCAAGTTACAAACTCTCCTTTTTATTTACGTATGATTTTTGATAAAAGAAAACGACAAGAAATTCAAACCATGGTAAACCGAACAAAGCAGCAGAAATAATAAAAAAAACTTTTAAGTTTTAAATTACCTAACCAAAAAAAAAAAAACGGAAGTAGCAGAAAAAAAAAAAAGCAGCGAAGAAGCCATGGCGGACGAAGACTTACACAGAATCGATGAGAAGAAGCCATGGCGAGTTCTCGAGTTCTACAGTGGAATCGGTGGAATGGTAACACTCTCCTTCACTTCTAATTTTATACTTTAAGTGTAATCTAATCTCTTTCTGAATCCCTAATTCCTGTTTCTTTCCCTTTGCTCTTAGAGATACTCTTTAATATCGTCCGGCGTCGTCGCAGAAGTAGTAGAAGCATTTGAGATCAATGATTCAGCCAATGATGTTTATCAGCATAATTTCAAACATCGTCCTTATCAGGTTTCTTCTCTATTCTCAGTTCTGTTAATGTCAATCTGAATGTAGAAGGAGAACTAAAGAGCAACTATGAAAATCTGAGATTGGAATGATTTATTCGCTTTGGCAGCTTAATGCTTATAGAGTATGATGCTAGTTGTGTAACTTAGGCTATGCCTTGTTCTAGTTTACTAAATTTTTGTTATTGTTCTGTTTTTGTTTCATAGGGAAATATTCAGAGCCTCACTGCTACTGACTTAGATAAGTATAATGCAGATGCTTGGCTTCTTTCTCCTCCTTGTCAACCTTATACTCGACAAGGTGATTCATCGTTTTCGTTTACTATCACATGACTCTATTTTTCTTTAGCGGATGTGTTGAATACTAATATAGTTGTTTTGGTTAGGCCTTCAGAAACATTCTGGTGATGCTCGGGCATTTTCGTTTCTCAGGATTCTCGAGCTTATACCGCATTTATCTAAGCCTCCACAGATGTTGTTTGTAGAGAATGTTGTTGGATTTGAGGTATGTGTTTGTCTGAAGCAATCATTTGTACTTGTTCTTGATCATCGTCTTTGAATTCTCGATATTTTTGTTTCACTAATTGGTGGTGTTTGTTGGTGCAGACTTCGGATACCCATATGGAAATGAGTGATACATTAACAAAATCAAATTATGTCACACAAGAATTTATTTTGAGTCCGTTGCAGTTTGGTGTGCCGTATTCAAGACCACGTTATTTTTGTCTGGTACTTTCTCTTTTCTCTTGTGATTTATGTAATGCATTTGACGAATCTATGTGTCTCTTTGTTTTTTCATGGCTCTTTCTACATTGAAATTAGTTATAACATCTCACAAACATTGAAATCATTTGATTCATTTGGTTACTTTTGTAGGCTAAAAGAAATCCACAGTCATTTCAATCCCAACATAATAATAACAAACTACTCTGGTCTCCAGGCCCGTTATATGGGCGTGATGATCAAGTGGAGTTTGGAAAATGTGAAGCAGAAGAGGGATTGGATAATTTACTTCAGTTTTGCGAACCAGTAGAGAAGTTTCTCGAGTCAGCAGCACAAATTGATGGCGAGCCAAGTAGTTTTGATGACTCTGAGAATGGGTCCAAGGATTGCCATGGACAAGAAGACGATTCTGTCCCAGACTCTATACATCAATATCTAGTACCAGTAAGTTTGATAGAGAGATGGGGAAACGCAATGGGTATCCTTTTACAATTTCATCTTCTTCTTTTTTTTATTTATAAATATACCGTTTTATGGGACGCTTGTTCCTGCTCATATGAAATCGATCATCCATCTATTTATGTTTCCTGAGCTGTTACTAGACATTGTTTACCCTGATTCAAAGAGATGTTGTTGTTTCACAAAGAGTTATTATCGATATGTGAAGGGCACTGGTTCCCTCTTGGCAACTGTTCAGGTATGTTCTTCCACTGAGTATACTATATTATGTTCCTCTATTTGCTAAGTGCAGAGAAATACTTATCGTGAATCTATGATCACGCAGCCGAAAATCAAGGGAAAGGAATCTTGTTTGAAGGAGCAACGGCTTAGATACTTCACCCCAAGAGAGGTTAAGCACATGCCTTTATTTTAACTACCACTGCCTCTCTGGAAAGATGGATCAGCTTTATTTCAGTGAAAGATGATGTTCAGTTTCTGTTTGTGTAGGTAGCTAACTTTCACTCATTCCCTGAAGATTTTGAGTTCCCCAAGCACATAAGCCTTCGACAGAGGTACACTCTTTCATACCGTAAAACCATCAAACAGAAAATTGCTACTATCTATATAGCCTATGTGCATCCAAGTATAACAGAGGCACCGTCTTTATTCTGATATAGAATTTTATCCTTATTTCTCTCTATACTTTGTGTTTGACTTGTGGAAATAGTTGAACACAATAATATGAAAACTGTGCTTATAACAAACCAATGTTGTGGACTACTGTAGAAAAACTCATGAACTACTCTAATGTGCAGATATGCAATGCTTGGAAACAGTTTAAGTGTAGCAGTCGTGGCTCCTCTGCTTAGATATCTATTCGATTCTTGACTACAGAATAGAAAGCAGTAAGTGACCGCGACCAAATTATGGTCCAGTCTTTTGCCTGTAATCAATTATTCTCCTGAACAAGCCTCTTCTTTTTGCGACCATGTTCTTCAATGAAGCATAACCATAATTTTTAGGATCAATTATGCAAATTTATATCATTACGTTCTGTTAACCCTTTAAGTTTAGTGCTTTTTGTTTCAGTTTTCATATGTTGTATGTTTTAGTTTTGATGTCAATAAAAAATACTGAAGATGATTAAAAAAGAAAAAAAATGTTCAGCCATAATTTATGTCTGAATTAAAAAAAAGTTCAGACTTCATATCAATTAATATGGGCCAGTCTTTATAATGGGCCGTATCCGGCCCAGTTATAATGTGTTGAATTACACACGTCGGAGTTAAATGTCCGAAAATTTGGTAGTTGACAAATGACAACTGTCACTCTCATTAGTCACTTAGCAGAAAGATAAAAGATTGGGGATAAGAGGATCACAGGCAGCGATAGTGACGGTGCGTGAACGTCACGCTCCGGCAGTACATCCTTGTTCTTCAACGACGTGAACAGACAACGTAATTATTTGCTTTTGACGTTTTTTCTTTATTTTTATTTTTTTGAGATAAGATATTTTCCCATTTGACCGTACGAATTCTTCTCTGTCTCTCTCATTCGTCACCATTTTCGTCTTCTCTGCTTTGTAATATTATAGAAGTGAAGTAAAAAAAGGTGAAATAACGCATTTACTGTTTCTGTTCTTCAGATTTTACCATCGCTCTGATTTTACTGTTCTTTGAAGAGAAGATGTTGCCTGAGAGTATCACTGTCGCGGATAAGATTCAAGCAAATGTGAGTAAGCCTAGCTTCTTCAAGTCTCTGTCTCCAGGAGAAAACTGGAAATCTCAATCCATGGTAACTCAATTTTGCTTTTGTCTGTATTGTTTATTTGTTTGTGAATTTTCCTGAATTTGTTTTTTTTTTTTTTTTTTGAAGAGAATGATTCGAGAAGAGTTTGTGAGAAGCACGCCTGGTGCTTTTGAGCACAGAGTGGTGTGTAGTGTTCGTTGGGGCAATTCTTGGCAACTCTGGCTTCAAAGAGACGAGAATGGTTTGTTTATGATTGAAGAAGATTGGAATGGGTTTGTTGATGACAATCTTTTAAGTCCTAGTAATAGCTTGCTCTTCACACACGAAGAGACAATGTTTCTTGAAGTGAGAATCTTTAAGAGTAATGGGGACGAGATTGACTGTTCCTCTTGAAGATGAACCCGAGATTGAACCGGTTCATTCTAATCCGCAGAATTTTCACCAAGAGACAACCCCTGCCTCTGCCTCTGGTAAGGATCGAAAGAATCATCTTGATGCTTTTGAAACTCAAAACGTTTCTTGTATTGTTTAGCCAAAGTTGATTCTTTTTGTTTCTGTCTTGATGGAATTCTCAGCAAAGGGAGGAACAAATGGTAAGAGTCGGGATGGGGCTAGTGCTGCTGTCGAAAACCCTGAACAATACCTCCTGAATCCCAATAACCCTTTCTTTGTGAAAACAGTTACAAAAAGGAATGATGTTCTGGTCAATTTTGATTCTACTAGTCATATACGTTTTCATTTCATGTCTGTTCCTTTAAGCTAAGACTTTGTCTTTGTTTCCCATTGTATGTGCAAGTAGTATGTGAGCCGAGTGGCGATATCCAAGTATGGCTTGAAGTTTGGTCCAGATTCTTCTACCATTTACTACCTTCTTCACGGAGAGCAAAAAGAGGAAGCCAAGCTTAAGTTTTATGGAAACGGAAACAGTCCTTGTTTCAGAGGCTGGGACAAATTATGTCGAAGGCACAATGTGAAAATCGGAGACAGCGTGGTTTGTGAGCTTGAACTCTCAGGTGGTCTGGTTTCAGCTGTTAGAGTTCATTTTGTCAAATGAATGATGAGATTGAGTCCTCTCTAATCTCCTTCCTATGAGTTAGTTTTTTAGACTTGGTGTTTTACCAATATTGTAATGCTAATGATGGGTTTATCGAACTTGTATGCTGGATTTCTTATTGCTATCATACAATTTGGAGAATGTTTATTTACTCTTGGGATATTAGCTACTATGTTTTGTTTGTTTGTTACTCTGGGAAAAGTCTAATAGTTATCTAAACGTCTTTGAGAGTTTGGTTTGCGTTTGAGTTTGGTTAGCTATACCCAAAAGTGTTTGTGGGGTTTGGTTTGGGAACCTCAATCTTAGAGAACGACATCATTAAAAGTAGAATAGATCATACGTTTTCTCAAGGCATTTGAGAAGTCATCTTTACGGGTCAACCAAAAATAAAAGTAACAAAATCAACTTGTAATGATTCTAATAAAAAACAACAATCAACTTATTGATGTTGACCTCTTTTTTTTTTTATGTTGACCTCTATACGTTCTTTATTTAGAGCAAACAAAATACAAAGTACAAACTTACATTTCTCTTTTTTTTCAACAAACAAACTATATAGTTTCACGTTAGTACCTCTCTTTTTAGTCGCCTGTTAAGACCTTTCCTTTCAATCGAGTTTTCTCTTTTATACGAGTAATAAATTACCTTGTTCATCTCCTTTCAGTCGAGTTTGTGTTCACAACCTCTCAAAACAAGTTGAGAGCCTTCAACATAATCTGTCACATCCACTAAACCTAACTTCATCATAACATCATCATCATCTCATCAACACATTAAATTTAGACTATAATCATTAACTACTAGAAAGAGAAGTCTAAATAGGACTAAAGATTCACATATCGTGTTGGTTTAGACTCGGTTACGCCCATGATTAAGGCATAATACCGAACCAAGTCGGTTTCGTTAACCGACAGTTATAGAAGTTACTTCTATTAAACGAACAGATGCGTCTTTCGTTCTTTGTGTCTCTTGGACATGTCTCATGTGCTGTATATATAACAGACATTGTAGACAAAGAAAGATACAGACTTGAGTTCTTATGAATTCAAGTAAAACTACGAAAAAGAGAGCAAAACCAGCAACATTAGGAAAACAGAGAGAACGACTCGGAGAGGCACTTGATCGGTGATAAGTGGTTGATATCCGCTTTGTGATATCTTCCCTGACTTCTTCTAATTCCAGATTACATCCAAGTTATATCTATTGATATATATACCGTCGTAAGGTACGCTTTCGGTTTAAACGCTTCCGCAATGTTGAACTATAACAATGGTATCAGAGCATTGGAATCAATTCTGGAATTCTATAAGTTGTTAGTTTTCAGTTGTTAGTTTTCATGAGCGATAATAAAATCAGGAATTAATTTCGTCTTTTATAGTTTTTGTTTGAAAATGTTATCGTGACTCTGTTTTTCATTTTCATAAGTCTGGGTTATGTTCTGTTCTATTGTAATTGTTTGAAGAAAAGAAAAGGCCGGAACAATAGTCATCATGATACTATTAGAAAATTAATTGTAAGGTTGTTAGTTTTTTTTTTTTTTGGGCCATCGTGATGTTGTTTTAAATAACTGGAATCAATACTAAGAGAATGTTGATTTAAGTTGTTGGAATCGATATTTTTTTTTCTCTGAATTATTGATGTTAACTTGATTATTAGATCAAGAATTTAAAGGGATCATGTATAAATTAATGATTCATTCGTTGATTCATTTTTTTTATACAATGGGAAAGTGGGAGTTTTGATTACGTTTCAGAACTTAAAATTTTACATGAAACAAATAAATTTATTATAATCAGATTATAACGTGAGTGATGATTGGAAACGTAGTGATCTTTCGATCTTGTGTTATGAATCAAATTTATTCTGAATTGATTTGTGTTCATTGTAAGATTATGTGTTGTGTATTGGAGATATGCAAAGAAACTAATGTCTCTGAAATTGTTTAAAAGCAGTGATGTCTTCTGCTTGTAAGAACATTATTGCTGAGCTTAACAGAGGAGATAAACTGGAGGGTGACAATTATGATATTTGGTATCGCAAAGTCCAGTATGTCCTTGAAGAGCAAGAGGTAAAAGAGACTCTTTTCCATCTCATAGAAGAACCTGAGCAGGGTACTACGGCTCAACACATAAGAGACCAAGAGGCATACAATGCTTGGAAAATCAAGAATAGCATCGCTCGCATTACATTGCTGAGTTGTATGCAAGATGATCTTATGTGTGAGTTTGAGGAGTACGAAACTGCGAAAGGTATTTGGGAAGCCTTAAAGGAGAAATTTGGTGCAACATCGGCAACAAAGGTTAGGAGACTTAATCAAAAGTTTAATGACTACAAGAAGCACCCAAATCAGTCCATGAGGCAGCATCTTAGGATCATGTCAAACATGATTAGAGAGCTTAAAACTGCTGGACAGATCATGTCTGACGAACAGCAAGTACAAGCTGTTCTCCGCTCATTACCGGAAAGTTGGGATCATATGAAAATTCAGATGACTCACAATGACAATGTCAAAGCTTTTGAAGACATTTCACGTCATCTTGAATTAGAGGATGAGCGCTTAGAGGCTGCTAGACCTTTCAATGAAGCCAACTATGCGAATTCAAGCGCAGGCATGAAACGCAAGAGAGGTAACTTCGGTAATAAGGCTTCAGGACAAGATCCTAAGAAGCAAAAGAAACACGCCAAGCGAGGAAAGAAAGGAGGGAAAAAGGATAAGACCAAAATGAAATGCTACAATTGTGACACATTGGGTCATTTTGCTCGTGAATGCACTGAGGCAAAAAAGGTATTATCCTTGAATACTTCTCGTAAATATGCTTATGTTTCTAGTTGTGTAATGCTTGCTGAATCTAATCCTTTGTGGATTGTAGACTCAGGAGCCACAGACCACGTAGCTAGAAGTCGTGAGGCGTTTACGGAGTACCGACGTATCCCCAAAGGTACAAGATGGTTATATGTAGGAAATAATACCAAAGTTGCAGTGATGGGTATTGGCACTTGTCAATTACATATGCGCGGTGGCAAAACTCTTATCCTACATGACGTCTTGTATGCTCCTGAAATTCTTCGGGACCTCGTCTCTGTTTTAACTTTGCTTAAATTAGGATTTAGTTTAAACTTCTATGACATGGGTTTACACATTTCTTTAGGGTCTGTGTTTTATGGTTCTGGTTACACATATGATGGTTTTATTGTACTTGATTGTAATACAACTACTTCTAATAATAATAATGATTGTTTTTCATTTGTCACAAGTTCTAATAATATTGAAACAGATGTGTGGCATGCAAGACTTGGTCACATAGGAGTTGATCGAATGAAAAGATTGGCTAAAGAAGGCCTTTTAGGCTCACTAGCCCATATCGATCTAAATACATGTGAATCATGTCTTGCTGGAAAAACAATAAGAAAACCATTTGGAAAGGCAACCAGAGCCGAATATCCATTGCAATTAATTCATTCAGACATATGTGGTCCGATGAATGTGAGGGAAAGACATGGAGCTTCGTATTTTATCACTTTTACAGATGATTACACCAGGTTCGGGCATGTTTACTTGATTTCTCATAAGTCAGAAGCACTAGAGTGCTTTAGACGTTATATTAATTTGGTCGAAAATCAAATGGATAAGATGATCAAATGCCTAAGAACGGATCGAGGTGGTGAATATCTATCTGAACAGTTTAAAGAACTATATGATGAAAAGGGTATTGTTAGACAATTAACTACCCCATATACACCACAGCAAAATGGTGTATCGGAAAGAAGGAATCGAACGCTCCTTGAGATGGTTAGATCAATGATGGCACAAGCTAATCTTCCAGTTTCATATTGGGGAGATGCATTGCTTACCGCTGCCTATGTTCTTAATCTCGTGCCCTCCAAATCTGTTACTTCAACCCCTTATGAGTTATGGACTGGAAGAAAACCTGTTCTTACACATTTAAGGCCATGGGGATCAGCAACGTTTGTTCGTGATACTTCTCACCCTCATGGAAAACTGGGTCCTAGAGGAAAGAAATGTATCTTTATAAGATATTCTGAGCACTCTAAAGGATATGTGCTAATCGGTGAACAAACGGATGGAAGTGTAACAGAAATCGAATCACGAGATGTTACGTTTTTGGAAAATGATTTTCCGAGAAAGGGAGAGATTGATAAAAAATTCCATCTTAGAGAATTAATTGACCCAGCGGATACTTCTCCTACTATCCAACCAATGGAAGTCGATGCAAGTTCAAATGAACTGCCTCAACTTAGTGGGAGAAATATATCAGTTGATAATTCTTCTATGATAAAATTACAAGAGTTTGAAATGCGTAGATGTAACCGTGGAAAGATCCCTCGTCGTCGTTTTGAGATCGAAGGAGAAGCTTTCATGGTGGCATTGCATGATGACTTAGAGCCTAAATCTGTTCATGAGGCTCTCTCTTGCCCAAACTCAGATGAATGGAACGATGCAATAGGAGAAGAACTAGAATCTATGAAAGTAAACCATGTCTGGGACTTGGTTGATCTTCCGCCAGACCGACGAGCAATTGGAAATAAATGGGTCTTTAAGATCAAATATAAGGCGGATGGATCCATAGATAGATATAAGGCACGCTTGGTGGCAAAAGGATACACCCAACAAGAAGGGATAGATTATGAGGAAACTTTTTCACCTGTGGTGAGGTTTGCCTCTATTCGACTTATTTTATCCATTGTTGTGGGATTGGATTTAGAATTACATCAGATGGACGTTAAGACTGCGTTTCTTAACGGTGAACTAGAAGAAGAAATTTACATGGAACAACCAGTTGGTTTCATTGTAAAAGGCCAAGAGAACAAAGTTTGCAAGCTTAAACGTTCTATATATGGCCTAAAACAATCTTCTAGGCAGTGGTATTTTCGTTTTCATCAAACTATAACATCTTATGATTTTACGATGATTAATGAAGATCACTGTGTCTATGTCAAGAGTATTGGACAATCTTTTGTTATTTTATCTCTATATGTCGATGATATCCTTTTGGCCGGAAATGATATGGAGTTCCTTACAACCATTAAACAATGGTTATCATCTAATTTTGAGATGAAAGATATAGGAGAAGCAGATTATGTGCTTGGTGTTAAGATTATATTCAGAAAATCCTTGAAAGGTTTAAAATGCACACATGTAATCCTATTGATACTCCAATCGCAAAAGGTGAAGGCCTAAGCCTTAATATGTGCCCTAAGACCCCATATGAGAAAAGAGAGATGGAAAATGTCCCATATGCTAGTGCCATGGGCAGCTTGATGTACGCAATGATGTGCACTCGACCGGATATTTGTTATGCTGTTGGCTTGGTAAGTCGTTACCAGTCAAACCCTGGAAAGAAACATTGGATGGCGGTAAAAAGGATCCTAAGATATTTGAAAGGAACGATGGATTATTCTTTGTGTTATCAAGGAAGTAATCTACATTTGACGGGATACTCAAATGCCGATTGGGCTGGCGACCTTGATGAGCGTAGATCAACTTCAGGATATACTTTCTTGTTAAGTGATGGTGCCATTACTTGGAGCAGCAAGAAACAATCTTCTACATCCTTGTCTACCATGGAGGCTGAGTTCATGGCGTGTTCAGCATCAGTCCAAGAGGCTGTATGGCTAAGGAGGTTTTTACAAAGCTTGAACGTCACACCAAATCCTTCGCACCCTGTTATGATTCATTGTGACAACCAAGCTTGCATTGCTTATATGAAAGATCCAAAGTATCATGGAAGGACCAAGCACATTGAGATCAAGCATAGTTTCGTAAGAGACATTGTAGCAAAGAAGGAAGTTATACTAAAGTACATCTGCACACATAAGATGGTAGCTGACCCTTTCACTAAGCCTATTCCTAGAGATGTTTTTAATGCTCATGTTCGAGCTCTAGGTTTGCGTAGGGTCTAGGAGATGTACTACTAGGCTTTGCTATTTGACATTTTATTTATGTTTTACACATACCTTAAGATATTTAAAGCATGTTATACATTAGTCGGTTTATTCACTATTACACATAAATATTAAAAGTTGTTATCTAGTCTGAGATTGGTTCACTCACATGAACAATCGCCACATATTTTTTTGTGAAAATATGAGATGAGAAATTATAAGCTTGACATCAGTGGGAGAATGCCTCATATTTCTTATAATTGTCACCTTAAAAAGGAAGTTAAGATGAGGTATAAAATTTGAATACCGATCATGATGTTCCCAGAATCATGAACACTTGATAAAGCTGGATAAGTACGTAACTTAAGCGCTAGTAAGCAAAAGAGTAGTACTTTGATCCACATAGTGATGTTTGATTTACTAAATTGAAACAATATATATATATATATATATATGAGCAAGATAATCACTATGACATGTGAGTCATACCACATGTGCTAAAAGGACCATATAGGAAGTGAGTGACCAATATTTCCCTATCTCTCGCAATGTGAGTTCCTATAAAACCAATTTATGGTTAAAGGTTACCCTTGAACTTTCAACTATGTACTTAAATGGATGTGTTAATGTTTGCTACTTTAACATGTTTTTCGACGGTGATGAAATAATTAGCCTTATGAGACATGTTAAGAAAGCAATTAATTCAGAACTTATGGACATGAGAACGGAAAGGAAAATCATTTGTTTATATGTTAGCATATGTGTTTGCTGGCCAGCCACTATATCACTTAAATGGAGTTAGAATATAGTGAACACATGATGTATGAGAAAGTCTAATATATGCTTAAGGGAAAAGATATATCAAGACCAATATAGAAGACAAATGGGTTTGGGGAACAGAGATACATAATGACATATAAATGTTTCATCTTAGGGTAGTAGCAAATGTGTATCTTTAACAAGTACACATTTAGCTCCCAAAATGCAAGTATGCTCGAAAAGGGGTCACACGGTTCATTTGCCGTATGATTTTCGTGTCGTGATCTTCAAGATTGTTTTTCCTATGACTAACATTGTTCTAGTATTGTTCCCATTATCATGTGCGAGTGGGAGATGTTGGTTTAGACTCGGTTACGCCCATGATTAAGGCATAATACCGAACCAAGTCGATTTCGTTAACCGACAGTTATAGAAGTTACTTCTATTAAACGAACAGATGCGTCTTTCGTTCTTTGTGTCTCTTGGACATGTCTCATGTGCTGTATATATAACATACATTGTAGACAAATAAAGATACAGACTTGAGTTCTTATGAATTCAAGTAAAACTACGAAAAAGAGAGCAAAACCAGCAACGTTAGGAAAACAGAGAGAACGACTCGGAGAGGCACTTGATCGGTGATAAGTGGTTGATATCCGCTTTGTGATATCTTCTCTGACTTCTTCTAATTCCAGATTACATCCAAGTTATATCTATTGATATATATACCGTCGTAAGGTACGCTTTCGGTTTAAACGCTTCCGCAATGTTAAACTATAACATATCGCACCCTAACCTTAAAGATGATGGAGTGGGCACTTAAGATTTCGACTGGCTCTTCTTCTTCTCTCTTGTTCTTCCCATCTTCTCGCGGTGGATTCTCTCCTTCTCGCGGTGAATTCTCTCCTTCTCGCCTCGGCTTTGGCTTTAGCAAGAGTTGGACATCCTCGGTGTTGATAGTTTCATGGATGGATGACGACATGTGTATGGGTGGCGACAATCTCTATATCTTGTACTCGCTGGCAAAGTGACGAAAAAGTATTAAAAGTTTTTTTAACTTTGAGTCTCTTTTTTTCTCTTATATATGGTGACATGTTAACTAAGTTTTTAGAGAAAAAGACAAAATTGCCCTCAATTTTAAGAATGACATGTTACAAGAATTTTTATGAAAATTTTATAACCCACTCTTATTCCAAATTAATAGAAAATGTCAACATAACATATATTATCAATTTTTTTTCTAATATTTTAACATCTCATATCCAAAATCCATTTTAGAAGTCTACGTCACTCCTAATATTAAAGACAATTCCGTTTTTTCTTCTAAAAATATAGTTAAAATGTCACCATATACAAAAAAAACACAAAGAGATTTAAGGTTTAAAATCTCTTTATGTTTTTGTCACTCTGCCGTCAAGTCCAAGATAGAGAGAGATTATCGATGCTCGTACACCCACCATCATCCATCCATGAAACTACCGCCACCGAGGACGCCCAATCCTTGCTAAAAAAAGATACCATCTACTAATCCCAATAAGAGAACCCAATGCATATCACTTTACTAACATTCATCTCTCAAAGAATAAAATCCACCAAAATAACTACGAGAAATTAAGCATGCCAAACAATACCCTCCAACCAACAAAAAACATCACTTCTCACCAAAAACTATTAGAATGAACAAAAAAAAGCAAATTTTCAAAAAATGTATTTCATAATCACCGCCGCCGTCTACTACTTTTTCATGATCACTGTTGCCGTCTATTATTTATGGTTTATTTTCACTTATGAAAACAATTAAACCTAATATTTATAGGATATACATAACAAGGTCTAGGGTTTTGAAGACCGACATTACATAATGGACCACATAATTTTTGTTGTCTTTGGTTTAAACATAATTCGGTTCAGAAACATAATTTTGAAGTAAAATAGATAGAAAATAACAAAAGATCATAAAAAATCCCTCACTGAAAGACATGAATTTTGTTTTCATTAAAGATATATTTTGATAATTTCAAGTCTGAAAACGATTCCGGTGCATTTCCACTTCGCATATACTTATTAAGATCTTAATCTACTCTAATGATAAAAGCTAAGTTTCGTCAATTCACTCAAGATGGGCCTTATTAGAGCAGCTCCATTGGTAAAAACCCCTTAGGGGTTCTTAACCATTTTTTATAATAAATTTTGATAATTTTTTTCGTAAGAACCTCTAAGTAATTTGGTGTCCTCCAATGGTAAGAACCCTTTGTGGGGTTCTTAAAAATAATTATAGATTAATTTCGAAATTTTAATACATAATAAGTAGAATTTATTTTGTTTTAATTTGTAAACATATACAATTTTATAAACTGAAAAAAATTTCATTTCATAAAATTTTAAACATACATGACATTAAAACAATATAAAAATAGATTTCCAAAGCATAATATAATCCGTAACAATTAAAACTAAATTCAAACTAACAATTAAAAGAACCCGTAATATAATCCGTAAAAATGCAACAATAACACAAATTCAACACCAAAATAAAGATCCACAGTGGATGAATCGAAACAATTTACTCAAACAAACCATAATTTCGTCGCTAATTTCTTCACTCCTCGCTAATTTTGGTAAGCCTAATTATTTTATGCCTTAGACCACCGACTAAACACTGACAATTTTTTCAAAACCCCAAAATTATTCAACAAAACTCGCTGATATCTCGAAGAATAGTCTCAGATTTTACTTACCCAAAGTCTCTAATTTGGTGATAGCGGCGCAGCTTCTTGAGGTCGTCTGACTACATCTCCTCCGATTGGTCTGAGATGATCCGATAAGCATGAAAGCTCTCCGATTTTGGGAAAGAAAGAGTGAGAGAGAGATAGAAACGCGAAAGAAAGAGGAAGAGCAAGGAAGCCGAGAGAAGAGTTTTTTTTCATTTCTGGGTATTTCCAATCATACATCGACACGTCACAGGCTCTTAACATTTCTTCAGCCTCTGTATTAAGAACCGCCTCTTCACCATAAATCCATTTATCATTTAATTTTAATCACTTTTAGCCTAAGAACCCCACCTAAACACCCCCGATGGAGCTGCTCTTAGGCCCAGTAATATCGTCTGAACACCATTCCCGTAGGAGTCAAAGTGATCGTACATTTGGCTGTCTCTATTCTCTTCCTTTCCTTAAGGCAGAGAGACTTGAAGAAGACAGAGAAGCTGCAGCGACCGGAAGATTCTTCTACTGCGACGGTGCTCTGGCGATACCACCTAGGTCGGTCTTCTTCACCATCGTTACTATGGTGTAATTACTTGCTTTTCACGCATTTTCTTTGTTTTTTCTTTCTGACCGTACAAATTTCTTTGTTTCTTCATTTCTCTCTGTCTCTCTCTTTAGTCACCATTTTCGCGTGCTCTGCTTTTGTAAAACTTTAGAGTTTAGCAATCGAAAGAGACGATCGTTTAGGTGAAGTAAGAGACGATTTTTTAGGTAAAATAACGGATTTAAAGTTTAGTTTTTTTCTTCTTCTCAGTTGACTCTGATTTTGTTATCTTATGCAAGTTATCTTAAACCCTAATTTCAGATTTGATCCAGCTTTTGAAGAGAAAGAAAATGTTGCTTGAGAATGTCGTTGATAAGATCCAAGCAAATGTGAGCAAGCCTAGCTTCTTCAAGACTCTGTCTCGAGGAGAAAACTGGAAATCAACGTCCATGGTAACTCAAATCTTAGTCTTTCTTACTTTCTAATCTTTTGAAAATGGAGCTGCTTTGGTTTCATAACTCACTGTTCTTCGATTCTTTCCACTGAAATTGCGTTGTTTACCTTAAATTGCTTTTGATGTTGTTGATAGAACAGTAAAACGTGTTAATCCTTGATTCCTTTCATGTTTAGTTTACCCTTTTCATAGACTATTTACTGTGGTAGTAGTGTTCGTTTGTTGTTGTTCGAAAAAGCTCAAATCTTTCTATCTTATAAGATTGGCACAATGGCTCACGCATCTTGTCTTGCTTTGCCTTTATTTTGTGAGCTTATTGACCTGTTTTATGTGTTGTTATGGGTAACTTTACTTACATTTCAGGTTTCACTCGAGTTTAGTTCATGTTTCTGCTACTGTTGGGTTATAGTTCTTTTCATATCTTTGCTCTGCATTGCTTGATCTACAAAATAAGATTTAAAGCTTGTGTTTTGCTGCTTGTGTTTTAGTTTCTAGTCTCATGTTTTTTTCTTCTAATGTCCATTGTTTTGTTTGTCAATTGTTATGATTTCTGGGTTTATGAAGAGAATTTCCTGAAGAGTTTGTGAGAAGCACGTCTGGGGCTTTCGTGCACAGAGTAGTGTGTGTTGGAAGTTAAACTTGATTTTGGATCAAGTTTAATTATTGGGCCAAACCCAATATATGATCCAAGTTCTAGAGTCTTCTCTAGAAATATCAACACCTCCACCTCCTTAAAAGATTCTAGAATTTTTCTAGAATCATTTCAACATCTCTCCACCTCCTTAAGAATAAAAATCTAGATATTTTTATAGAATTATCTAGATAATTGTAATAAAATAATATAGATATTATGGTAGAATAATCTAGGTATAGGATTGTAATATTCTAGACATTTTGTAGTTTGGAGGCTATAAATACCTCCTCACCCTTTCATTTGTAATCTAGTTCAAGACGTTTTAAAAAGCTAAGAAGTTAAGAAGTGAGTAATAAGAAAGAGTTGTAAAAGAAATCAAAGCCTTCCATCACCCACACTTCTCTTCTAAATACTTAAACACTCTCCATCATCTTCTTAAAAGAGTTATTCTTTCCAACAAAGTGGTATCAGAGCTAGGAGATTGTCATAAAAATGGTGAATAGTGGTGTTCCCTTCCAAGTCCCAATGCTCACAAAGAGCAACTACGACAATTGAAGTCTACGAATGAAGGCTATCCTAGGAGCACATGACATGTGGGAGATAGTCGAGAAAGGTTTCGTTGAACTCGAGAATAAAGGTGGTATATCTCAAGCACAAAGAGATAGTTTGAGAGACTCAAGGAAGAGAGACAAGAAGGCTCTCTGTCTAATCTATCAAGGATTAGATGAAGATACATTCGAGAAGGTCGCGGAAGCTAAGTTAGCCAAAGAAGCATGGGAGAAGCTTCGAACATCCTACAAGGGTGTTGATCAAGTCAAAAAGGTACGTTTTCAAACTCTAAGGGGAGAATTTGAAGTATTGCAAATGAAGGAAGGTGAACTCGTCTCTGATTACTTCTCAAGAGTTTTGACGGTTACAAATAACTTAAGAAGAAATGGAGAGAAGTTAGATGATGTGAGAATCATGGAGAAGGTTCTTAGATCATTGGATCCAAAATTTGAGCATATTGTCACCGTCATCGAAGAGACAAAAGATTTGGAGGCTATGACAATGGAGCAACTTCTTGGATCATTACAAGCTTATGAAAAAAAGAAGAAGAAAAAGGAAGATATCGCCGAACAAGTACTAAAGATGCGGATTGATCATGTTAAAGAAGAAAATGGCCAAAGTTATCAAAGAAGAGGTGGTGGTCAAGTACGAGGACGAGGTCGTGGATATGGAAATGGACCAGGTTGGAGGCCCTATGAAGATAACACCAACCAAAGAGGAGAAAGCTCATCAAGAGGTCGTGGGAAAGGAAATCAAAAATCAAGGTACGATAAATCTAGTGTCAAGTGCTATAATTGTGGGAAGCTTGGACATTATGCTTCTGAATGTAAAGCTCCCAACAACAAAAAAGTCGAGGAGAAGGTCAACTACGTTGAAGAAAAAATCCAAGAAGAAGACATGTTATTAATGGCTTATAAGAATAATGAACAACAAGATAATCATAGATGGTACCTTGATAGCGGTGAAAGTAATCACATGTGTGGGAAAAAAGCATGTTTGTGGAGCTTGATGAATCGGTGAGAGGAGATGTGGCCTTAGGAGATGAATCAAAGATGGAGGTTCAAGGTAAAGGAAAAATTCTGATCCGATTAAAGAATGGGGATCATCAATTTATTTCCAATGTCTACTATATTCCAACCATGAAGACCAACATCTTGAGTCTTGGACAACTCTTAGAGAAAGGTTATGATATTCGATTAAAGGATAATAGCCTTTCTATAAGAGACCAAGAAAATAATCTCATTACAAAGGTGTCGATGTCAAAAAATAGAATGTTTGTCCTTAACATTCAAAATGACATTGCACAATTTCTCAAGATGTGCTATAAAGAGGATTCTTGGCTTTGGCATCTTCGATACGGGCATCTCAACTTTGGAGGATTAGAGTTGCTTTCGAAGAAAGAAATGGTGAGAGGATTACCTTGCATCAACCATCCAAATCAAGTTTGTGAAGGGTGTTTACTTGGAAAACAATTCAAAATGAGTTTTCCCAAGGAGTCAAGCACAAGAGCTAAAAAGCCATTGGAGCTAATACACACGAATGTGTGTGGTCCGATCGAGCCAAAATCTCTCGGTAAAAGCAACTACTTCCTTCTCTTTATTGATGACTTTTCAAGAAAAACATGAGTTTACTTTTTGAAAGAAAAATCAGAAGTATTTGAAAACTTCAAAAAGTTTAAAGCCCATGTTGAGAAGGAATGTGGTCTTGTGATCAAAGCCATGAGATCCGATAGTGGAGGAGAGTTTACATCCAAAGAATTTCAGAAGTATTGTGAAGATAACGGCATTCGAAGATAATTAACGGTGCCAAGAACCCCTCAACAAAATGGAGTAGCGGAAAGAAAAAATAGAACAATTCTTGGGATGGGGAGGAGCATGTTAAAAAGTAAGAAATTACCAAAGGAGTTATGGGCAGAAGCAGTCGCGTGTGCGGTTTATCTATTAAACCGATCCCCAACAAGAAGTATCTCGGGAAAACTCCATAAGAAGTTTGGAGCGGAAGAATGTTTCTCACTTAAGATTCTTTGGAAGCATTGCTCATGCTCATGTACCAGACGAGAAGCGAATCAAACTAGATGACAAAAGTGAGAAGTACATATTCATTGGTTATGATATTAACTCAAAAGGCTACAAGCTCTACAATCCGGACACGAAGAAGACAATCATAAGTCGAAATGGTATTTTTGAAGAAGAAGGAGAATGGGATTGGAGATCAAATGATGAAGATTATAATTTCTTTCCACATTTTGAAGAAGATGATCTCGAGCAACCAAGAGAAGAGCCTACTACACCACCAAGTTCACCAACAAGTTCTCAAGGAGAAGAAAGTTCAAGCGAAAGGAATCCACGTTTTAGAAGTCTACAAGAAATTTATGAGGTAACCGAAAATCAAGAAAATCTTATTTTATTTTGCCTATTTTCGGAGTGTGAGCCCATGAATTACCAAAAAGCCATTGAAAAGAAGACATGGAGAAATGCAATGGATGAAGAGATCAAGGCGATAGAAAAAAATAATACATGGGAGTTGGCTTCACTTCCAAATGGGCACAAGGCGATCGGTGTAAAGTGGGTGTACAAAGAAAAGAAAAATTCTAAATGAGAAGTAGAGAGATACAAGGCAAGATTGGTGGCTAAAGGCTATAGTCAAAGAGCCGGAATTGACTATGACGAGGTATTTGCTCCTGTTGCTCGTTTAGAAATGGTTAGACTAATCATTTCATTGGCGGCTCAAAACACGTGGAAGATACATCAAATGGATGTCAAGTCAGCCTTCTTAAATGGAAAACTTGAAGAAGATGTTTACATTGAGCAACCACAAGGCTATATAATCAAGGGACAATAAGATAAAGTCTTAAGGTTGAGAAAGACACTTTATGGGCTAAAACAAGCCCCAAGAGCTTGGAATACTCGAATTGACAAGTACTTCAAAGAGAAAGATTTCATCAAGTGTCCATATGAGCATGCACTCTATATCAAAATTCAAAATGGTGATATATTGATTTCATGTTTGTATGTAGACGACTTAATATTCACGGGTAATAACCTAAGCATGTTCGAGGAGTTCAAGAAAGAGATAACAAAGGAGTTCGAGATGACGGATATTGGATTGATGTCTTACTACCTTGGAATTGAAGTGAAACAAGAAGACAATGGAATCTTCATTACTCAAGAATGCTATGCTAAGGAGGTACTTAAGAAGTTCAAGATGGAAGACTCAAATCCAGTTAGCACGCCGATGGAATGTGGAATCAAGTTAACAAAGAACGAGGAAGGAGAAAAAGTGGATCTGACACTGTTTAAGAGCTTGGTTGGAAGCTTACATTATTTAACATGCACAAGGCCCGATATCTTATATGCGGTTGGAGTTGTTAGCCGTTACATGGAGCATCCAACAACAACTCATTTCAAGGCGGCAAAAAGGATTCTTTGCTATATCAAAGGTACCATAGACTTTGGCCTATACTATTCTATCTCTAATGATCACAAGCTTATTGGATATAGCGATAGCGACTGGGGTAGAGACGTAGATGACCGAAAGAGCACAAGTGGCTTCATGTTCTACAATGGAGATACGGCGTTCACATGGATGTCGAAAAAGCAACTAATCGTTACATTATCCACTTGTGAAGCAGAGTATGTAGCGGCTACTTCATGTGTTTGCCATGCTATTTGGTTACGAAACTTGTTAAAGGAGTTAAGCTTGCCACAAGAGGAGCCAACGAAAATCTTTGTGGATAACAAGTCAGCAATAACATTGGCGAAGAACCCCGTCTTCCATGATCGAAGTAAGCACATTGACACACGCTATCACTACATTAGAGAGTGTGTTAACAAGAAGGAAGTGCAGTTGGAGTATGTGAAGACAAATGATCAAGTAGCCGATATCTTCACCAAGCTTCTTAAACGCGAAGATTTTATCAAGATGAGGAGTTTGCTTGGAGTAGCAAAATCAAGTTTAAGAGGGGGTGTTGGAAGTTAAACTTGATTTTGGATCAAGTTTAATTATTGGGCCAAACCCAATATATGATCCAAGTTCTAGAGTCTTCTCTAGAAATATCAACACCTCTACCTCCTTAAAAGATTCTAGAATTTTTCAAGAATCATCTCAACATCTCTCCACCTCCTTAAGAATAAAAATCTAGATATTTTCATAGAATTATCTAGATAATTATAATAAAATAATATAGATATTATGGTAGAATAATCTAGATATATGATTGTAATATTCTAGACATTTTGTAGTTTGGAGGCTATAAATACCTCCTTACCCTCTCATTTGTAATATAGTTCAAAAAGTTTTAAAAAGCTAAGAAGTTAAGAAGTGAGTAATAAGAAAGAGTTGTAAAAGAAATCAAAGCCTTCCATTACCCACACATCTCTTCTAAATACTTAAACACTCTCCATCATCTTCTTAAAAGAGTTCTTCTTTCCAACAGTGTGTAGTGTTCGCTGGGGCAATTCCTGGCAACTCTGGCTTGAACGAGACAAGAATGGTCTGTTTATGATTGAACAAGATTGGAATGGGTTTATGGATGACAACCTTTTAAGCCCAAATGATAGCTTGCTCTTCACACACGAAGACACCATGTTTCTTGAAGTGAGGATTTTTAAAAATAATGCGGATGAGATCATGACTTCTCCTCTTGAAGTTGAACCTGAAACTGAACCGGTTCATCCTGATCCTCAGAATTTTCACCAAGTTACAACCGCTGCCTCTACCTCTGGTAAAGCTCTTTAGATTGAAAGAACCATCTTGATCTCTTCAAACTCTAAACTATTATTTTCTCTTTACATCAAAGTTTGATTCATTTTGTTTCTGAAGTCTCAGCAAATGGAGGAAACACAAATGGCCGAGTGAGACAGGTTACTATCAATAACCCTGAGCGATTCCTCCTGAACCCTGCAAACCCTTTCTTTGTGAAAACGCTGACGAAAAAGAATGATGTTCTGGTAATGATAATAGTCTTTTTCAGAGTCAGTTTCTGGTTCTAGTCATATAAAACTTCAGTTTATGTCTGTTGGTTTTAAAGCTAAGACTTGTCTTGTTTTGTTTCTGTCCCATTTATGTGCAAGCAGTATGTTAACCAAGTGGTGATTCAGACTTATCGCTTGATGTTTGGTGCCCATAATACTCCTATGACTTACATTCTTCCCCAAGGAAAAGAGAAGGGCTTGACTAAGATCTATGGTGGTTGCCCTTGTTTCAATGGTTGGACAGCTGTATGTCGAAAGTACGATCTTAAAACCGGAGACGTGGTGGTTTGTGAACTCGAACGCTCAGGAGGTATTGTGACGGCTGTTAGACTTCATTTCGTTAATGAATGACGAGACAAGTTCCTCTCAATTCCCCTTCATATGAGTTAGCTTTCTAAACAATGGAGTGTTTTATCAATTTACTATTGTAATGCTAAGTGTGACCTTTATGTTGAGTTTATCGAACTTGTATGCTAAATTTCTTATTGCTTTGATACAATTTGGAGAATGTTTATTTAATCTTGGGATATTTGCTACTAATGTTTCTCTGGAAAAAGTCTAATAGTTATTTTTTGTGGAATATTTTTATGTAAAAGTCTCTGTGAGTTTGGTTTGGGGTTCAAACATTCAAGTAGAAGCAATTTGAGTTTGGTAAGCTCTGCCCAAAAATATTTGTGGGGTTTGGTTTGAGCCTACTTCAATCTTAGAGAACGACATCATTAAAAGTAGAAGAGACCATACACCTTTGTCAATGTATTTGAGAAATCATCTTATGGGTCAACCTAACATAAGAGTAACACAATCAACTCAATGATGTTAACCTCGTTACCTTCTTTATTTAGAGCTGTCAAAATACCAACTTGCATTTCTCCATCTTTACACACACTTAAAAGCTATTTAAAGCCTTAGACAAATTTTTTTGCCTTTTTGGGGAATATGAAACAGTTGCATTAAAATAGAGTAATCTCTGAAACCATCGAATTAAGCTATAATATAGGTTCAATAGTCCAGCTTAGGAGCTTTCTTTATTCTTGTAAGTTTGTAACCAACTCTCAATAAAATGTAAAAAGCCTACATACATAAGAAAACGGCAACGTTTCTTTTGCCTTCTCATACAAGAAAATAAAATATAAGCAAGACTCATCTGTCTATATATAATTATAACTCTACCTCATAAATAATAGTAAACCTCTTTTTTTTGTTTTCACCATCTCTTTTGAAAAGAAAACACACCAAAGAAAATTCTTTTTTTTAAAAAAGGTCACACCTTTCATTTCTTGTAATAGGATTTTGATTCATCTATGGCTTACGAACGCTTATAAGCTTGACATCGTCGATCACAGGCCCACACAAAGACGATAAATCATCACTCCTCATGGAATAGAAAGTGCTGTAAAACATAACTCTAGATCGGTTCGAAACCGCCACAAACCGTATAGAAGCTCTTTTAAACCCTCCCGTGCCACTTGACTCGTAAGGGACCTTAAGTGTTTCTTTACCTGCAAAAGCCTCAACCACCATTGATCCTTTGCAAGCATTGTTAGCGTCTCCAACCGCAAAAGATAGAACGTAAGTCCTCCCAATGACGGTTCGAGCCACTTGAACGATTGCGCTCTCTTTGCCTGCTACAAGCTCAATGGCTCGGCGACCTTGTGGGACTGAGAAGTGTTCAACGTCAACGTATTTGACTGCTTTGAGTGACTCAACCATCCAACCGGGTAAAGGAGAGTGGTCGTCTTCTATGAACGGTGGGATTAGAACTCCTGTGGTCGAGCCGGGTAGTACTAATGGACCTTCTTCAAATCCTCCGTTTTTCAAAATGTTCTCTATCAAATCAAACATTAGAAATATCATCAAATATTGAATCATTGGCTTTTGGAATTATTTAAACTAGGAGTTCGATGTGGAGAAACCGGTCTAATTCAAAAACCGAAATCGAAAATACTAAACCCAAAACCGAACTCAATCTTAACAGGTTAAAAATTGATTCATTTTTTCTATAACTGTAAAAACGAAATTGAAACCGAATCTAAACCAAAAAAAAAATGAAATTCAGAGTTATGTTTGACAAATGTCGGTAAATTTTAAACCCATCCTCAATCATATCTTAACACCACATGTTATGCCCACTCCTAGCCAAACAAAAAAAATTAAAAAACCGCTTCAAAACTTCATTACTTTGAATATTATATAGCTATTTTAATTAAAAATCGAAACTAAATCTGAACCAAACCGGAAAATAAATTCCGCTTTATTCGGTTCGTTGAAGTGAATTCTGATCTGGTTTTGCTTCCTCGGTAACACAAATTCGGTTCGGTTCAGTTTGAAGAATTTCGTTAAAATTTTATAACCCATCCCTAATCATTGCCATAATAACATCACATGTTGAATAATTATAATAAAGTGAAAAACAGAGTATAGTAATTACTTACTATTCGTTGGTCGAGGAGGGTAAAGAGATCTCATGGCAACACCATCAATGAGAGGTCCACAAGCTGGATCTTCCTCTGCACCTGGATTATGAATCACCACTTCAGCGACATCACTCTCCGCTTGAAACGCCCAAGCATACAGATCCCAACCACTGCTACTATACACTGTCTGTATCGGAATCACACCCGAGTCAGGTGCCACAGAGATGTTAAGCCGCTCGTCTTGAGCACAAGTTCTTGCGGCACTAAAAGTTAGCGAGTAATACATTCCTTTCACCACTTTTAATCTCTGCTTGATCGATGCTTCGTTCCCGAGCCTGACTGCGAATTTTCCGTCGGGGACAACGAGAAGCATGTCTCCTTGTTTATGTCCTGATTTAATGTATTCGACGAATCCTGTGACTTCCCAGTTTGGGATTGCCATTTTGTTTAATACTTCTGTTCCTTTCATGTCTGATGGCTTTGGTCCGAGCTCGAAGTCGCCGTTCGGTAATATCCCTGTGAAATTACAAAATTGCCCTTCTTAATATTAGGAATTTTTAGAAAAAAAAAAACAGAAAAGAAATAGGCACGTGAGGTGTGTCCGAAGACAGCCTAACTGGGCCTGTGGAACATGAACTAGCTTTTGTATTGGACCCACTCAACTTCATTTATTGGAAATGTCCAAAATCTTTATTTCGATGTGTTTGTCAAAAAAACGGGGCAAAACTGTAAATTTCACATGGCCTTCTAAAAAATCTAAATTCTAAAGCGTAACAAAACGATTTTTTTTTTTCATTTTTATTTGCTTTGAAGTACAACCTCTCTAGCACTAGCAGAGGCAGGTACGAAATTAATATCATCATTCACCATTTTGAAAAAAAATTAATGAGTTTTTAGCTACCAACATTATACTGTTTATTACGATCATTTATACTATAAATATAATCATAATTTTAATTTTCCTTCAGCTTTTTTTCATTCTTTAATTTGCATAATTTCTAAGTGAAAATGGTTTTCGTTCTTTCCCACTTTATTTTCATAAAATTTGGAAAAAATAAATAAGATGGTCATAATTAAATTTCAAAATATTTTAATTTTTTTTTAAAAAACTTTCTGAATTAGTTAAATTGGAATTGAGAATTCTGATTTTTGACCAAAAAAAAGCTAAATCAGAATTGGGAAAAGAATAATGCATTATAGAAAGAAAACTTTACCGTCACGGAAGGCAATGACGGAACTGGCAGCCGCCGCGGCGGTGCCGATAAGAAGAAGGAAGAGAAACACGACGGTGACGCCTCCCATTTTTATAGACTCCGAGAGAGAAAGAGATAATAGAGTATACAATGTAGTAGTTAACAAAGCGAGTTGGGGCCATTGCTTATAAGGAGCTGGAACTAATAAAATCCCCTTAGAGTTTGCTACAAATTACGAGTGTTGCCACTTCTCAAGTTTGCGTATCCCACGTGGGGTTGTGACCTCACTTCTTTCCAGAGATTTGGAACCTTATTGACCATTGAGGGGTACTTTCGGAATTACAATTAATTTATATAGTCAAGTTTGTGTGAGGCGGTGACTGGTGAAGACATAGTCACATAGGTGTCTAATAGGGACGGGTAATAACGTAAACAGATAAGCGGCGGGAATATTTAAATGCAACTATACCAAATAAAAATACTGAAATGTAAAATTTGGGTTACAAATTGGATTAGGAAAATTTCTGTAGATACGTTTAGTTACCATGTTGTATATTAAACTATCCCATTACAGATAAGAGTACGAGATAAAAAAAAATTCAGAACGGGTATAAGATACATTTTAGTAAATATTACACCTGAAACTACATGACAACGTACATATTTGTATATATATATATATATAAAAACTACATGACATATACATCAGTACATATCTGATGTATTATGATAATTGTGATTGTGAAATGACAATTTTGTTGTTTTGATACAAATTCGGTGGAGATACTACGAGGAGAATCATTTATCGTGGCATGTGTTACACCAAAAAGTGAAAAAGAAAGCTCAAAAGATTTAAAATCCCTTCATTTTGAACTTTTTATCAAGTCTTTTGTCTTCTATGATTTGTCTTTTCCTGCGCCACTTTTCTTTTGTTTATTTGGATGTATTTTCTAATAATAGAATTGAGAATGTGTGTAAGCAATGAAGAGCGCCGTTCACTGGCCAAGAGTGCGGTTTCCGAAGTCGGCGTGGCCAGAAAAATGGTCTCAGAAAATCAGAATTGTGTCTTCTTCTCATTCTATTAATCAGCCCAAGAAAGGGGAACTAATTTACATTCAAATGACTGTTTCCAATTTCTAGAGGAATTTACTTTTCTAAATTATCCAAAATACTCTTAAATTATCATATGATTCTGATAAAGTTATTTCTTGTGATGTTTGTTTACTAACTAAAATTTTTGAGAGGTTTTACTTTTAAAGTTGTTTTGTTGACTATCGTCGCACAACTAATATTTTGGAGGGGACCGGTTTTGCTTGCAATTTTCTTGCAATATCATTACGTTAATTGATTTTAAATTAGAAGCTTACAAAATTTAATTATTTTTATCATATGTATTAAGCAAAAAAAGAGTAATATAGTTCCAAATTCCTATATAATAATTGTTTTTGATGGATCTAACAGAAGTATCGTTTCGGGCAGTCTCAATAATAGAGTAGGAAAAAATGATGATTAGGACAGCAAGACAAATTTCGATGTTTGCATGGACCGTATTTAACCATACAAAGTAAATTGTGTGGCAGATTGAAGCCTAAAGGGGAATAAAACAGAGAAGAGATTATAAAACAATGCCTTGAGGAAGATCCGCAGAAACGACCATCCATGCAACAAGTGTTTGATAATCTGAGTGCTATAGCCAAGGTTTGAGGACACTAAAAACATTATTTGACTATAAGAGTTATAAAATAGTCGATGTATGCATTTGCACAGATACATTTGCAAACAACAACTGCAAAAGATTATATTTTCAATGTGGTTCAAAGGCTATTACACGCCTTTCTTCTGGCTCCGGTGCACCTGAAACAAGACTCTTGTTTATGCATTTTTATAATTAGCCATCTCGTCCAAAATCTCTGTATCCTGGTATTCATCTTTACCGGCTGAAATATGACGAGAAGATCCCAGTTTTTGCTCACAAAATGGTTTAAATGTATCACACGATTGTTGACAGAAAAGCCATGTCTCAATTCAAACACATTAAGAGACCAAAAACAGAGAAAACAGAGCATTACCCGGTATGCGAAACTTGAGTGTTGTATAGGTGCTGTGCTGCTACTATTTCTTCATAGTCAGAACTCAGAAGCATTTAGAACTTGAAGGAGTTGGGGATCAAATAACTTGGAAAGCAAGCGTTCTATTATAGGAGAAAGTATAGTGCCGGAAAAAAGATTCCGGCCATAGGAATCCATGTCTGGCCATAACACAAGAGAAAATAAACTAACTGGAAAAGTGTGAATGTGACAATCACTCTGTACGGGACTAACTCCACAAACGAAGCATGTACTCCTTTCAAGACTCTGCACTAGATGAAACTAGTTATTGACAAAAGCAGCTCTATTTGCAAATAGACTAAAGAAAAGTTTTTAATTAACTAACTTGAAAAGACGGCTAGGAGGAACGAAGAGAAGCAACAATCTCTCCCAAAAATTGGTTTCCCGGGAGACTGTCCTTAGTCACAGTAAAGCTTCTGTGACACGGTTAAAATCGCAGCATCATAAACACTTCTTTCAAGGAAAAGGCAGAAGAAGCTGCACTAGACTTGGCAAGCCTCTCTCAGTCATGAGGAATGCCATACGTTGCAGCCTGAGTTTTGGTATATAAAAGACAAACGTTATGCAAGTGCTATAAAGACTCTTATTTATGTAAGGTTGTTCACAAGAGTGTTCTTGATCCTTATACAAGTCTTATCTCCAATCTTGCAACATCTATTGAACCTACAAACTTGACTACCGCGTGGGAAACGATCTAATTCCTCAATATGCTACACTGATAGACTAGGTCTTAATGATAAAAAAATCCATGCCTTAGACCTTAATTTAGAAAACATTCACAGATTAAGACTTAAGTAGGCATGAAAACATTAGGACACAATGAAATTATAAAATAACATCTACAGCCAAAACACCATTTCTACAAAAAAATTTTAACACATGATCAGTGAGAGAAAGAAACTATATCATCTAATTTCTCTATGTAGTCCTTAATCATCGGCAAAGTCAAACCTATATATGTCAAAGACAAACGTGGGTGCTTTGTTGACTTTATACGCGTTTACTTTGACTTACCAACGCGTTTAGTCGTCGTTCGATCTAAGATGAATATAAAAATCGTCTTCTTCCTTAAGTGACCAAGAATTTCGCAAACCAGATGGTAAAAGGAGAGAGCGTGGGATACATCAATCCCAAGACGTTATCTCCGGCCAAAAAAAAGATTGGCATGGCTGTCGCTGTTAAGAGAATTTACTTAGCCAATGAACAAGCTTTGCAAGACTGGCTTGTAAGTTAACTCATCATCCCTAAAAGAGATTCATGTCATGTGTGTGTACTTAACATTAGAGCTGAGATTTGTAGGTTGACGTAGAGTTTCTACGACATAACTCTCATCCAAGCTTGGTGAAGCTCATTGGCTACGCTTCGGATCGTGATATGTTGTTTATCGTTTCTGAATACTTTCCAAACGGAAGCTTAGGGCGTTACATCAATAGAAGTATATAAGAAAGTTAAAAGCAAGTTTATTCATCTCCTTTTCTTCATTAGATTTACCAGAACTGTCTTAAACTATTTGTAGGTTATATTCAAAATTTTTACTTAAAAAATATTCTACGTGATAAAATAGTTCTGAAAAAATTATAATATCACAGATAATCGTCCAATGTCATTGCCGTGGGAGACACGACTTAAGATATCCATAGGAGCGGTTTGAAAATGTTCCAACTAGATAGATATCAATACCCACCTCCCGAATACATGCTTTCAGGCAACAATCTTCTGCTTCCTCCTTATGTCTTAAAGTTACAAATACCATTAAATTGAAGACACTAACCTTAACTACCATAAGCAGGGATGTCAAACATGGCGGGCGATGTGTACAGTTTTGGTGTTATACTACTTAAGATCTTAACTGGTTTAGGAAAGCACCTCACAGTCTCAGCAAAGCGAGATATAAAATAGAAAAAGACAAAATTGCGGAGATGATTGATCCAGATTTAAAGAATAGCTATCCTCTTGAAGCGGGAAGATGTATGTGTGAGCTTATAAAACAATGCCTGAGGAAGACCCAAAGATGCGACCATCCATGCAACAAGTGCTAGATAATCTGAATGCTATTGCCCAGATTTGAGGACAAACTAAGGGTTATAAATGCTGATTTGTGATTACATTTGTAATTTACCAAGGAAGAAGAAGAATCGATACACATTTAACGAAACGGGAAAGTATTACCTATTTCATATTACGTTTAACTTTAGTGTTGGGTTTAGCTTGGTTCGGTTCAATAAAATTGGGTTGGTTTACTGGTTTACTTTGGTTCTGCGAATAAGATCCTATTATTGAGGGGTCAAATTGTTGTCCGATTCTTGCTCTGTTTTCAAGTGTTTAGTGCTTTCTATTCTTTCGGGTTGTTGAAGACTGAGTCTTCCTTGTAAGGCTTTATAAGCCATTGTTTCTGTTCTGAATAAAATCATCGAAGCATTTTCAGCTTTTGTTGTGTGTATTTGTTCTGATTCCTACAAATTTGGTATCAGAGCCTTAAAATTAAACAAGAGAAGAGAGAGGGGAAACACCAGTGAGAGAGAAAAAACACCGGTGAGAGAATGGGAGAATCAAATAGCTTCGCTCAGGCAAGCATCCCCAAATTCGATGGAGATTACGATCATTGGAGTCTCCTCATGGAGAATCTCCTCCGATCGAAAGAATATTTCGGAGTGGTGAAAGATGGGTTTGCTGAGCCAATTAATGAGGAAACACTGACAGAAAATCAAAAGAAAATTCTTAGCGAAGCACGTTTGAAGGATTTAAAGGCGAAGAACTATCTATTCAGTGCGATTGATAAATCGATCCTCAAAACAATCACACTGAAAGAGACTTCTAAGCAACTTTGGGACTCAATGCGAACGAAGTATCAAGGAAGCTCGAGGGTGAAGCGAGCTCAGCTTCAAACACTAAGAAGAACTTTTGAATTGCTGGAGATGAAGAACGGAGAATCCATCTCCGATTATTTTACAAGAGTGATGACTGTGGCAAATGATATGAGAAATTGTGGGGATGACATGCAAGATGTCAAGGTTGTAGAGAAAATTCTGCGCACTCTAACCAAGAATTTCAACTACGTTGTCTGTTCAATTGAGGAATCGAAGGACATTGAAAATCTCTCGGTCGATGAGTTGCAGAGCTCTCTATTGGTTCATGAGCAAAAAATGAAGAAACCCAGCTACGGGGGTGAAGAACAAGTTTTGAAGGCAGCGTATGAAGACAGAAGCGGAAGAGGAAGAGGAAGAGGAATGGGAAGAGGCCGAGGCAGAGGAAGAGTGTTTAACAAAGCGACGATTGAATGTTTTAAGTGTCACAATCTTGGACACTTTCAGTATGAATGTCCAAGATGGGAAGGAAGAGCCAATTATGCAAAAACCGATGAAGAAGAAGATGACGTTCTGCTGATGTCTTTCACGGAGAATCATGTCAAGGGAGAAAATTCTAGGTTTCTCGACTCAGGTTGTAGCAACCATATGTGCGGAGATAGGTCTTGGTTTTCAACCATTGATGAAGACTTTCGTCACTCTGTGAAGCTGGGAAACAATTGTGCTCTGTCGGTGATCGGAAGAGGAAGCGTGAATCTACAAATAGATGGAAGATCACACAAGATAACCGATGTTTATCTCGTACCGGAGCTAACAAGTAACTTGATCAGCGTGGGACAGCTGGTAGAAAAAGGGTGTGAAGTGCTGATGAAAACCGGAGAGTGCAGGCTCTATCATCGTACATTGGGTCTGATCATACAGTCAAGAATGACAGGGAACAAGCTGTTCCGTGTTACAGCAACTAAGACTACACCAAGAGGAGTATCCGAGTGTTTACAAGTCACTACATCAAGTGAGTTACAGTTGTGGCATCGAAGGTATGGGCACTTAAACTATAAGGGCTTGAGGACTTTGAAATATCAAAATATGGTGAAAGGGATACCGTTTTTGAAAAACACACAAGAAGTTGTGACGTGTGTACATTGCTTGGTGGGTAAGCAACACCGAGAAAGTCTTCCCAAGAAGAGTTTATGGCGGTCATCACGGAGACTACAGCTTGTACACTCGGATCTCTGTGGCCCTATCTCCCCAACGTCCAAAAGTGATAAGAAATACATTCTTACCTTCATCGACGACTATAGCCGGAAGGTGTGGATTTATTTCTTATCAAACAAGTCTGAAACTTTTGTCTCATTTGAAAAGTTTAAAAGTCAGGTGGAAAGAGAAACTGGAGATACTTTAGTGTGCCTAAGAACGGACCGAGGTGGAGAATTCTTGTCGAACGAATTCAAGTCATTCTGTGAGAAGACGGGGATAAGTAGACAACTTACGACAGCATTCACACCACAGCAAAACGGAGTGGCTGAGCGGAAAAACCGCACCATTATGAATATGGTACGTTGCATTCTCACTGATAAAGAAGTCCCCAAACAGTTCTGGCCAGAAGCGGCACGTTGGGCGGTTCATGTATTGAACCGGAGTCCGACTAAGATTTTGAAAGAAACAACGCCTGAGGAAATATGGAGCGGTATTAAGCCTACGGTGGATTATTTCAGGGTTTTCGGTTGCCTAGCTCATGCTCACGTTCCAGATCAGAGAAGAAGAAAGTTAGATGATAAAAGTGTCGCATGTGTGCTTATTGGAGTAAGCAATGAATCCAAAAGATATCGGTTATATGATCCGATTACGGAGAAGGTTATAACGAGTCGCGATGTTGTTTTCGAAGAGGAGAAGGGCTGGAACTGGGAAAATTCAACTAGAGAAGCAAACGATGATGAATTAATCTGGGAGGACTCTGTTTCTGAAAATAGAGCTGAAACAGAAACAGAGCAGGTCGAAGAAAATCTGCAGCCGATACCTCAAGCAGCTGCACCGATACTTCAAGCCCCAGCCGAAAGATAATCATCGGCACCGACGGTCACTCAGGCACCGTTGGAAACGTCTCCAGTACAGCGAAATCGTAGACAACCAACGTACTTACATGATTATACCACAGGTGAGGATCTATCCGAAGAAGAAGATGGAGAAGATACAGTCAACTTTGTTATGTTCGCCTCCATTGCTGATCAAGTGACGTTTGATGAAGCTAAAGAAGATGATAAGTAGATTAAGGCAATGGAGATTGAGCTAGAAGCAATCGAGAGAAATGATACTTGGTATCTCACAGATTTACCAAGAGGAGCAAAGAAGATTGGGGTAAAGTGGGTTTATAAGACAAAGCTCAATGAAAGGGGAGAGGTCAACAAACACAAGGCTAGACTGGTCGCCAAAGGCTACGCGCAACAGCAAGGGATTGACTATAATGAGGTCTTTGCGCCGGTAGCGCGATGGGACACGATTCGAATGATTCTCGCCACAGCTGCCTACGAGGGCTGGTATGTTTTTCAATTGGATGTAAAAAGTGCTTTCTTGCATGGTGATTTATCCGAGGATGTCTATGTGGAACAGCCGCAAGGCTACACAAAACATGGTGAAGAACATAAGGTCTATAAATTGAAGAAGGCACTGTACGGGTTGAAACAAGCACCACGTGCTTGGTATAGCCGAATTGAGGCTTACTTCATTAAGGAGGGATTTCTCCGGTGTGAGTACGAACACACACTATTCGTCAAAACTGGAGAAGGTAACACGATCTTGATTGTGTCTCTTTATGTGGATGATTTAATCTTTACGGGGAATGATGAAGCTATGCTTGAAAAGTTTAAATCATCGATGATGGAGGAATTCGACATGACCGACTTAGGAAGGATGAAGTATTTTTTAGGCGTTGAGGTGATACAAGATGGCGATGGTATCTTCATTCATCAGAAGAAATATGCTACTGAAATTGTTGAGTGTTTCAATCTATTAGCAGGGAATGAAGTAAAGAATCCCATTGTACCCGGAATGAGATTGTCGAAAGAAGGAGATGGGAAAAGGGTGGATCCGACTTTATATAAACAGCTGATAGGAAGCTTAATGTACATTACATCTACAAGACCAGACTTGATGTATGTAGTGTGTCTATTGAGCAGGTATATGGCGGATCCATATGAGCAGCATATGCAAGTTGCTAAGAGGGTGTTACGATATGTGAAAGGAACTCTTGGGTTTGGCGTGTTCTACAAGAGGGAAGCCGTAAATGAACTTATTGTTTACACAGATAGTGACTATGCAGGAGACATTGACGATAGGAGAAGTACAAGTGGCTATGCATTTCTCTTGAGTGGTGGAGCTGTAGCTTGGGCATCGAAGAAGCAGCCGGTGGTAACGCTATCCACGACCGAAGCTGAGTTTGTTGCTGCAGCTTTTTGTGCTTGCCAATGTGTGTGGATGAGGAGAATCTTAGAAGAACTTGGTCTGAAGCAGTTCGGAAGCACAACGATTAGATGTGACAATAGTTCAGCTATCAAACTCTCAAGGAATCCTGTTCTTCATGGCCGAAGTAAACACATTGACGTAAGGTTTCATTTCTTGAGAGATTTAACTAAGGATGGTGTAGTTAAGCTTGTGCATTGCGGAACAAATGAGCAAATTGCAGATATATTGACCAAACCTCTGCGCTTGGAGACTTTCGTTCGTCTTAGGGAGCTGCTTGGAGTCTGCGACAGAGTAAACTGAAAGCTTGGAGTCGACCGCTTTCAGTTTAGGGGAGGCAATGTTGGGTTTAGCTTGGTTCGGTTCGATAAAATTGGGTTGGTTTACTGGTTTACTTTGGTTCTGCGAATAAGATCCTATTATTGAGGGGTCAAATTGTTGTCCGATTCTTGCTCTGTTTTCAAGTGTTTAGTGCTTTCTATTCTTTCGGGTTGTTGAAGACTGAGTCTTCCTTGTAAGGCTTTATAAGCCATTGTTTCTGTTCTGAATAAAATCATCGAAGCATTTTCAGCTTTTGTTGTGTGTATTTGTTCTGATTCCTACATTTAGATTACCTTTAAAAGGTAAACTTTTGAGTCATACAATTTTTTTTTTTTTTTTGTCGTCAGAGTCACACAATTTAACATTGGATTATAATGTAAGATAGATTTGTCAAGGCACAAAAACAAAACAAAATTGTTTATGTCAAAGATGGTCATTTTGAGTCGGTTTCTCGTCCTGCTTTGTACCCCATCCCAAAGTTTTAAATTCTATGTATTTATTTCAATGATTACGTATAAAACGGGTCAAAACTAAGATCAAATAACCGTATTTTGAATTTAAAAATTATGGAAATTTTTTCATTAATTATTATTTTCTTTTTTTTTTGAAATTATCCAAATTAACGTTGATTTTTATCCAAATCAAAAAGAGTTTAAGTAATAATTTTAGCTACTCAAAATTTTCAAAGCTAATTGTACCCCAAATTTTATTAGAAATGTTTCAAATAAATTATTGATACACCAAAATGAAAATATCTCTAAAATTTTTCTTTTAACATATTAAATTACTATTTTAATAGATTCAATTATTTCAACATATGCGAGTATTAATAAATAAAAAATCTTAATCATGTGCAACCACATTTTTGATATTCTTTTACGGTTTAGTCTTTCCAATTTTTTTTAGCTCCTAAAACTTTATGTCTCATAAATATTTTCAACATATCTTTATAAATATAATATTCCCTTATAAAATTAAATATAAATCTTAAAATAAAAATAAAAATATTAGCATAGAAAAACTATTATTTAACACTAAAAGAAATTTTATACAATTTCGTACTTTACTGGTAATTAGTAATTTAGTTTTTTTTTGATAAAAGGTATTCTATTAAATGCAATGGGGTGATTACAACATGAAAACACTAACACACAAATTAGTTTGTGTATTTTTATTATTATTTTATGTACCTTTATATTATAATATAATATCTTATTAATTAATATTGCTTGTAATATATTTGTACTGTATGTTTTATCGTAACTTAGTGAAATCAAATTTGTTTTGTTGTGGCTTATTCAACAAAATTCTCTAAATACAATCGCATGTTGTTAACTTGACACAGTTTTTATTTTAAAAATTGAAGCATATAATTATTACTCGTACTTGTGCTTTGAAGTCTATATTCCGATGAAACTACAAGTTAATAATTTGGTGGAACATTTCCATGGAAGAGCAAGAAGACTACAGGTTGAGATTCTGCCATATCAAAGATTTCTACAAATCTCTTCAACCTTTTCTTTTATGAGTTTTTCAATTTTTCTAAGAAAGGGACATGACCATGAAAAACCAGTGTGAAGCCCCCACGGTCTCACGTTTGTTGTTGTGTTTATATATGTAAGAGTCTTCATCAAAAACTCTTTTACTTGAAAGTTACGACTCGGAAATCAGAAAAAGACGCATGAACAGAAACTTCGACTTTCGTCAAATAACTATACCAAAATTATATTTCTATTAAGTCAACGATTTCAAGAATCAATTAAAATTTTAAATCTTTACTTCATTCTGACAAGATGAAATAAACTATAAACCTGGTAGATGAGATTGGATTCAAATAACTCGAATAACTAAAACAGTTATAAAATAATAGCTTGACTAATGATATGATCCATGATATAGATTATTCATCAACCATTTCACGTCCATCCCTCAGATATTCCAATTGAGTGAAGAAGAGTAGTTGGGATGATGTCGAAACCCTAGACATAGATTCTAACTCTTTCATCATCTTCTCTTTATATTTGCAGGTTGGTTTCAAAGAAATTCCAGCTCTCTTTAAACACTTAGAGTTGGCAAATATGTATTTTATGGCTTCTTTCTCCTTGCTTCTTCCAATATATCCATTCCACTCAAAGATTTCGAGATGTGCTGACAAACATCCGGGAACAGAACTTGGTTCATTCCATGAAAGTGGGAAATCCTCATCAAGTTGAACAAATATCTGTGAAGCAAAAACAAAAGGATACAGTAAAATCTTACTCTTTTGCTTTTACTAGTCCATCAAAACTGCCATGAAAGAAACTACAAACCTGATCGACGAAAAGAACTTTCAGATTAGGAGAATTCTGTAGCAATCCTATTTGTGATTCCAACCAGTCTAACTCATATAAAATAGTTACATTACACTCCATAAGCTGGGAGAAGTTAATAGCGTTACACCATGCAGCCTATTGAAAGCAAGAACACGTAAGTAAGCTAGAAATATACTCATAATTAACAATAAGTAAAAGAGCACTACATACCGATTCAAAGCTCAAACCTAGTTCGAGATATGAAATTGAGGAAAGAGATTTCATAAACTTGTCATCAAAGTAAGAAACAACGTAGATACTTGCTTTATTAAGGCAAGGTTCGTTCTCAATTGAGCAATAACCTCCCGAATAATCTTGGTAGTGAATATTCTTTAAAGCCGGGGAATCTATAACCAAAGATCCCCCAATTCCTAAATTATCACAATAATATAATAATCCTTCCAAAGATGGGACTTTATATTGAAATTTACCACGTTGTCATGGTGATGTCGTTCCACGACCAAAAATTTGAGAATAGGACAATTCGATAAAAGCCTAACAAGTGAATCTTCATCTTTATACACCACAGAGTAAAGGCTAATACTTTTGAGGGATGGGAGGCTAGCCGTAGAAGGAACATCCACGAGAATATTGTCGGAAAGATATAGTTTGACAAGCGTATCACATGTGTAAAGGCTCGTAGACAAGCTGGCAGGTGCCGCGGACCACGTGAATATGAACCCTAGCTCGCGCACCCCACGATCAACCGCATTTAAAATCCACTTTCTTACATCAACATCAACAGGACATCTAGGAGGACCGAGTTTTATCATTAATACTTCTAATACAGGTGCCTTGTGGAGTTGTAATGACTCATCAATAACCCGCCATAAACACCTTTGTTTTTTATTACTTTTGCCAAATAAACGACCAAGTAAACGACCTAATAGACCACCAATAAATACTCTGTGAGTATCATCGTTGATCTCATCGTACCCGAGTCTTGGCACCATCGTCCAAATAGATCGCCATCGTTTTGACAAAATCATAGTCGCCACAACATCTTTCGTTGGGAGAAACAACAATATATTCAGGAGCAAATCGTCAGGCAACGCACTGATCTTGTCTTCACCTCCTATTTTCTGACATCGTTTGGGGCTTTTCTTCACAAATGTTTGCGATGTTTGTTTTATTAGTATCGATATTGCGTAGGCAACATGCATTGAGCTGATAATTAACAAAAGCCGTCCCAACATCTTTTCTCCCTGAAACTACTACACCAATGTTTTAGGGGTTTTATATTTATATATATACACGCATGAGGGTTTGTTATTTGTTACTAACATTATCTCTAACTTTTAATTATTATTTTTTTGAAGTAAAAAGATTATATATTATCTTCTTAATTTCTCTAGTTTCAATTTTTTTATTTTTTAAATGAAGTAAAAATTAAAAATATGTCCCATTTAAAAAAATATAATCAAAAATCTTATCAAAAGAAAAAAAAAGTATAATCCTTTTCCGTGATATCTTCAGCCAACCCGTGGAAAAGATTTTGTAAGCTCCTATTTTTATATTACTTATCTATGCATATTTTTTTATTGACAAAAAATAATAATCTAAGCATGTTTTCTTTCAATATGTATTCTGCTTTACCTATCCTTGTGTGTGAGTAGTTCTTCAATTGAGTTTTAGGTCTTCTAAAAGGGATTCCAAGATTTGATTGATTGAGATGTTGATTTAGGGATTTATCAATTGAGCTCATAGGTTATTATGTGGTTTGAGTTCAAGAACAATTCTTAATTACTTCCCTGATTATTTATCTGTTTCTACATGCCTGAATCTATGGAATTTCATTTTCTTGCTATTACTTGTTTGCTTGCGTGCTTTTGCTTATTTTGTTTCATTCTTTGCTTCATTGTAGAAAATCAACAAAGAAAAAACACTTTTTTGTCTTAGCTAATTTCAAATCTCAAAGATCTTTTATGTGAACTATGGTCTTTATAGATTCAATACCGCATTACTACCTACCACTTCACCATGCACTTATCAGGTTAGAAGTTAGAACTCAGCTATCATATAGCTCTCAGATTTGAGGAAAAACTAAGTGTATAAATGCTGAAACAGTTAAAACAAAGTCTGATGTAGATACATTTGTATACAACAACAACAAAAACCGCAATCGATTGTAATTTTTAGTGTGGTTCAAAGGTTACATGCTTCTCCTCAGGCTCCGGGTGCACCTGAAAGATAATTTTTTTCTTGGATTAGGCTAACCAAAAATTGTGATGAATAGATATAAAAAGATTTATGATCACCTCCTTAAAACTTATGGTTCGGATCCTGATTTCGCCTCTGCTAGTAGTCATCTCATCCAATATCTCCGCGTCATAGAATTCATTTTCACCTTCTGATAAATGATGAGAAGATCCCAGTTTCTGCTCACCAAATGGTTTAAAGATATCACACTTGAGTGTGTGAGACTCATCTCATTAAGACATCAGAAATTACAAAGACAGAGTCTTACCCGGTATGCGAAACTTGAATGTTGTTGTAAAGGTGCTGCTACAATTTCTTCATAGTCAGAAGCATCTAGTACTTGAAGGTATTGGGGATCAAATAACTTGGGAAGCAAGTGTTCTCTTATACTTATGAGTAAAAAGAAGAGCGCAGGGAAAAATATTCCGGCCATAGGAATCCATGTCATGCCATAACATAAGAGAAAATAAACCAACTGGAAAAGTGTGAATGCCACAATCACTCTGTATGGTACTAACTCCACAAAGGTAGCATGTACCCCTTCCAAGACTCTGCATTAGATTAAACCTAGTGATTGAGAAAAAGCTCTCTCTTTGCAAATAGAGTTAAGAAAGGTTTTAAGTTAACTAACTTGAAAAGCCGGCTTGGAGGAATGAAGAGAAGTAACAATCTCTCCCAGAATTGGTTTCCCGGGAGACTATCTATCGCCATATAAGCAAAGTAACCCCAAAGTATTGAACTTGGGATCATTTTGATGATTGGCACTGCAAGTAATGTTAAACCCACAAGAACTGATTGCAACAAATTGCTCACTCTTTGTTCATTTACTCTAACGGGTAAGTGAGCTTCTATATGCACATCGGGATCGAAGTTTCCTTTCGTATCTCCTCCTTCGTCTGGTCTCATCACAACTTCTTTCAACTCTTTCAAATATGTTGCAACTGAATTATCCTGCAAAATTTTGAATTCTTTATTTTCATATTTCAAACCTTTTCTTTCATAGATATAGGAATAGGAGGACATTATTATTAACCTGAGGTGGGCATGTCTCCATCTCTATAAACACAGATTGCATTCTCCCATATATTTCTGATTTGCTTGCTTTCATTTTCATACACTCCTTTGCTTTCTTCACCATTTTCTTTCGTGTCAGCTGCAAAAAAAAGAAAGTTGTAAGACTCTGTTTCAACTCTTCTTCTTCTCATATATATATTAGATCTTACCTGATGATTGAGAACCGCAAGGCTCTTTGTATGCATTGGAGCTTGAGGAAGAACACCATTTGAAGGAGGAAGTCCAAGTAGTCCACATAATAAAGTCTATTAATAACCATAACAACAAGATTCAATAGTTGGTTTCTTCATGAACAAGTTATCTTCAAAACTAGTTTTAAAAACGTCAAAACACACCATAACTCCCAACAAGAAGATGTCATAGTGGTAAGCAGAAGGGTTCTTTAGATTAAACTCTTTCTGTTGTGCCATTTGTGAAGCTACACTATGGTCGAAGAAGTAAAGTCCTGCTATCATCACACCAGGTATAAACGCAGCAAAGATAAACATTACTGGTACTTTCCCCATGTCCTGTATATAATAAGTTTTTTGCATAATTCTATAAGTTTTGCATTTGGATTGATAATAGTAGCATGATTGCATCTGAGATCTTACCTTGACTACAGTCCAATGGTACAATGAAGCTGGCTCCCATGGAAGAGGACAGAACAGTCTTCTAGGAACACTTGAAGGGACATTGCTAGGAATTGTGTAAGACAATGCAGTCCAAAACAAGACCATTAAAGGAACACCATAATCTCCAATGAAACTTCTAAGCCACCCTGTTGTTTTTATTGGTCTAAGTTAATAGATCTATGTACATCTTAAGGAACTAATGTATGTAGACAATGACATACCAAATCCGTATTTCCAAGATTTCGCTCTCCTGCTTTTTAGCGCGGTGATTACAAGGCCTAGCGAGAAAATTACCGCAAGCAACCCATTTGCATATAGCCAGAGGAAATGAGACTCCCCTGAGTCATGATCTTCATTCTTAGGGGATTGGAACTCGCTAATCAATCCCTGCATACGTAATAACTAATCATGTTAAATTGTAACATATAGGGCTTAACCTGGACAATGAATGAATTGGTTTGCACCTTGATAGCTTCTTGTAAAAACAGAACAGCAATTAACATGCCAAAGAGTTCTCCAGCGATTCTAGTAAACCTCGTAATGATTGTGCACGCATTAAATATCGAAAGAAGGATAAGCAAAGCTGCAGTCCATACACAAACCCTGAAGAAACCAGCAACTCTCAGAAAACATATTCACTCATTCCTTACTAAGGAAGAAAGATTTATTTATTTATTGTTATCATTACCATGCAACCCAAGCTAGGTAAAGTTCTCGACCGATATCGGGTCTACTAATGCAGAAACTGTAAAGATAAGTATACATTATAATAGTTGGCTCTGCAACTCCAAGTATCAACAACGGTTGTCCACCAAAAATCGCGTGAATGATCCCGCAAATCGAAGTAGAAGCTAATGTTTCCACCGCGCTTAGAGCTCCACCTTTTGAATAGAAATCGTCACAGATAAATCCTTAGAAGATTCATAATTAACAACATGAAAACAGGAGAAATATTTAATTACCTGTATGTTTACTTAATTGTTCACCAAAGGCAACTACAGGAAGAGACGACGCAAAGAAAATATAACAAGTTGGAGCCAAAATTCTAGTGAAACATTGAAATCAAGAAAAAAAAAAAAAAGATTCAATGTTAGCATAAATATTCAGAAATAATTATTTTGCAATTTAATAACTTTACCTTATACCGGTTTTTATGCCACGAATCCAATCTTGTTTGTAACATTTTCGTCTACCTTGGATATCTCGGAGTATTCCTTGAAATGGACCTCCTCCTTCACACTCCATTCTTGCAACAATCCAGAGATACGGAAGCGTGTTATAATATACACATTCACAGTTACGACTGCTTTTTCAGGAACCCTAAGCAGAAGAAAATGATCAGGTGAATGTAATAATAAATCATTAAACCCTCCTCTAGATTTCGGACAATACTGAAAATGGAATAGACAATCTAAATCAACATAATCTCTGTAACTAGTGGAAAATATAGCTTCTGAATATACATTGAATCGACTTTGACATACCTGGAGAGATCAAGATTTAGAGAGCCACTTTTAACAAAAAAAGATTTAGAGAGCCAGAGGGAAGAAATCTGAGGAAATTCAAAACACAAAACAGAGAAACGTTGGGAGAAAAGAAGAACAATGGGAAGGACTTGTATTGCTGAGATGGCAGAATCTTATTGGCTGGACCATGGTAGAAAAAACTAGAAAGCTGAATTTGTTTGGTCGTAAAAATACGTGATTAGACATAACTAATAGTAAACCGCGTAATTCTCCACCTATGTTTCTAACTGTTTAACTGTTATAGAAGCTAATTAAACTCTATAACATGTCAGCCTGTTAGTTTTGATGATGTACATGGGTTTTTTACCTTTATTTAGTCGAAAAAAACAAATTAAATTTTTTAAATAAACTATATATTAGTATTTTCTAAATTAGCGTTATTAGTTAAAACGTTCACTCAATGGTCAATACTTTTTGACTTATAACCTAAACACTTTCGTCCATTAAGGGAGAAGACACAATTAGAAATGGCGATGAGTAATTATGAGAAGACTTTGAGGAATTTTGTTTTTCTTATTTATTGTTAAATTTTTTGACTTAATCGTCGAGGTCTTTGAGATATATTCACTTAGCAAATCGTTATTGGATTACCAGTTGGGGATACATATATTAGACTATAACTTAATTTGGTTATATATATAACTAAAAAAAAATTTAAAATAATAATTTTCAAAATAACAAATAACTAAAAGCAGTTTGTCTATAAATACATATAAAAATAAACAATTGATTGTTTAATAGATTAGAAAAGTTTTGTATCAGGTTATCTATAACAGATGAGTTTAAGATATTGTAACGACGAAAAGGTTTACTTGATTTTTAAGATTTCTTCATATTTAAAATTGCAATATTTTGATGATAATATAGAGTACTTATAGATGATAGGTAGATATTTAGTAAAAAATGTCAATTGACATTAGATATACTAATCTTTTTTTACAAATTTAAAGATTGCTTTCAGTTTTCTATTTTAATTAACATATAGATATAGAAGATGTTTATGACGAAAACATATTTTGAGTCTTTGACAATGTTGCATTCTTGTAATTGTTTTTTTGACAAAAATTTAAATCAATAGTCTAACAACACTCCCTCCCATACAAGACAATTTGGATTTTCAGATCAATTGAAATATCAAATCTAAGAATCTTTCCGAAAATAAGAATTCTAATAAATAATTAAACTCTATGAAACCAAAATTAATCCGGTCGTAACCGATAATAAACCCAACCAACCGAAACCACACCCTATTCTTCCAACTTTCCGGCTACCGCTTGAATATTTAGCGTGGTGGTGCGACATACCCGAAAAAAAACGGATATCCGCCTAGCCCGCCGCGATTTTGCCTTAGACGGTCGTGTCCTCCTCTTCCTCCTCTTCCCTTGAGGGCACCGCCACGACTACGGCCACCACCTCCTCCTCCTCCCCTACCGCCTTTTCTTATAAAAACTGCTAATTTCGGTGTCTTTCCGTCATTAATACCTTCTGCCTTGGATATGGAGGAAACATGGCTCGTGTCAATGGAGGTTAGACGTAAGGATCGTGAGTCTACGGAAACAAAGTTGTGATGCAAGTAAAGGAAGAAGAGAAAACAGAGAAGCAGCGATGTTTTTGTGAAACCCATGTTTGTTCTTTGTGCCTTCTAAGCCTCTTCTTTTAATGTCTCCCTATATATATATATTTTGTTTCTAGTCAATAGGATAATTGAATTTTACGCTTCTGATCTTGATATTAACAAAAGAAAATTGGAAAAATAAAAGCAAAACAGAAATATGGAAATCTTTAAAAACAACAGAAAAAAGAAAAATGGAAATCGGGAGAAATATAGGTCGCGGTAGATCTTTCAGCAAATATATATATACGGTTTTAAGTTGTCAAATCCTATTTAAGGAAAAATAGAGTTGCCAATTTTCTTTTTTAGTTTTAATTTTGTTGTTAATTACTCATTTCTACAACTAATATCGAATTAGCCAATTCTTACTTGTCTTTTTAGTTTTTAGTCCATATTTTCTTATAGTTGTCTTTATTTATTTATTTATTCCCTCTCTTACTAATAATAAACAAGAAGTGTGGTAAAAATTCAAAACATAACAAAATTACATAATCTCATGAATAGTTCTTTATGGATTGGTGTCTTGGCATATCATAATTATATGATTTAAAAAAAAAAATCCTAAAGAAAATTGTCAATTACGAGAAACACAAGTTAAAGCAGCCGCAAGCTTCGAATATCCCAACCATCTCTCCACAACGTAATTCTTCACCTTGTTTTCGTCGTTTTCGAATACATTGCACAACGCCTTTACATAGTGAGACGGGAACTTTCCCTTCAACCTCACAAAGAACATGACGGCACGGCTTCCGTCTCTGCAAAATTGGTCCACAAGAATGTCTAACTTTGATCTCATGGGTTCGGCTGAAGAACTTGGTGTTCGTGGTTGCGACCGGGCAATGTTTCTTCTTATGCAAGCTTCCTCGGGGTTTATTGTTCCGGCCATGGAGGCAACAGAGACTGCAAAGAAGGTGACGAAGAAGAGAATGATGATGCTCATGGAGGTCTTCATATTGCTATTGGCTTCTCAATCTTGGTGTTTTTGAGAGGAGAGAAAATGCAAATTTTTATATGTATATGTTTTGAGAATTTAGCTGAAACTGTTATTTGGTAGAGTTTTGAAACATGCTTGACATTAATTTCTTTCTTCAGTTTTTATTATGAAGTTCTAATTTTTTTTTACATAGACATAAATTAAATTTGGGGTTTAAGTGTTCCCGTCAGTTTTCACTTAGTATTTCAGTTTTTGACTTTAGCTAAGCTAAGATTAAAAAATTTCTTCCGTTAATAAACAGATAAAAGAATATTTAACATATATATGCGTTGCTTGATTTGATGCACTCCAGCCAGATAGCCAAAGAGTATCACAATCTCTGGAAAAGCAAGAACATGAGAGAAACATAGCAGTTTAATTAATCAGTTGCTAATCATGACTTGTTCATCAAGAAACAATTGTTTTATACTATATTAATTAGTCATTTATATATAAATGTGCCGTAGATAACTAAGCAGTGTATTTCAACAGTAAATCCCCTGATCATTTTTTCTCTATAGCGGATGATCCTTTAAATTCCTTGCTAGAAATAACTATACCAAATGGTCCAATCGTAGCCACATCGAACCCACCAGAGCTCTCACTAGTCACTAACCAACCCTAAACCCTCAGCCACGGCATCTCCTTCGTCAATTGTCCATGTTATTCCTAGGTCAGACAGGGAAAAGAGAGATTGATTGGCCAATGTATTCAAGGGTTATCGTCTTTTGGAATGCCAAATTGAGTGCTAGTCACACAAAGAATTTGACCATCGGCGCCAATATTTATTACACTGCTGAAAATCAGGAAAAAAAGGAAATTTCAATTATTCAATACATTCATTTTGATTTCAAAAATTTAGATTTAAATCACTTTTTTTTTTACTTTCAGATCAAATCCAATAATGGGTATTTCAAAAATCTCTTGATCTAGGGTCAGTTAAACATCAAAAGATTTATATTTCAAATTTCATATATCAAAAACTGACGTAGGTAAGACTTTTATTACTGCATTAATTGTATAAAATGTCATTTAATCATTCAAATCATTCAATAATTTTGCAAAAGGTTACCGACCTATAACTCCAATTTTAAGTCCTTTTGAATTCTAATTCCTCTTCACTCTTTGCCTCATTCCTTCTTTCAAAAGTCTCTCACAACCTCTCAGTTATTTTTTTGCCAAACGAAGCATCTTTGATCTTTCTAGTGTACGTGACGTTCCTTTCTTTAAGAAGTAAGTTTTGTTTTCTATATATATTTTCTTTTGTGTGTCAATTGGTTAAGCCTCTTAGGATAATTATATAATGAAAGTTAAAGATTGAATAACTTGTTTTATTAATGTAGATAAAATAGTTTTACCACACAAAAAAAAATTACTCCTACTATTCATTTTTTTAAAATTATTATTCATTCATTTTTTGGTTGGTGTATTTGAATAAAAGGGAAAAATAATATCAAAGTCCATGGCAAATGGTGGCGGCGGTGGCGGAAACAACGGAGGAGGAAATCAGACAAATCAGGAGTTACAGCCTCATCCGGTGAAAGAACAACTCCCCGGAATTCAATACTGCGTCAACAGTCCTCCTCCTTGGCGTATATATTTTTATTTCATTTTATCAAATTTTGGTTATCATTTGATTTATATATCGATTTTGTGTTTTTGTAAATGTATATCTTTGGTTTTGCAGTTGAAGCGGTAATGTTGGGTTTCCAACATTATTTGTTGAGTCTTGGCACCACAGTTCTCATTCCAAGTCTATTAGTTCCACTTATGGGAGGTGGCTATGTAAGTATATATATACATATATGATCTAAGTTTTTGTTTGTTTTTGGGTCAACATATATGGTATAACTTAACTTTTAATTTTGCTGTGTTACTTGATTATATGATTTTTTTTTTCTAATAATTTCTTAAGCAATATATTTTTTAAGAAAGTATTAAAAGTCTAAACCATCTTGCACAATTATTAGCAAATCTCAACATATATACTCTTCTAGACTTTTATTTTAAAATCATGTTTTTGAACAAAAACATTTTAGTTACTTAACTTGTGTTTTTTTTTTTGAGTTTCTTTCAAATTTTGGGTTGTCATCTTCTTTTGGTTAAACAACTTGTTTGTTTACGTTATAAAGTCATGTAAATTTTTTTTTTTAATTAACTTCTCATAGATACATACTGATATTTAGGTGAAATTCTTACAATTATAATAACAACAAATTTATAAAAATATTTCAAAAACCGTATTTACAAAACACTAAATTCTTTTTTAACATATATTTTAAAATTTTCTAAATATTGGTTTTGACATTTTTCAGGTTGAAAAAGCTAGAGTTATACAAACATTACTATTTGTGTCTGGATTAACAACGTTGTTCCAGTCTTTCTTTGGAACTCGATTGCCAGTGATAGCTGCTGCTTCGTATGCCTATATCATTCCTATCATTTCCATCATTTCCTCAACTCGCTTCACTTACTACATTGATCCTTTTGAAGTAAGTATTAACATTAGTTTCATCTTAATTTTACAAACTAAATTGTATTAATAAAAAATTGATTGACAATATAATTAATCAGCGGTTCGTGAGAACAATGAGAAGCATACAAGGAGCTCTGATTATCACCGGTTGTTTTCAAGTTCTTATATGTTTCCTAGGCGTATGGAGAAATATTGTCAGGTAAATAATCAATATTATTTTACTATATCGGTTTGGTACTCTACCATTAAACATGAATTGTATTTTGGTTTGTGATCATTAGATTTCTAAGCCCTCTCTCCATTGCTCCTTTGGCAACATTTACCGGGCTGGGACTCTACCATATCGGCTTCCCTTTGGTATGTGTTTGTATCCTAACTTTGGCCATTTACAATGTAAATATTTTATATGTTATAGAATACATATATTATATAGATTTATATAATTAATTCTGTATGGTGTAAAAACTTTCGTTTCTAGTTGGTGAGATGCGTTGAAGTGGGACTTCCAGGGTTGATCCTATTTATTTTTATCACCCAGGTAAAAACTCTAACCATTGCTTCTTTACGGTATACACATGATTATTTAAAATATAACACAGATAATTACTTATATAGATAAATCACCTAAAAATTTAAGGTTTCCAACGAAAATTTCTGCGGTTTGCGTTCAAGTTTACATGTGAATTTTCCTAAAACAATAGTTCACTTTCTATTTTTTTTAAAGATAAAATTTTGCAAAGTAAAATGTCTTTATAAAAAAAAATTTCTCTTTGTGTTTCGCTTTTGCGTTTACAGTAAATAAATAACTTTTGGTTTAAGTATAAAAGTTGTGGTTTCATTTGGATTTGAAAACGTCCAAGGAAAAATAAGGTTGCCAATGCGAATTTTTGCGGTAGTCTTTACATTCCCATGTACATATATTTAGAACAATAAATTCACTTAAAAAAAAATCATAAAACATCTTTATAAAAAGTTTCTTTTCTCCGTCTTTGGCTTTTGCATTTACAATTAACAAATGATTTTCTTCTATATGGGTTGCAGTATTTACCGCGTTGTCTGAAAATGAAGCAAAGTGTAATGATTTTGGATGGATCAAGATGTGAACGTTATGGGATGATGATATGTATTCAAATTATATGGTTGTTCGCTCTGTTACTTACATCAAGTGGTGCATATAACCACAAGCCTCAGGCTACTCAAACAAGTTGTCGTACAGATCGAACTGGTCTCATCACCCACACTCCTTGGTCAGTTCTTTTATTTGAATCTTCTTTTTTTTTAGCGATTTTATTATTTCGTTATTCAAATTTTATTCTGTTTATGTGAACGACACAGGATTTACATACCATATCCTTTCCAATGGGGAAGCCCAACTTTTGATATCACTGATTCTTTCGCGATGATGGCTGCATCTTTCGTCACTCTTTTTGAGGTTAAACTTTCGTTTTCTTACATGAAATTGATATTTAAAATCAAGGAAAAGAAATCTTAATTAGCTTACTACAATTATATTTTAAGAGTGTGTGTATGTTATACTATTGTAGTCGACGGGTTTGTTCTATGCATCCGCAAGATATGGAAGTGCTACGCCGATCCCACCATCAGTTATTAGCCGTGGTGCTGGCTGGATGGTTAGTCTAACAACAATTTAACTAGTCATTTTTTGCTTAACATATTTAACCATTTATCAACTATTTTTTTTATTATTATCTTGTAGGGAGTTGGAGTATTACTTAACGGCATGCTTGGAGGCATCTCAGGGATCACAACATCAACGTAAATAAAACTCATCTTTAAACTATATTTTTATTTCCTTAGCAATTTTTTATATAACTATAATTTCTAATTTATAAACTCTAGTAGATATAATTAAAGGCTTATGATATGATTAACGTTAATGTTCAGAGAAAATGTTGGACTTTTGGCAATGACTAAGATTGGAAGTCGAAGAGTGATACAAATATCAGCTGCCTTCATGATTTTCTTCTCCATTTTCGGTATATTTGTTTTTTGTTATAACTTCTATCTTCCTATGTATATGCTGGATATTTTCCCCGCTAATTAGTATCTAGTTTGTTTTGATCATAATGCAGGAAAGTTTGGAGCTTTTTTCGCTTCCATACCATTACCAATCATGGGATCTGTTTATTGCATCGTCTTGTGTTTTGTGTGTAAGTCTCTTCATCACATCGATCACACTTGTAATATATATATATATATATATATATATATATATATACCAAGTTTTAAATTACACTTTCGTATAATATATACTAAAAATAAAATCAAATTCATTGCAATGCAGCTTCGGCGGGTCTTAGCTTTCTACAGTTTTGCAACCTCAACAGCTTCAACACCAAATTCATTTTGGGATTTTCCTTTTTCATGGCTATTTCAATCCCTCAATACTTTAGAGAATACTTTAATGGAGGTTGGCGCTCTAGTCATCGCTCAAATTGGGTTAGTACAGCTTCTTTTGTACTTTGAGACACATTTTTAAATCACAAATGTTCTTTTGCAACTTATCAGTTTGAGTTCTCTTTCTATGTGAATACCAAACAGTTGGAAGATGTGATACGAGTGATTTTCATGTCGCACACAACAGTGGCGGCAATGATAGCGATATTGCTTGATTGCACATTGTCTCGTGAGAGTGATGAAGCCAAGAAAGATTGTGGGTTGAAATGGTGGGAGAAGTTTCGACTATACAATCTCGACGTTCGAAATGATGAGTTTTATGGTCTACCTTGCTGCCTCAACAAATTCTTCCCTTCTCATTAAAACTTTGACATATAATTTCTTCTATTATTTTGCCTTTTGAATGTTTTCATTCTTCTTTCTTCATGTCTTACTTATAAAGTTTATAGAACTTACTATATTTTCTTACATTTTATTTAGGGGGAGTTGGATAACTACTCTATATATATTAAAAACTTTGAAAACTATACCTAATTTTACATGATTTGAAAAATACTCTTTTTATAATAAACAAATGACCAAATTACTCTTATTTATTATTTATTTAATTACAAAACGAAATTTTTATTTTTAAATAATATAATTAACATTTAATTTATTTTTCAATAATATAAATAAAAATTATAATTAATTTAACTTTGTTTAAAAATTAATTATTTTGTTATGAAAATTAACATATAATAAAAACCAAATCATAGTTGAATTTTAATTAATTAATTTTTGTATATATATTTTTTGTATACTTATTTATTCATCATAAACTTATATCATTTTATGTTGACTTATTAATAAGTTGATTTATTGAATTATCGACTTATATTTTATTTCTATCGACTTAAGTTTTTTCATCATCGACCTGATGACTTATTTGTTTGTTAGTGGATTTATGTTTTTTTCTCTTAGACTTATTTATTCTTGATAGACTTGTATAATTTTATGTTGACTAATTAATAAAGCTGATTTATTGAACTATCGACTTATATTTTTATTTCTGTCGACTTATTTTTTTTACTATCGACTTATTTTATAACAGTCGACTTATACTTGATTGGTTGATTTGTTTCCATAGTCGACATATTTAAACTATTGACTTATTGTCTTTGTTCGTTGATTTATAGTGTTGTTCTTGTAGACTTATTTATTCTTAGTAGACTTATTAAATTTTATGTTGACTTGTTGATAAAACTGATTTATTGAATTGTCGACTTATATTTTATTTCGGTTGACTTGATTTTTTGACCATCGACTTATTTTATAACCGTCGACTTATACTTGATTGGTTGATTTGTTTGCATAGTTGACATATTTAAACTGTTGACTTATTTTTTATATTCATAAAATTATTTTTAAGTAAATAATTTTAAATTAAGAAAAAACAATTATAATTTTTAGAATTAATTTTATGTTAAAAGTTGAATAAATTATAAAATTGATAATATTATTTTGATCCTATAGTTTAAATTCGTAATTAATTAAAAATAATAATTCTGTTGACTAAAAACATATAATTTTTTTCTATTAATGATTACATTTAATTTAAAATTTTTATTATTATTTAATTTTAGTTTATAATTTATTTTTTCATGGATTATTTATCTTTTCTATAAGCTATGATATCATTATCTAAAATCTTAACTAAATCTAAAATTCTAGAATTTTTTATAATATATTAAAATTTAAAATTAATTTTTGAAAATTAGTTATGATGTTTGGATTAGTCATTATCTAAAAGTTTTTAAAATTTATCTAAATCTAATAAAAAAAATATTATCTGAATCTTGACTAAATTAAATCTAAAAAATAATTTTAAAATAACTATCTTAATTTAAAAATATACATTTATTTTCGAGCATAAAAATTATTTAGTTTTGGTATTCTTAAAATATAACTAAACAACATAATAATAGTTATTCAATATTAATTAATATATATATATATATAATCTAAAATCTCAACTTCCCTATTTTTATTTTTAAATTTTAAGTTATTAACTAAGGACAAAAATGTCATTTTGTTTTAACATAAAAGGTAGATTTCCAATCTTGTAAATTATGGTGTAGTTTACAAAAGTGTAACAAAATTTAAGGTAGTCTAGCAAATAAATCTAGTTACATATTTTTTTTTAATAATCTAGTTACATATTTATCTTCAATATTTTTATAAACTTTAATAGTTTGTTCAATTATTGCTAAAAATGTTCCAAAAACTGTTAGACCAGGATTGCCATTGTGTTCTTAAGAATCTGCAGAAAACTAAATAAAACTTGAAAACTTTTCAACACATTAGTAACCATTAAAAATGCATTGTAACAGTCAATTAAAATAAAATGATCTTAATCTTAGACTGATCAACCATTAATGAGTGATTCTAAATAAGAGAATGGTGAAAGAGAGACATACATGTCTAAGCATTTGATTTTCATTTTGCAAAGTTGAAAGTTTTTCTTCTAGATCCTTTGACGATTGAGCACGTTGTATAACATAGGCTTGAATGGTTATTGTTCGAAGCAGCATATATCTAAATTTAGAGAAATAATAAAGATAAAGAAGATAAAATGTGATTAATTTAAGCATTGTAAAAGAGTCTGTAACAAGAACTTGACCAAAACAAATATCAAAGAATTCTTTAAAACATTTATAAAAGAAAGAACGGAAGGGGTACATTGAAAATTACTAGATGGATGGAGTAACGCATCATGCTTTCCCCTGACTTGTCGTCCAAGGGTTGGGCTATGGGAACCTCCTGTAATATTTACACAAACCCTGACATTATTATAACATTCTTTTTCATCTTTACCCTATAAAAATCGTATTAAATATTTACAGATATATATATTTGATTTAAGGATTACAACGTATATATAGAAACTACAAATAATTTCTTTCACGTGCATACCTTCCAAAATCCATAAGACCAAACACCTCCATCGTCAAATAAACCTCTCTCATCATAATCGTAATATATGTTTGTAGTTTATCCCCGAGGTCATGAGTTCTAAAATAACTTTCCTCACTTATACTTGGGTAAATCATATTATTTCAAAATCCATGTGTTTAATTTAGATTAATAGGATATCTTGAATTCTAGACTATTTTCCAACTTTTCTTATCAAGGTTGCTAGCACTCAAACTAGATGGTAACCTTACGAACAAAAAAAAACTTAATTGTTTAAAATTTTCATATTATTAATTTTGAATACGTTTATTAAATGAAAAATCTATAGACTACACTCAAAGATGTCAAATTCCACAAGTGTTTCCTCCCGGACCACCGTAATTGAAAAAAACCCCGAGATAACTACGATGGAATGGTTTTACCTTACTCATTCCTAGCCCATAACAGTTTGGACATTTTTTTTTTGGTCAAAAACAGTTTGGACTAATTAACAACTTCTCTATAGGAAAGGAATCCATTATACGTTACTCATAATTGGAATCCAATTATGTTGTAACATGTTTGATTTTGATGTTGTACGTAATCTTGTTATTATAAATTTTATGTTCTAATAGGTTTTTTGGATCTGTCAAAAGTCAATTAAAAACAATATGTCAATTTTCATTTTATAATATGTTGTTTTCATTTTATAACATGTCGTGTCATTTTTGACCAAAAAAATAAAATAAAAATGTTATGTTTTAAATTTAGCTCAATTTTAACGGCATTGTAGATAGAAGGATTTTTTCATTAACAGATTTAAAGTTGAAGTTTTTTCATTAAATATATAATTGAGGGGTTTTCTTACAATTCATCTTTAGTGAAGTGGTTTTATTATTAAAAACCGTCATTTTTTAATTTTAGAAAATATTGCATTTTAAATTTTAACGAAATTGTAGACGGAGAAATTTTTTCACTAAATTTAAAGTTGAGGAATTTTTTTATTAACTATATAGTTGAGGGGATTTTTTACGATTCATCTTTAGTTGAGGGGTTTTATTACTAAAAACCCTTATAATTACTATGGTGGTATAATGATTTTGCTGCAGCCACAAAACATGCTTCACGAGCTCTCTCATCTTTAAAGGAAAGTGTAAATGTTGCTTCAAACCAATAGCACTTTGTGAATGAAGGTATGTAATATACATAATTTATATGCATTTGATGAATCATGTTAGTGCCTACTGTTGTGATCAATCTCTTTCCACATGTCTTGAGGTTTCTTAACATTTTGGAAAAAAATAATCTCTTAATTCTGGCTTATAATGTTTTGGTGGAAAATGTAATTGTTTAGGTGGTTGATGTGATGAATATGAAAAGTAACCATATGGGAGGAGAAGGTTGGAAAGGCGATGAACAGAATGTTTCCTTTGCACAGTCTCATGGAAACAGCCTCTTATATATTTGTTGGTTTATTTCGGTCTCTTTGAATGACTCTAATGATTCATAAGTCAAATCAAGACTTAAATTCGAGATGTTTGTCAAGGATAAGTGGAAGGTAGTCATAAAATAGTTGTATAGATTGTGATGTGTTTGTTTATTCATTTTTGGCACAACTAAAAAATTAATATTTATTTCTTATTCTGAAAATGCCTTCAGCAGATTCTCATTAGTTCTCTACTTTAATGTCAACTAATTATGAGATATATCCTGAAGTTTGTTAAAAGGATTTTACACTTGGCCAATGTGATTAGACTCACATCCATAGAAATAATGCACAGAGTGAAAAAAAAAAGAAGACGCTTTTGGGTGATCCCAATCATAGTGGATCAATTGTTTCCATTCACAAAATCAACAAACTCTCGAATTTCAAAGTAAAAGACAAACTGTATTTTAATTAAACCGCTGGTACACACCTTGTACGTTTAAATTCTTATATTATTACTCTACTAAAATTTACATTAAGTATCATATAAACTAAACACCAAAATACAGACAATTTGTATTATCAATTTTAATTAGAAAAATAAAATAAAAATAGTACATTATTTTATAATTTTAAATTATTTTAAAATATTGGAGTTCTTCTTGGTCTCATGCCAACTCTATCTTCTGAAGCGTCAGAGAAACTTGTAGATTACCTCGTTCTTGATGCCTAATAATGCACCAGTAGATCACAGCTCCCACAAAAATAAGAAAGAAGAGTGCAAAAACAATGAGGTAGAACGCTGTGGGAGAAACTGGATTCTCCACATGTGGTCCGTCCGGAAACATCTACATGAAAATTTTAAAAATATATATTAATTAAATATTCTTATGTATAATATAAGTTTTTAAAGTCCTAAATCATTCACATTCTATTTTTGTTTTGTTTTGTGTGTGTTCTTATGATTGTTTTTTTTATAGTCAGAGTCAGGTTCAGAGAGGCCTAAGGCGAGTTTAGAAAATAGAGCATTTTCAATATAATTTTTTTTTATAAAATAAGTGTAATATAATTTTCAAACAACATATTTGATTTTTAAAAAAGCCAATAATCACTTCACAAATACAAACTCATCACCTTTTTTTTTATAAAGAACAAACTCGTCACTTCCATTATTCATAATGATAAATCCAGATTTGTCACTTAATCACTTTAATAAATAAAAAAAACTAAACAAAGCAAGTTCTTAACAGAGGAAAGAGAAGTTGAAAAAAAACAAAGGAAATAGACTTACCAGGAAGAAGAAGATCAATGGCCGGAGATTGACGGATGCCAGTGGAAGTATGGAAGAAGAAGATCCAACATTCGTTGGTAATGAAGAACAGATCAAAATCTAATTGTAAAACCTAAACCAAAAAAAAAAATCTGAATTTTTGTAAGTAAACTTAGAAAAAAAAACAATTGGAGAGTCGAATATGGGACTACCAGACAACTGCGGACAACTATGAACCACTATAATATCTTATGCTTTTCAAATTTGGGATCCTAAAAATCTTATATAAATTGGGGCCTAGGAAAAAACTTTTTCATATCTCTTTTGGCACGCCTCTGTTTATAGTGAACGAAAATATTATTTTAGTTTTCTTTGAAGCACAATCTATTGTTTTAAAGTCAAATTCTCTACAACATTTTTTTAAAGTAAAACTGGCTTTCTATATTTTAGTTGTAGAAAATAAAATGGTGATCAGCCCAAATCCAGCCCATTAGTAAGCTGTCTATAAAAAAAAGCCCATTAAAAACCGAAATTATAATTATGGGTAATAAACCCATAACCAAATTTGTTGGGTTCAGTCGATACCATATAATTATATGGTCATCGTTGCATTTTTGTGGAACTAAGTCGGATGATGAAAACCCCTTAATGTAATTTATTGGCCAGAAAAATTAATCATTTGTCAAAATAATCATTCTGCAGTTTCAGTATATATTTGGAAATCGCTTAGACAATTTCTTCTGTAAGTATATATTAAGAGACATTAATGGTGCATTGAAAATTTTAATATAAATGTCTAAGAATTAATTTGTCCACAGAGAAAACAATATCAGATTGTAAATATCAATCCTAGACTACTAGTACTCCATTTTTCGTTAAATCCATATTTTTATATTGTTTTTCTGCCATAAGGCCCATAACATTCTTTAAAAGTTTCTACACTCCCTACTAAATGCATTGTTGTTTGATAGAAACACGTAATTCTGCTGTATCGGTGGAAAACGAAATTCTGCAATTTTAGGGAGAAAATGTTATTCCGTAATTTTTGGTGGGAAAATATGAGAAACCACATTTTGGCGTGAAAATGCAAAAACATGATTTGTAGCCATGAGAGGATGCACTCATTGATTGGGATTAGCAGTGAAAATGTTTCCCTCCATAAAATTTGCAAATTAGCCTAATTCCTTACAGATTTGTATTAATGTCCCCTATTAATATGTTATTTGATATAATATTTTGGTTTCTGCCTTAGATAAAATTAATCTCTAGATCCGTCCCTGTTTAAAGCGGGAGAATGTCGAAAACACGATATTGGCGAAAAAGTGCGGTTTGTGGTTGGGTGGAAAACGTAATTTCATTATATTGACAGATAAAAAAAAAACAAAATTCCACAATTTTATCGAAAAATGGTATTCCACCATTTTCGAATTCATTGTTGATTTACACACTTAAAAGTCTACAAGACAAGATTCTTAAAGGAATTCACCTTTTGCAACGCTGATCCTTGGAAAGAAATTGAAAGTAAATGAACCGAAAACGAGAAGAGAGAAGTGTAGGAAAAATGTAATGTAATAAAAAAAAACTCGGAGATCGACCTAAGGAGGAATAGAGAGGTGGTGGTCAGTCACTGTATCTGTACGAGGAAAACAAAATGGAGTTGAAGAGGAAGTAGTCACATGCCTAACGACTAACACATATACAAAAAAAAATTATCTTATTTTACAATTGCAAATTAATTAGTTTTCCTTTTATAGTTTAAGAGATAAGAAAATTTAGTTTTACTCGTTATGTTAAATAAGCTAGTTTCCTTTCTTTTGATTGCTGAGCTGAAACTCTGTTCATTAACAACCTAAATGAAAACAAAAAGACAAAACTAACGCGTCACAACCACCAAACCTACTCTCGTCATTTTACCCCATCTCATGAAATGCATCTAGTTTTTTGATGTGGTTTCGGATTTTAGTTTTTGAAAAACCTCATTTTCTACCCAATCAAGCTTTTTAGAGTAGTTTCTAAACAAAATAATAGGAAATCTAGTTTTTTCATTTTTCAAAAATTTTAAAATATTAAAACCAAAATCCCAATAATAATCTATCTTTGATCATGTATTTTTTTACTTTTGCTTATGTTTTGCTTAATATTTTCTTATAATTTACTTATATTTTTTATTTTTTTCCCTTGATTGTTTAAAATATTTGTCGTAAGGTGGATGTATCATGTCTTTTTATGTGGTGTTTTTAGTTTGGTTTTATCCTATTTTCAGTTTCTTAATTTGTAACAAAAACAAATGCAAAATTTCAGTTCAATCAGGAAAAATTTAATTTGTCTATAATATCCTAAACTACTAAAAGTAAGAAACTTGAAATCTCAATATCCTAAAATCTTATGTATTTCTCAAGCTTTCCATCTATTCTGATTAAATTAACTGAAAATAAATACAAATTTAAATTTATATATTCAACAAGAACAAGCGCGGGAGACACTCGTAGATTGCCATGTTCCGTGCGCCTTATGAGAAACCAGTAAATCATTGCAACAGAAAAGATTAGAAACAATAATACCAAAAGAAAGAAACATTCAGTTCATACGACGGACCCATCTGCATAAATAAATAAATAAATAAATAAACTAAGTTTGGAGAATCTTACTTACGTAAACAGCTAGCTATACACAAAAAGCAAAAATTATGAAAACTTACCAATTGATCTTTCAAGATCTGATTCATAGACATGGCGAACCACATGAGTAGGGATATCAAAATGGTTGAAATGGATCAACCTAACCCATTACCGATTGGGTTAAAAGTTAAATGTGACATGAATCGGCACTGGCAGTAGCTACCAGCACTTCCAACTACTGCTAGGATGCTCTTCATCTGCCTTTTCATATTTTTCTTTCTGATTTTTGTTGGAGTTGTCATCCGCTGGTGCTATGTTCAGTATCGTCAACGAGGCAATGGGCAGATTTCTCAGATGCCTCAGGAGCTAGAGATGGCGTGAGAAGATAATGTATATAATAATATAAATTTTAAAATAGTTTAAAATTATAAAATAATGTGTTTTTTAACGTTTATAGTGATGTATACGTGGGTGTACATATCTTATTATATAAACCTTGGTTACTTTCACGAGAGTTCGACACATGTCAAAATTCTAATTAAGAAGATCATAACACGTGTTGGTTGATCGATCAGATTATGACACATGTAAAAATAATATTTTCTTAAACAAAAAGAAAAAGTAAAAAAATAGGAAAAAAATAAATAATCAATTAAATAATCTTTACTCTCTATTTTTCACATATTTTTTCCTTAATCAAAAAAAAAGAAAAACAACAAAAAAGATAAATAAGTAAATAATAAAATTGATAATTTTTACTCTCCATTTTTTACATGTATAATTTGAACATATTTTTTTTAAAAATTAGATGTTTTAAATTAAAATCAAATAAATCTTTAAATTTTATGTTGTTGGTTGCTCTCACGAGAGTTCGACATGTGTCAAAATTTTAATTAACAAGATCATGACATGTGTTGCTTGATCGATCAGATTATGACACATGTAAAAATAATACTTCCTTAAACAAAAAGAAAAACCAAAAAAAAGAGGAAAAAATAAATAATCAATTAGATAATATTTACTTTCTATTTTTTACATATTTTTTCCTTAATCAAAAAAAAAATAAAAAATTCATAATCTTTACTTTCCATGTCTCCATTTTTTACATATATAATTTGAACATGTTTATAAACAAGTTTAGATGTTTTAAAATTAACCTCAAATAAATCTTTAAATTTTATTCATTTGAATCTATAATGAATTGGGTTAATTTTTTAGGTAATATATATTTTAAGAGCAATATGTCTATTTAATTAACTATTTACATAAATTATTTCCTTAATATAAAACCCAACCAAAAAGAGAGTAAAAATAAATAATAAATTAGATAGTTTTTATTTTCCATTTTTTCTAATAGAGGCTCAATCTTATTATTTCCACAAAATAGAAACTTTTTCAAATTTAGATATTTATATTTCCATTATTTAGAATCCAATAAAAAATTTCACATGTTTCTAATTTTTTCAATGAAAAAATTGATTGAGTATAATTCAATCTAATTCATTGTCTTAATTGGTTAAGTGTTAAATAAATCATAGAGTAAATTTATTGGATAAACCCATAATTATATCCAATTTAATTTCTTTAATAAAAACATAAATCTAATTAATTCCATGCATTAAATAGTTAAATAGATCTAATAAATTAATAATCATAAATAATAAGAATTAACTAATTGCATAAAAATCAATAAATTATAGAATCACAATTTTTACAGAAAAAATTATAAAATTAGATACTTGGTAAAAAATATGTGTCATGCATGCAAAAAAAACTAAACATCAAATAAGTTATAAGTGCAAATAAATAGAGATCAACAACCGGTATTTTGATACGATATATTGTGGAAAAACAAAGAAATGAGAAATCAAAAATGATGATTATCAAATTGGTTACAACATATAATTGGCACAATATAACAAATTGGTTAGAAAGTTGGATTCTAGGTTTACGAATTAAAAAATAAAGCATCTATTGGATAGAGAAATTGAAAGAAATATTTTCTCAATAGAGGAGACATAATGTGTAAATGATCTTTTCCAAAGAGAGAAAATTAGATTTGTTTCCTCCTAAAGGGAAAAAGTCTTAAAAAAAAGGTGGAGATCTACTTAAAGAGAGTTACTTATGTTGGAGCCAACTCTTATATACAAATCGGGATCCATGAGAGGGAGGAAGATGGTAAGACTTCTACTGAAGGTTGAAGATAGATGGAAATCCGAAGATGGAAAAGAAAGAAAGTCGCAAAAAACAAATATCTTCATAAATATAGTACGAGATAGGAATTAAAAACGAGATTCGGTGATGGAAGATCTAAGCAATATAATGTTGTCAGAAAAAGCTAAGAGACAAGGAATGGCGAAGGAGTTCATCGGGTGAAAGTGCAAGAAGGAAAAGATATTCGGTTGGCAACTTAGATAAGATCAGAACCAGAGGAAAAATATGGATTCATAGACGGGAAGAAGGCAGTGGGGCTTCTTCTAGAGATTGAAGATAAGGGTGGATGAGAATCCAAAGACGGATAAGTAAGGAAGCAGCAAAAAACAAACATTTTCTGCAGAGATAGAGCTCGAGATAGAAGAAATTGAGAGTTGGTGAGGGAAAAGATTAGTGAGAGGATATTGTCAGAAAACATTAGGAGACAAGGAATGACAAAAGACTTCAGTGAGTGAAGAAACTAGAGAGAAAACATATTCGGTTGAAAATCGATTCAATATCTGAACAAGAGAAAAATGCTAGGAGAGAAGGACAGAAGGGCTAAGCAATACGATGTCGTCGGAAAACGCTAGAAGACAAGGCATGACGAAGAACTTTAACAAGTGAAAGTGCAAGAAGAAAAATATATTCGGTTGGAAATCGATATAATATATGAACCAGAAGAAAATAGAAGGAGAATAGAGATTTAGTCACCAGATCTGTTTTTTATATCTCACACGGTGTTTAAAAAATAAACGACTGTATAAAACCAAAATCTATTGGATGTGATATAAATTTTAATATGTTTCTAATGGAATTGTAATATCAAAATTTAAATTAATTTACAGATGTAAAAAATGACTATATAAAACCAAAATTTATTGGATGTGATATAAATTTTAATATGTTTCTAATAGAATTGTAATATATAAATTTAAATTAATTTAGCAATGTAGAAAAACAAACTTATGTACATAATTTTTTTTAACATCATATATAACTCTTTTCTCTAACGAAATATGTTTTGTTCTTTTCCTAAAATAATTTCAAGATATATTATTAACAACAAAATTTTAATTTAATGATTTTGTTTAAATATAATTTATTTTAAAATTTAAAAACATGTCCATCGGACGGATCTTAACCTAGTTTATATATGAAAAGAGTCTAATAATAATAATAAACTAATAAAGGTTTTGATATCAATAATTAAGTCCAAAAGCAATTTTTATTAAGGAGACCTCGAAAAGGAGACCGTAGACTAAATATTACATGATTCGATATAATTAGCAAAAGGAAATGGTAAAGTTAGTAAAAGAAGATTTGAAAGAGAGAAGAAATCACAAGAAATGCGGCTGGCCCTAACTTCCTCAACAAGGAATCTTGGCAGTAACAACAAAACAAATGAAGCCTAAAAAACTCCATCAACACTAAATTTCGTCGTCTGATTCGAACCCCATGCGAATCCTACTTTAATAAACCCTAAAAAATCATTTGAATCTCTTCTTCCTAGTCATCAATCTTGAAACCTTGATTCCATGGTTTCTAGATTTTCATTGTTCTTGTTTTAAGGTAATGGGAAGCTTTCATCGCCGGACATATTCTTACGATAAGCTTCCGAGCGAACCCATTAGGCTCTCCGTTCTCAAACTAGATGGCTCTTCCTTCGGTAAATGCATCATCATATTACCATTCTTGAATTTCAAAACTTCTACTTTTCACTTTTTCGGGTACTACTTTTCAAATTTCATCTAAAGTTTCCAAGGCCTAAATCATAAACATTTCGTTTATAACAACTAATAAATGCAAAAAGAGTAAGAGAACAAATAATAGAAGTGGAGAAGGAGAGACAGAATTTTTTAAAATTTATAATTGATGGTTAAATGGTAAATTTTATTTTATACAAAACTAAAATATAGACTACTTAAATTCAGTCATTACTTACATGTTTTGATAGTTCTAGACTATTTCCTATAATTTTTAGTTAAGGTTGTTGGCTGTCAAATTAAAAATTAAACTTGAAAGAACTTAACTAAATAACAATTTCATATTATTAATTTAGAAAATATTTATTAAATGCCCAATCTAAATATTACATTGGCAAATGTCAAACCCCACAAGAATTACCTCCTGGACCACCAAAATTGAAAAAGAAACCAAGATCAGAAATATGAAATGGTGGTACCTTACCAAATCTTAGCCCATAACATTGGGGACTATCTACCAATTTCTCTATAGGAAAATAATTCATTTTACGTTGCACATAGTTAGAATCCAAGACTCCAATATTTATAACAATTGCTGATTTCTTAATGCCTCCAGTCGGAAAATTACCATTACCCATTGGAGGGCTTGAACCTGAACGAGAAGCCTGAACCACACCTCCAACTCCAACCATATTTGCACCATTGTCTAAAAGGTTAAATAATTCTTTTGGCCAATAGCCGATATCTACGTTAGGCGATTTTTGTGTAATCCACCAGTTTCCTGTTTGTTTATCCTTTTAATGTATATTAAGAGATAAAACAGATTCATATGTTAATTAAAAATTGAAAAAATCAAAACATGTGCTAAATTTCTAATCAAATTACTTGAAGAGCAAAGTATTACAGACTCCAGAGGGTTATACCGTTATAGTCAAATACATCATTCACTAATTTTATTCTATAGATGATTAATTTCAAAATTTGTCAGAAATCTTAGTAGGAAAGACAAAAAAATTTGGAAAAATGAAATAAAATAAAACTAACTAAAAATTTCTTCAAAAAAATTTGTGTTAGTAAAAGATGGCTGTAACAAAGTATGTACTAAATTGCTAATCAAATTACTTTGATCATCAATTTATCTATATATGATTAATTTTATTATAAATCCTTAACTAATAAGTGGGAACTACATGAGAATTTTGGTATAGAATTTTTTTTTGTTAAAAACTTGCATAAAAGTTTGAAAAATCTACTAAAATAAATTTCAAATCATTTTACAGAAAACAAGGAAATAAGCATATAAAATTAGGAAAATACCTGATGGATGAAGCAACGCAACCAGACAGGAACTCCTGGCTTAAGGTCATTGGGTTCGACTAGAGGAACCTCATGCGATACTTGAACAAACCCAGGACATGCCGTATTGTAACATCCTTTTCCATCTTTACCCTATAAAAATAATATTTAATATTTACATGTTATTTCTTCAAAAGAAATTTACATGTTATTTGATTTAAGAATTTCAACATATATATATATATACACAAAATTTATGGAAACCTAAAGAAATTGAACACACGCACACCTTCCAATATCCATATGACCAAACACGTCCATCGCCAAATACACTTGGATTTATCTGTCATAAAGGTTTTAAATACTTTAAGAGTACCCAAGATTAATGAATGGAGTTAAAAAAAAACAATTAAAATGTGAAACCTACCATTAAACCAGCTTGTATGAAATTGACTTCGTTATTCAATCCACTGCCTATATATATTTGACTATAGGAGGCTTGATCTTTTCCAATGTTTAGCGCATATGCATTAAACTCACTTTCTACACCACGATATGAACCATTACTTGACCGAACTCCAGCAATCTACCAAGAACCGGTTATAATGATATATATATATATATATATATATATTAATAAATACATATAAAATAAATTTATTATATATATATATTATAAATAAATACATAGAAAGATAAATTTATTAGATCTAGTGTATTAGAAGATTTGAGATTAATGCTTACATGTGTTCCAGGGCTATCACCTGATAGCGGATGAAAATATTTTTCAGCAAAGAGTTGTGTGTTGGTGATGTATTCTTTTGAATTTCTCAATACAGGAACAGTTCCATCCGGACATCCGATTTTCTTCTTATATGTTTTGTTGTTGCTAGTTTGATTCTTAAATTCATGACTTGAAACTGATGGTTTCATCTTTACGAAAAAATAATTAGTTGTATAGTCAGTTTCAAATTTATAAAAGTAAAATGTATGTAGGGAACGAATTTCTGAAACGTCCATGAACCTGGATTATGTGGTTTTTGAGCAAGGGATGATCAAGTCCTGGTTGCTTATAAATGTCAATGCAATCATATGTTACATTTTCACTTACCTGCCAATGACAAAAAAAAACCGATTAGGCCTTTAATAACAAAAATAAGCAAGACGATGTTGAATGCAATCCATGACATATCTGGCTATAAAAAAAAAGATGATGTTGAAGTAACTAAGTAGATTGAAATAATATATTTTTGTTTTAAAGCTTACTTTGAAGGATCTGAGAGGGACCATAGTTTTATAGGAATGAACTAGGACTGCTGAGAACAAAAGATGTAAAAGATTCATAACAAGAGCCATTATACTTCCTGTTGTTATTTTATTAGTTTTGTTTCCTCAGGACTTAAAATATATACTGATATTTATATAAATATTAGCACCACATTTGACTTCTTTTAAGGTAATAATAGAAATACAAATATTTGACTGCAAACGAAATACATATAACTGTAATTATTCCGGAAACCCAAATATTTGACTGTAATAAATATTTGACTGCAGTTATTACAGAAACTTACGAAATTTGTGGGGCTCATATTACAAAAGAAATTGGCAAGAAATACAAGATCAGTAAATGCTCAATAGTCTGATTGGGAAATGGTGTGAATGATTTAGTTAGATATTGAGAGAAGTGTCAAACGGACTGGTCTGTGTTCATCTAGCCTGTTTGTAGTGTATAATTTTTTTTTCTTTGCACCGCCAATGGATCGGCCTGCTAAAATTGTGGATTGTGTACCTATGTCTAAGCCTACTCTACTATGTTCGGCAGATTAGCGGACCAGTGAGCAGTTTAGATATTTCAAAAAAAAATTAGAAATATTTTTAAAAATTAAAATTAACAATTTTCAAATAGAAAATAATTTTAAATATATTTGTAAATATTGTATTTTTATATATTAAAATTGTTTACATTATCACATATTTTACCTATTACACTTTACCAACTATGTAAAAATATTTATTTTCTATATAATTTATTAAAATTAGTAGTATACGGATCGATCTTCCAATCCGTAGATAAAACCTACTAAACTCGCAATCCACCATGGGCTGACCCACGAGACCTGCTTTTTAACGGGGCTAAATTTTTATGTTCATCTTCAGACCGGATTGCGCGTAATCCGCATGCTTAGACCCATTTTGACATCTCTAATTGAGACCTACTTAGAGACTTGCGGAGAGAAACAATCATCCTCGGATCAAATTCCCTAAAGATGTTACAAAGGTAAAATATCCCACTCTTAGGTTTCTGATCACTCAAGTCTTAATGTTACATTGCACTTAATATGATCATCATTCTGATTTGTTGAGTTATCTATACCATGTAAAAAGCAAAGTTACAGACTATACGGTAAAAATGTTACCCTCTGGTGGATATAATGACCAGAGAGAACAAACCACGTCCAAAGGTAAAAGAAGAGAGCTCTCTCAAAGGTATTAATCTCATTACCTTATTGCATTTTACATGATATCTTTCTTGATTTTAAAGGTTGATGAGTGTTGACTAAGTCCTCACCCATTGAATGAATCGACAGAGCATATGTAGTGCCACAACATGTCGAAGAGCTTCTCAAATGTTAGTAGCGTGGAAGTGCATGTAACGAAATTTCAATAGAGTAAATCATAGTGACATTGCTTTTTAACTGATTATTGCTTCTCTCTGCCAATGAGGATGAAGCAAGAGAAGAATTACCACCAATGAAAAAGATAAGAGACTATTGCATCATCAGCCTTAAAACATGCGGTCTGATTATATAAGGATATTAAATCCAACTACTGAAAATGTTTGATACTCTCATATAAACATGTTTATGAGAAATGTGTGTTTATGTTTTTTTCCCTTGGTTACAGGTTAGTGTAAGCACAAAGTTGTACAATTTCATCATGTTAAAATTGTGTTTATCATGTGCTTCCAACTCAAAACCAATTGGCTATAAGTGGATTGCTCCTTACCCTTTATAGATTACTTCATAATATCTCCAACTCCCGATGTAAGACTTTCTTTCATTAACACCCTCATCACGCTCAGGCATAAACATCTGAAGCGTGGACATTTGTGGGAACAACATTCACGGGATGGCCCAACAATCGGGTGGCTTTGATACCATGTTAAATTTGGATTTATCATTGGCTTTTAACTAAAAACCAATTGGCTATAAGTGGATTGACCCTTAACCTTTATATATTACTTTCATTAACAATCCACTTCCCATGGGTCAACGAAGCACCTATTGGTGAATTATAGTGACAGAATAAACAAAAAGAAGAATCATGTTTTGATTGGAGTAATGCCACAGAATAAACAAAAGGCGAAATTTGATTCTTCATGCACTCTATATCAACAGTTTTCTTCTAATTTGTTACAAATCCAAAAAAAATCACAATATGTATACAGAAGATAACCCTAATCAAATATAAGAAAGGAGAAGAACTCTTTCTGCGTTAGCACTGAAGAAGTGCCACATGTCCATAAAATTTTTTATTTATTTTTGGTCTTCTCTATTATTAACGCTAGTTCTAGGCAAAATACTCAAACCCAAAAACCTAGACCGAAATCGATCCGAAAACTTCGGTTGAGATCAAATTCGGTCATGTTCATTTTATCTGATGAATTTTTGCATTCATATACCCCGCTGTATCGGTTTGATTCCAAATATTACCCGAAAACTGATCGGGTACCCAAATACGGGAACCAATACACTAACATGCATAGAGACTTTTGGTATTTTGGATATTTTAGCACATTTCGAATATTTTGGTATTAAATTTTTGTACAGATTCGACTATTTTTGCTATTTTTGGGTTTTTAGCACATTTCGAATACACTTACTAAGAACAGGTTCAATATATCCGATAATACCCGAACCAGATACAAAACTCTATGAATATCTATACGGGTTCAAAACTTTTATACCCGAACATCCTTCAAGGTAATTTCAGATACATACATACAAACCTGCCTTCTTGATTGATGAAAACGAGAGGATAACTGTTTTATGTAAAAGAAATCAAAAACACTATGAAGACACAATAATCTCAAGATCTCAGGTTCTTATTGTGGTTCGAATATTCCAAGCTAGGTAACAACTTCTTCTTCCCGTCGTCGGGCTTATCTTCATCTTCAATGTAAGTTCCAATATATAAAGAGTCGTCTCCTTCACTGATCTCTGCAACTTCTTCTATTCAAATTTCATTAACCTAAGAAAAGCCTTCAGTTTCCTTTATAAACCTAAGAAATCATGTTTTTACAGATGCAAAAACTAGCATTGATGAGATTAGAAGGAAACAAACATCACTTTTTCAAAAAAAAAAAAAAAAAATCTATTAAAGGATTAACTTTTTCAAATCTTCACAGCTCAGTATTATTTACCTAATTTGGTAGACCAATAGAATACAAACTCGAAATTAAGAGACATGAAGAAGAAGAATAATCTTATGGGAATCCCTAATTGTAAATAGTAAGTTACAACCTTCACAAGCAATATATATGATATTTAATCAATCTAATTTTCATTTTACTTTTCATATAGATGAAATCGGGCACAAAACATGTGGCAGTTCCAGCTACTCCCGCGGTGCTCATCATCTGTTTTTTCCTATATTTATTTCTGATTTTTGTAGGAATCACCATCTACTGGTGCATTGTTCGGTATCGTCAACGAGGCAATGGGCAGATTTCTCAGGTGCCTCAGGAAATAGAACTGACGTGAGGAGCTATTGTAATTTTTGTTTTAACGTCTAATATGTCTGAGTCCGGGCTACGAGTGGATGTGTTGTTATTTTTTATACATATTTATGTCTTTTAAAATTTAAAATGCTGTTGTTCACGTTTTTGCAATGTTATCTTTTAATTATGTGTATGTAAATATCATATATTATAAAGAATTACTTATTTAGACTTTAGAAGCTAGTTTATAACATAATATCAAATTTTAAAAAAAAGAGAGATAGAATATATGTACAAAAATCATAACCAAAATGTATATATAATTTGAAGATAGATTCTTAGTTTGGATCTGAGCAGTTAGGCGGCGTAACCGTTGACGGTTGGTTAACTGTCGATGAGGGATCCCTATATAAATTCAGTGTGTGTCTCTGTTTGGACTATGATGAACAGAGTTTAAAGGAAAATTTTCCTCTGTTTTTATTGATAATGGCTGATCGTATGAGAAAGCAATTACAAGAGTGCTCTCTTGGAATTGATGATGTAATCCTCAGCCTACCTCTTGACATCTGCGAAGAAGCAGCAAACGCTACACGTCATAGCGTCATAGTCCGACCAGTGAACCCACGAAAACAGAATCTCAGAGCCATGATAAATACATTGCCGAGGTTATGGGGAGCAGGAGAAGAAGTCATCAGAAGAATTATTGAAAATCGGAAAGTTCAATTCATTTTTCAAACGGAGGAGGCGATGACTTCAGTTATCAGAAGAGGTCCATGGAGTTTTAATGATTACATGTGCATAACTTAGAAATGGACTCCGCTCCACTCTGATGAGGATCTGCAACATATACCCTTCTGGGTCCAAATTAGCGGAATACCGATACATTTTCTGACTCTTCGTTTGGTGAGGGAGATCGGAATGAGCCTCGGAGACTTCAGAGAAATGGATTTTGAAGGAGATAACGCAATCATGGTTGAATATGTGCGCATCAAACTGAGATGAAATGTTAATACTCCACTGCGCTTTCAAAGAATCGTTGGTTTTGGATCTCAAGAGACAGTCCTTAAGTTTCGCTATGAGAAATTAAGGAATTTATGTAATGTGTGTAGACTTATGACACATGATGCAAACGATTGCCCAAACAATGTCAAAACAGAACCAGAGGATCAAGATGATGGAGGAGATGACGATGATGACGAATTTCCACCAGGTTTTGAGGAGGACAATCAAACAAATGGCGGTCCTGAGCCATTTGAAACAGAAGAAAACAGAGAACGTGAACACTCCGATCAACAAGCTGGCCCTAAGAAGAGAAAAAGGAAGCATCAGTATCTAACTCTGGCGAAAACGCATACCCTGGTTACGTCAAAACAGAACTAGCAGAAGATGTTAATGGAGAAAATGAAGACGCTGATGGAAACGCGACAAGATTAAACAAGGAACAACGAACAAATGGTGGTCCTGTGCCATTTGGAAATGGAGGACGTAGGAGATGTGACAATGCTGAAAACCGGCCAAGAGCCAAGAAGAGAAAGGCGGAAGCCTCATCCTCTAATAATGTGGAGCAACCACATTTGGCATGCTATGAACTGAAGCAAGGGTATACAACTGAAAATGCGCAGGAAAGCTTTTCTAAACGCAGAAGAATGCAATCAGAGGTTATGGAGATCCGTAACTGGTTTATAATGCCGCAGAATGCAGAAGGAAGTAGGGGAAGCAACACAAACTCAACAACACCACACACACTTGGAGAAGGTTAGGTGGGCCACAAGCCACCGGGGTCAAGATGAACACAGCCGTTTAGAATTGCTGGGATTGAAAAGTAACCTGTTAGTTCGACGCCTTAAGGGAATTAAAACAACTTATTCCCCGGACATACTTTTCTTGATCGAGACGAAGAATGAAGATGATGTTGTGCGTGATGTTGCAGCTCAATTAGGTTATGTTAATGTACGATGTGTATTGCCTTTAGGCATTGGAGGCGGTCTAGCCTTAATGTGGAACAAGAATGTTTCTGTAACTATTCTATCTATGGATGAAAGACTCATAGATTCTAAGATAAGTAATAAAGAAGGCTTTTATTATTTCTCTTGTGTTTATGGTCATCCAATACGAAAGGTACGCCATATTTTATGGGAACGCTTACAACGCATTTCGTTGAATCGCCAAGGACCATGGCTGATGGCTGGAGATTTTAACGAAATACTTAACGCAAATGAGAAAAGGGATGGCCGAATAAGAGAGAATTGGAGTTTAGTTGATTTTCGAAACATGGTTTCAACATGTCAAGTTTCAGATTTACCATTTACCGGAAATAACATGACTTGGATGGGCAAAAGAAGAACTCATACTGTGAAAGTTGGCTTGATAGAGTTCTCGCAAATGGTGAATGGAGGGCAAAATTCCCAGCATTAGAAGTGGAGTTTTTGGAACTTATTGAATCGGATCATAGGCCTGTTATCATCAAGATTAAAAAGCAACAGACAAAGGTCATAAACCTTTCGATTTTGATAGTCGTTTATGTCAAAAGTCAGAGATTACTAACATAGTAAAGGAGTGATGGACACAACAACACTTTGGAAGTGCGCCTACGATCCAAGAAAAACTTCGTTGGAGTAGAAGGGAGATATCAACTTGGAAACGTAACAACCCAACTAATGCGGCTAAAAGAATCAAAGAGCTGAAACAAAGCATAGATAAAGGCCACTCAGACCCGACCACAACATTGGAACACCTCCGAGACATGAGAAAAGAACTGGCACAAGAATACTGGAACGAGGAAATATTTTGGCACCAAAAGAGCCGAAATAAATGGCTGAATCATGGGGATCGAAACACTAGATTTTTTCATGCGGTAACAAAAAACCGGATAGCAAGAAATTGCCTATCATCAATACGATATAGTAATGGCGAAACCATATATGGAAACAAACGGTTAGCTACAGAAGCAGAGAATTATTTCAAGGATTTATTCTCAAGTTCAAATGTCAACGATATGACCAGAATTCTCGCTAACATAAGCCCAGTTGTTACGTCATCAATGAATGAAGATTTAACAAAAAGAATTAAGACAGAAGAAGTGAGAAAGGCAGTATTCTCAATCGGACCAACCAGAGCGCCAGGGCCGGATGGATTTACGGCTATGTTCTACCAACAATATTGGGACATTGTTGGAGTATCCATCATATCAGAGGTACAAAAAAATTTTGAAACGGGTTTGCTTCCCCAAGAATATAATCATACAAATTTATGCCTTATACCGAAGATATATCAACCAACAACAATGAAAGACTTTCGACCTATCAGTCTTTGTAATGTCTTGTACAAAATTATATCTAAAATTTTGATACAAAGACTAAAAGCTGTGTTGCCTCATATTGTCTCGGAAAATCAAGCCACATTTATAGTAGGAAGATCCATTACGGATAATATATTAATATCCCACGAAGTTCTACATTCATTGATGGTGAGAAGAAGATGTGCAAATTCATACATGGCTGTCAAAACAGATATAAACAAAGCTTATGATCATATCGAATGGAACTTTCTCGAAGCGGTTTTGAAGAAAAAAGGATTTGATAGAAGATGGGTAGAGTGGATAATGAGTTGTATTAAAACTGTCTCTTTTTCGGTTTTAATAAACGGAAGTCCGTACGGTCATTTCAGAGCGGAGCGAGGATTGCGACAAGGAGATCCCCTATCCCCATATTTATTTATACTATGTGCGGATGTCCTAAGTTCACTTATGACACAAGCACAACGGGTAGGTCGTAATAAAAGAATACAACTTAGCAACAATGGGCCTTCCATATCTCACCTTTTATTTGCAGATGATTCTTTGTTCTTTATGAAAGCTGACAAAGAAAATAGTAGGAATCTCCTACAAATATTTGAAGAGTATGAAAACGCCTCGGGTCAACTGGTCAACTTGGAAAAATCAGCAATTACCTTTGGTAATAGAGTCTTTCAACGCACAAGAGAGAAAATAATGAGGATCTTAAAGATTCCAAAAATGGGAGGTGGAGGAAAGTATCTTGGATTACCAGAACAATTTGGCCGTAAAAAGAAAGAAATGTTACAGTATATCTACACCAGAGTCCAAAATAAGATTAATGGATGGCAGACACGATTTCTATCACCTGCAGGTAAAGAAACTTTGATCAAAGTTGTAGCGTACGCAATGCCGGTGTACTCAATGAATTGTTTCCAGTTACCAAAAGAATTATGCTCTGAAATAGATAGCATGATAGCTAGATTTTGGTGGGGAACAACAGAAGAACATAGGAAAATGTCTTGGGTTGCTTGGGAAAAACTGATCAAAAGCAAGAGAGACGGAGGACTGGGTTTTCGAGATTTATACCACTTTAATCAAGCTCTACTTGCCAATCAGGTATGGAAACTAATAAATCGTCCTGAAAGTTTACTTTATAAATTCTCAAGGCGAGATACTTTCGAGAGGGAGATATCTTCTTGGCAAATAGGGGATGTCAACCATCGTATGGATGGAATTCGATACGATTTGGCTGCAATTTGCTTAAGGAAGGGCTGCAATTCAATATCGGAGATGGTAAAAACACTAAGATTGGATTAGACCCTTGGCTCCCAACTCTGCCCCCAATACCTCCTCTCTTATTACCTACGGCTGATCCAACTCAACTGGTGAGTTCTATCATTGACGAGCATACACATCAATGGGATAACAGGAAGTTGGAAGAGATGATAGACCCCTCCGACCATCTGTTGATAACAAAGATTTTTCTACCAAGTCACCAAAAAGAAGACTCATTAATATGGAGCCACACATCAAATGGTATATATACCGTCAAATCTGGATATCGGCTTGCAACTAATTTATCCACAGCCGAGGAAGACCCAAAACCACCATTGTTTCACCATCCGGATATAGCGAGAAACCTATGGAAACAAAATATCACTCTAAAACTTAAAGATTTCCTATGGAGACTCGCACTAAAGCTATTGCGACGGCAAATACGCTAATCCATCGAAATATGAGGATTAATTCTTATTGTTCAAGATGTTGTATCAATCTTGAAACAAGGGATCATGTTTTTTTCACTTGCTCTTATGCGTCTGCAATCTGGAGAGCTTCAGGGATACCGTATGACAATCTTATCAGCACAACAACGTCGGTGGAAGATAAAATTCGATACATACTTCAATTAGGAGAGGATAACAGATTCGACCGCCATATTAGAATCCTTCCTATTTGGATATTGTGGCATATATGGAAAGGTCAAAATGAAATGATTTTCAATCAAAAATCAAGGGATCATTCTACTATATTAGTCAAGGCACAAGAGGATACGAAGGAATAGCTGGATGAAACAGAGTGATACCCACCTGAACATCAGACAGCACATCATCAATCAGTTTCAAGACAAATAAACTGGATATACCCACGAGAAGACTGGTTCAAATGTAACTATGATGCTTCACACCATGAAGGTAATCGAGTTTCGGGACTTGGGTGGATATTAAGAAATAGCGATGGGAATGTACGGCATTGTGGAATGGAAAAATTTCAGGGATGACACACGGTTGAGGAAGCGGAGTTCTCAGCTTTAATATGGGCTATACAATCTTCCTGGAGACTTGGATACAAGAAGGTTGAATTTGAAGGCGATAACATCAACATTAACCGCATTCTCAAAGGAAATCAAGAAAATAGATGACTCCAAAACTACATCGAAACGGTTAAGTTTTGGATGACCATGTTTGATGAAATCAGATTTAGCTACAAGCCTCATCAACAAAATATGTGTGCAGATCAATTAGCTAAAAAATCAATCACATCGTTGTATGAGTGGTCTCTTTATGATTGTTGTCCTAACTTTCTAACATCATTTGTAATGTATAATTTCAACAATGGTTATTAATAAAGGGTTTAGAAGAAAAAACAAAATTCTTAGTTTGGAGATAAAAGAACATATATAAATAAAGTGAACCCATATATAATAATATATAGACCTTTCTCATAATATCTCACCTCCTTTGGAGCTTGTTAATATTGTTATCTTAATTGTGTTCATTCGCCATCAGTTCGTTCCACAAAACACAAGTTTTATTTTCTTGTATTCTGTAAGTTCTCGTTTCTCCATTGTTTGTAAAAAAGACTTTCGTGTTTTAAATTTGGTAAGGGTTCAAGGAGACAAACGAATTAACGGTTTCTAGTAGTAATATTTTTACAGTTGTTGCAACAATTCACCGATATGCATTAATTATTTGAGAAGATTTTTTGGCTTAAAAAAAACTGTTTGGGTACAACCAGAGCCGTGCCAAGGATTTTAGAGTCCTAAGGCGAACAAAAAAAATAAATCGTTTTGTATATTTTTGTAGTAAAATATGTGTTATAATAAAAATTTAACATATTTTGTAATAAACTAGATATAATAAACACTATTTTTTAGTTTATGAAGATAAATTTGTACGATTTTCTTAAGCTATAAAATATATAAGGTTCATAGTCTAAAATATACATTTTCAGAAATTTATTTCTAAACAAAGTCCCTTTGGAATGATTTTTTTTCAACTATAGAAGACGCTGTTTGAAAATAAATATTTGAAAGTGTCTATTTTCGGATATTTTCTCTAGATATAAATACTAAAATTTAAAATTAATTAAAAAATTTTAAAATATTAAAAATTAGTAACAATCTCTTTTAAATATATGAAAATAAATTTTAAACTAAAAAAATTACACTAAATACATATTTAATTAATATACCAAATATTTTTTAAAACATTCGGGCCTAAAACTTGCCTAATATTTTGGGGCCTAAGGCGAATGTCTTTTTGTTTACACCATAGGCACGCCTCTGGGTACAACCTCTTGAATCAGTGTCGACATTATCCCTATTGAATTCTATGTTTAAATTATATATATAGCATTAATTTTAGCTTTAAATGCCCACCATTAGAAATTTGTTTTAATCTTCTCTTCAATTCTTTACAGCAATACTTCTTACAAAGCTAAGCTCAATCCATATATGATCTTCTTGATCAGAGTAAAGTAACTGATTAATAAAGAAATGTGACACGCTCATTGCAAAAAGGGTGAAATTCAATTAATTACTTATACATATTATGTTTGTGTAACCTATGAAATTGAGATTCATCACCATCTTACACTTATCAAAAATATCCAGCAAGCAGAGGTTAAGAAAAAAAAATAGTATAATGAATCTCTGTTATGCCACAAGCATCTCATCATTTGGAATGTTTCAAGTCTCACTTGATGGTTTGTTATCTTTAATAAGTTACTTCTCAAAACCATCTTCAAGAGTAGATCAATTGGTTTTGGACATGAAATCTTGTCCAGCACCTTGACGAAGAACAATCAGCATATGACCATTCTCCTAAATCCATTTCTCAATGAACTGAAAGACTCCACAGTTCGCATTGAAGGATAGATCGTGACTCGGAAATCAAACAACAGTCAACATCTCTGCTGGCTAATGTAGCAAACATCGCTATAAATCCTGTAATCATTGCGTAACCTTAATGAGTATCAGGTCCAAAAGGTTGAAAGTTATATGTTTGAGAGGAAACATTAACCACCGTAACGACCAATTACCCCGATTCCATTTTCAATTAACCTTGCCAAAACGATACCATTTTCAGTTTCATTACTTCTATGTCGTGGAGGCCATTTTGATTAATCTGTGCTTCAACATGTCCTGCATTAACGGGTCGTTGAGCTACCTGGAAAACAATCTCTGTTACACTTCTTAACACATCGGAACTGGGCATTCACTTATATAAGATTATAAACAAGAACCATACAACTATCTAAGATTATGCATACATTCCTACATTCGTCATTAATTAAGGATTGCATGAAAATATATCATAGCTATTTTATTAAGGAGACCTCAAAAAGCTTTTGTACGGAGACTAAATATTACAAGATTCGATATACTGTAATTAGCAAAAGGCAATGGTAAAATTAGTAAAAGAATGATTGAAAGAGAGAAGAAATCACAAGAAATGCGGCTGACCCTAACTTCCTCAACAAGGAATCTTGGCAATAACAACAAAACAAAGGAAGCGTAAAATTTACCTCCATCAACACCAAATTTTGTCGTCTGATTCGAACCCCATACGAATCAGACAATACCGAGATCACTCCTTTGAATATACCAAACTTCATCCTTTGATTCGAATCCTACTTTAATAAACCCTAAAATTCATTTGAATCTCTTCTTCCTAGTCATCAATCTTGAAACCTTGATTCCATGATTTCTAGATTTTCATTGTTCTTGTTTTAAGGCAATGGGAAGCTTTCATCGCCGGACATTTTCTTACGATAAGCTTCCGAGCGAACCCATTAGGCTCTCCGTTCTCAAACTAGATGGCTCTTCCTTCGGTAAATGCATCATCATATTATCATTTCTTCGTTTTGGTCACTACTTATCAAACACTAGATCGATCGTTAGCTTCAATTTTAATTCTTTTATATTTACTACTTGAAGATGTTTACGTGACGAGCTCGGCGACCGTTGCGGATCTCAAGCTTGCCATAGAGACTGCCTTTAGCCACATCCCCAAGAAGGGACCCTCCAAGATCTCATGGTACATTTTTTTACTTTTATTACATTTTTCTCTCCCATTATGGCTAATGAAAAAATTCAACTATACTTTTTTAATGGTGAAGGTCACACGTGTGGGGGCATTTTTGTTTGTGTTTCGGAGGTCAGAAGTTAGTTACCGATACGGATTGCATTGGAAGTTATGGGATGAAGGACGGTGATAAGGTTTTATAGCCAATTTAATTTCGTCTCATTTCATGAAAAATTAAGTGATAGATGTTTGATTAGGCAGAAGTGAGACTCGGAACATAACAATATGTTTTACGCAAATGTTTCAGTTAAGGTTCAAGAACCATGTATCGGGCAATGCGGTATTGAGCAAGGGATATTCTAGGAAATCCAAACAAAAGAATTTGTAAGTTTTTGTTGTTTTCTTGTTCAAATTCTATTTTTATATCGATGTAGATCGAGTCCTTGAAATGAAAATTGACTCATTGTGTTGACACAATTCCACATGACTCTTGAGTCATAATTAACAGTTAGTGTACTAAATTTTACAGAGAAAGGTTAGGACCAAAGGATGAAAATGAGCAAGTGACAAGAATGGAGGAGATTGATGATGATGATCAATACTCTTGGGATGATCTCGAGAAGGGAAGCTTCGTGAGGTACAAAGACGATGACGTAGTAGACACTTCTTCCGGTGAAACCAGGTCTTGTCCATCCAGTGTTCGAGTTTGCTGCTTTGCGCTGGGTTTTAAGGAGCTTTTTGGGTTTAGTAATGACAGAGCTTATTACTCTTTAAGAGATACTTGGAGAGACGATTGAATTTCTTTTTTCCCTTTTTTTGACAATTTTTGTTTTTTATTCGTAAGATTTTGTAATCACAACAAAATGATCCAATTAAGGATCAAGTTCTATTACAAAGGGTAGTAGTATGTTCAGGGGAAAGCTTATAGAGTACAAAGTTACAATGATAAGTCAGTACAAGATATTGCCTTAAACAAAAAAAAAGTGGAAAAAACAGAGCTTTTGGCAGAAACAAAACACACAAAAAAACAACTCCGAGGGGTTGTAATGGCGACTAAGAAGTTACACCGCCATTGCCAAAAGCTCTACAGTGGAAGATAAAGGCACTATCTTTACAAACCTAGACCAGAGAACAAAGACTCTCACAAGAAACTTGACTGAACATGAAGACAGTAGAGAGACAACAACTCCAAAAAGACGGTCAAGACTTAAACCCTAACTAGATTACCAAAACTCAGTGACAGGATTCACAGGAACACAACAGTTGTAGAAACAGACTCCTTTGTTTAGAAGGAACCTGTCAAAAATTTGGAAAAAACAACTGCTGCGTCCTGGGAAAGAAACTGAGTTCTAGGTGAGAGATCTATGGGTTTTAGCGACCAAAACCTAGAAACGACTCCGACTGATGATACTACGGTTTTGCAGAAAAAGTGGGATTTTAGTAAAGTATATCGCACCTCCATAGACTTTCGAGAAGTGTATCCACAGTGCTGCTGCTGATTCTACCACAACGTTGGATGTTTAATCCCAAAAGCGTGCGGCCAAGTTTTTGTATGCATGACTTGCTTTTGTCTGTAATCGCTGAGCAGCCGCCAACAGAAAGCACCTGAAGATTCAGATGATTGGGAGAAGATGCCAAGGCCTTGATTCCGTGATCTGAGACCAAAGTACTTGAGATGTCGAGGTCATTGACTGAGTAGCAGTTCTTGGCAACTGCGAAGAGGCTTGAATCAGTGACGTTCTTGCAGCCGTCAAGATTAAGAGACTCCAATGTACGTCCGTGGCAAATGGCTACTGCAGAGATTATGTTGTCTGAAACATTGATACATCCGCTCAGGTTCATCTTCACTAGACCAACGTTGTTGTTCTGAAGCAACTCGTGCACACCAGCATCTGTCACTCCATTCAGTCCACAGAGTTCAACATCCTGAAGCTGATGACAGAACTTCCCCAAGAAAGCGAGACTTGCATCCCCAAACCCAGGGCAGCAACGGATTGACAGAGAACGTAAGGAGCTGCAACTGGTTGATGGAAGAGGTGATTCTGGGTTGAAGTCCCTGATTCCTAGACAGTTTGCCAAAGAGAAAGCCTTCAACTTTAAGTCAGAGTTCATGAGAAAACCCAAAAGACCAAACTGGTTGATCCTGTGGCATTCCTCCAGTTTCAAACTTTCCAGCGACAATGCAGATTTGGCCAAAGCGACAAGTCCTTTGCCAGAAATAAGCAAGCATTTGTTCAGGGAGACGTGCTTCAGATCAGGGCAACCGTTTCCAACAGCTTCAAGCCCAACATCAGTCATGCCTCTGCACGACACTACTGAGAGGGACTTCAATTTCTTCATCCCTTTTGCATTTCCCATGACCCAGAAGCCTTTCTCGTTCACACCTTGAAGGCCATGAAGCTCAAGATCAGTAACTGATGATCCGTAGTGGCCAAGAACAGCAAGAGACAGACCAGTAATGTTCAGCATCTGGAGTTTCACTTTCGTCAAGTAAGAACCAGCTTGAGCCAAGAGGAAAGCAACTCCTTGATCTCCAATGCGTGGGCAGCTCCTGATAGAGATAGATCTCAGATTGGTACATCGTCGTGCAATAGCCCTCAAACCCTCGTTCCCAACACCAGAACACGTGTCAATGGTCAGATCACTCAGATTCTGGCAGTTCTCAGCGATTGCAGCCAAACCGCTGTCAGTTATTCCTGGACATCGTGAAAGGTCAAGTTTTTCAATCATCGGGCATGACTTTGCGATCTCTAACAGACCCATATCACCAACAGCAGGCAAGTTCCACAGAGAAAGAACCCTAAGAGATGGACAACCATGAGCAATTGCACCAAGGCCAACGTCTGTCACTTTGCTATCAAACCCGCTCCCACGGATTTGAAGCTTCCCCAACCCACCGCGGGTTGATGTCCCAACTGCTATCGCTGCGAGCCTCAAATCAGTCGCCTTCTTACCTTCCAAACTTCTTGACAAAAACCCTTCACCCTCCACATCTTGAACTGACTCATTCACTTCATTCCTAGTGATGCTACTCAAAAGGTTAAGCCAATGCTTGGATACAGAAGCGCAGGCACTCCTCTCTTGTCCAGAAGGCAATCGCCTGAGAATCTCAAATAAGCACTCATCTGGCAATGCATCGATTGATGTTTGCTTTTGCTCAAATCCGCTGAAAACTGACGGTGCAGAGATCCGCAATCTCTTGCGTGCTGGTAAATAAACGCCGGGACAGCTCCCTGGCGATAGATGCATTGATCCACCAAGAAAATAATCTTCATCACCTATAAATCCAAACAAGTCAAATTCAATTACTCTCAATTGAAATCTCAACAGATCTTTAGAGTCGATATAATTCATGAAAACACTAAAAGCAAACCTAATGTACAGAGAAAATCCACAAAAATGGAGACTAATCAGATCAAACTTTAGAAACCTAACCAGAAGTTCCTCATCAACTCGAATATAAGATTCATCAAACCTAATATACAGAGAAAATCCACGAAATGGAACCACAGAGAGAGACTAAATCAAATGAAACCCTAGAAACCTAACCCAAAGTTCCTTATCAACTCGAATTTCAGATTTATCAAAATTAAGCGAAAGATCCACGAATCTAAGCTTGATGATGATCAAACCACTACACCAAATCCAAAAATTCGACTAAGATAGTAAAGGATTGAAGAAGCATACCACTAAATCTGAAGATCCCAGACATAACTCAAACACCGATTGAAGAACGAAGACGAAGATTAACAAAGCAGAGACGGTGTTGAATAGAAATCGAAGACTAAGACTCATGAAATTCGCAAAGAAACGTGAATTTGAAAACCCTAGAAGATAGGGCAAAAAGAGAAAGATTTACAGAAGAAAGATGAAAACTTTGAGAGATGACACAACAGAAAGCAAAAATTGAGAAACGTCTTTAATGGTGAGAGAGATGAAATGAAGCGTACGGTGGACATTAATGTAGGGAATAAAAACCCAACCAAGTTCAATGTATACACGCGAAAAAGTCGGATTTCTTCTCCACCTTCTTTGTTTCCAGACCCACCGAACCCAATTGTTTTGTAATCATATTATTTCTGACAAGAAAAAAAAACATTATTATAAAAAGCAGAAGGAGAAACAAATATAATATAATGGAATAAAGTTTTGAATGCACTGAAGGTGAGAGCTAAAGGTTGACAAAAAAGGCTGAATACATTGAAGGAAATGAAAAGAAATTGAGAGGTCGATTTCTTTGAATTTAATTATAAAAGAAAACATTAGTGTAACAATTGTATAATAGCAAGTGTTGGAGATATCGTAACATGTTTTTTAATGATGTATGGGGTGAGGATAACATAAGTCCATATCCATGTTAATCCTATAGACTATAGTTGAGAAGTCTCTAAAAGTTATTGTCTTTGATTTGTGAACCATTTGAAAAATATAAATAGGGATAATGTGATATATTTTTTAGTTCTTTTTTCTCAATACATGAACCAGTAAATTTTACTTTTTTGCGCTCCAATCTTATAAAGTAAAATTTTATAAAGAAAAACAGAACAAATATATTTCTAATTAAAATCAATTTGCTCCATTTTTCATATTTTTGAATATGCGAGAAAAATTAGAAATAGAAAACGCAACAACAACAATTAAAAAAATAAAATAAAATATCAAGTAAATGAAATGACAGCTTATACATAGAAAAACTTCCCTAGTCTAAACAATAAGACAATACATTCAAAACTTACTATATCAAACGTATTTGAGTTAATGCCCTTTTCTGTTTTAAGAAGAAAAAACATCGACTCAAACTCTAAAATATCATTCTCCGATACAAAAAACAAAAAAAAAACTCAACAAGAAAAAAACACTAAAACTTAAAATCAAGAATCTCAAATAGTTATTAATTCAGTAGAATTTTGTCCCCAAATTATATCTCCACTTGCAGATACAAAAGTATGGGCGGATATGGTGTGGTGTGGGTGCAAGTGGTTTCATCAAAAATTGAAACTATAGTATTCCTATGTAAATATGAGAGATCATTGAAATAAATTGGTTATATTAATTAATCGTTTTGCCCCACTCAAAAAATGTATGTTTACGGATCCACTATACTGGATATAAAATCATAAACACACATGCCAATTGCCAAATTTCAATTAAATCAGAAAAATATCTACCTATAATATCTTAAACTACTAAAACTAAGCAACTTGAAATCTCAAGTTATCATTTTCGTAAATATCCCTGCTAAATATCTTATCTGAAAATTTCAGCCCACTTGGTGCATGGATGAACCTCCAATCATCGTATTTTGAACCAAACCGGGCGGACTATTTTTTGCTCTTCACACAAAACTTTCACTTTCCTTGTCCTTCTCAACCATGAGTCTAACACAACCATGAGAAATATAAGTGGCTTACGTACCACTTAGAGCCTAAGAGGGACCTAAGCCCATGACACATAGCTAATTTCAAAGTATTTCTCAAACAAAAGGTCAAAAAACAAAATATATTACAAGGGCAGTACTATATATATCTAACCCTAAGCCTAAGAGTAGATCCAAATGTTAAACAAAACCAATATTGATTCACCCAACCAAACTGAACCGGTTTAGTTACATTTAATACGTTAGTTACTTGAGTGGTTTGTTATACTCATGATATATTGAGATGCATGTATATTTCACTTGCTACATCATTATTTATAATTTATTTACAATTTACATGTATTGAGATGCATGTATATACTCATGACATATATTGAGATGCATGTATATACTCATGACATATATTTACAAAGAAAAAAAATCATTATTTACAATTTACCTAAAAATTAAAAAGAAAATTAATGGTGAGGTGAGGTTTCAAAAGAAGAAAAGTAAACAATATTATTGTTTAAATACAACGAAGCTGATTGTTAAAGGTTGACAAAAAAGGTTGAATACATTGAAGGGAAGCAAAAAAGTTCGAATACATGCATTTGTGACAAACCATTCGTTTTGTTTGATAAAATTTGTTGACAAAACATGAGGAGGTTGAGTTCTTTGAATTTATATTGATTGTTAGATTGATGGAAAAATAACATGATTGTGACGACATGAATTAATTATTGTTTGTTTTGAAAAAAAATAAACCCAGTTGTTGCCGTGTGTCGCTACATAAGTACAGTCTTATATATATATATATATTTAATAACTATCAAGGAAAAATAAGAAGTATCACTCTAAAAATGATGGTATTAGCCTATATATATACTTTGCTCGTTTTTTTTTTCCCCTTTCGTTGGTTCTTTTATATTCTTATTTCTTTATTTGATACTTTGTTTGTTGGCTTGGTTTTTGTTACGTGATTATTCCAAAGAGAAATCGTACCCGTGAATATTACTGCATGGATACGTTTAATGTTTATCTTATTATATCCAAGCGAGAAAACCCAATGATGAAGTTGAAAATGACGTTGAATACATGAATTTAAAAGTCAATTTGATAATACTCAAGAGTCTCAGACGCCTACAATTCCAAAAAAAATTTACTTTCTTGCCAATAATTGATTTTAGTCGAATTTTTCTTAGAAGTCGGTAATATATAGCACACCATTAATCATTTCTAGGTACAATGTACCGTACAGAAAATGTTTTTTTTTTTAATCAGAACAAGGAAACAGTCCAAAATTTTATCTAGGATTATTGAGCTCAAAATACATAGATTATTTAAAAATTAAGTTTGTGGTTGTGGTTTTTAATTAATTAGTTATTTTTTCTCTCATGATTATTAAAATCAAAATATCTCTAACATAATTTTAACGAATAAGTATTTTTGAACGATTAAATATTTGAAATAAACTCTAGTTTTAGATGATTAAATAGTTTGAGGAGGTAAGCTCTACTATATATTATTATATAACGATAATAAAGTTAAAACATGTTAAATTATGTTTTATCATATAAGACTCCTCCTATAGTGCTGTTTCTGCATCAATTCATCAACACTCTCAAACTTTTGATTTTTTTTTCTGTAGTATTACATTGCTTCATAATTATTCCTATATTATTTTAATCTGTCCAATTATACTAGAAAATCCTAATTGCGATCAATTTCGATAAATAGCGATCAATTTTACTAAATCGCGTTTACGGAATAGTGTTTGTAAATTTTCCCAATTCAATTTAATGACTTACATAAAAGAGTAAATGTTATTAAGGGTAAAATAGTCAACAACTATTTCTCAAACTTACCTACTTAATTTTTGTAATTTTTTTTTACCATCTACTTAATTTTTGGATTATTTGCAATTTCCCTTTTATCTAAATATTTATCACCAACCTGCTCAGAAAAGAGTGGAACCACTTGGTCAATAATAATACAATTGTGAGTGTTACACAAATCGACTGAACAAATGATTACTATTTAACACAAAGACCAAGAAAAAAGTAATCTAGCTCGGTATTTTCATTTGAAAGTAAAATATTTTTGTTCCTTGAGTTTTTACTTTTCAGTTTTCAGGAAGCCAAGGCTAAAAAATCCAAGTGCCAGAAATATTTTTTCTTTTGATTACACACATAAAAGAAGAAGAAGAAAAAGAAAGAGGAAACTTAGTTTCAAGGGTTGCAAATCAATCATACAAGCCCTCTTGCTCCCATACATCTACCAGAAAATCCACCATTTCCTGTCACAAATCAACAAATCCTAAATTACATTTATATAAACTAGAAATTTGCAGAAAGTTTCTACTGAGAAAATTGCTTACAGGGAGAGGTATAGGACGCGAAAACCGCTTGTTTACACCCAACAAGCTCTCATATGTTGCATTCCAGCTGCAGAAAACAAAATATTAACTCAGGCAGATCGAAGAACTGTTCGAGCTGACAACTTTGATGGTTTTAAATCATCATGATAAACTCTCTGACTTCAAAAGCTGTAAGAATTTTATCATCGGTAACCTATGAGTCTAAAGGACTAAAGAGAAGAATCAAGCACGAGACACCATTCTTGTAACAGCTTTTCGAACGCCAAGTTCTTGCTAATGTTCAGATGACTGATGCATCTTTATTGATTGAAGCAAACTCGAAGAAAATGTTACATGAATGGATTGGTGTCACACAATTGATTTTTAAACTCATCAGTCCCGGGCATTTTAATTCAGAATCTTACTATTCTTGGGTTAAGAAATTTAACTACAATGTTCGGTGGATGAGAAAGTCAAGTTGTGCCTTTGCTTTATTACCAAAAAGATAGCATAATAAAGATATTGATGGAAGGTGAGGAAACTATTGAAGCACAAACCAAAAGTGATGAAATAATTAGAAGCTTATTTATGCATGTTTCTTAAGGAAAACAAAATGTCTATAATATAAATGCATGACATAGGACACATATAGCTTTGTAAATAACAAATGATTTTAAAAAGAAGAATGACAATTTTAACTATCTCAAGATAATTTTGTTCACCTGTGAAGCACATTAGTTAAAATCGCAATCAAATTCTTTTCAATATTTGATTCTTGTCCTTGATATAAAGGATTCATGCAGATAAAAAAAAGATAACTTTTACCAACCTTATAGTAGGTTCTCGAAGTTTGGCCTTTGTTTGAGAAGTTCCATTCGCAAGCCACTGTTGCCTAGTTTGGTTCCAGAGGATCAATCCTGGACAGGAAGAAAGAACAGACACAAATTTCATTAGGGAAAATCACAGCACCGAAGAAACAAGAATGAGGATAAACAGAGCAAAGAAACATGAATTCATAAAATAAAAGCAATCCCAAAGTCAAAGAAATAATATTTCAATATTCTTGTGTGAAAGCTTATTATGCAAAGGTCAGGTTTAATTCAATGTAGGTTTGATATAGAATATTCATCAGCAGCCAACATATATGCATCATGAGACGAAAATTTCCATATAGAAACAACAAATACATAGTAAATTCTAGAGATATGTGGCTCCAAATGTACTTCTCCATAGTCAGTCATGAATAATGTAAGCCAACACCCACCAACATATATTAAAACTGGGTTGACCATCAAAATGATTAAGCTAATACCATAAGCAGATAGTTTCAAAGTTGAATTATTCAGACGATATAATAAAGCATTGAATGGTCTTTCACTTATTATAACCATCAGAATGAGTAAGCTAATACCATAAGTAGATAGTTTCAAAGTTGAAAAAATCAGACCATATTAAACCATTGAGTGGTCTTTCACTTATTAGAAAAACAAGCCAAGCAAATAAAATAATGTGTGAAAAGATCACTGGAAACAACGTGGTGTGGAAAATTTCAACTCACCATGGTTTACAAATTCTGTGGGGTTGCTTGTACTTGCAGAAGAAGCAGTATTGTTAGTGAAGCTTATAGAAGACATGCTTCTCTGTGACTGAAGTGTACTGTTATCCATCTCGCAGGTGCTTGTGCTCCAGAAGTCGTCTGACACGCTTGGCTTCTTCACTAAACGACCTTGAATCCTTAACCCTTTAGACGGCTCATCCACTGCAACTATGAGCGGTGGTTTATTGCAGCATCCAAAACAACCTCTGTACTGTTGCAAAACCAACAAAATATAAAAAAATGCCAGTGAGAAGGACTGGACAGAGAAATGCCACAAAACAAAAAATGCAAAGAACTAAGGACTTTTATTTGGAAGATTCATTGCAGCCACAAGCATATATTGCAACAAAGAGATGAATTTTTATCGAACAAACAACTCTGACACGAAAAGGGACACACGAAAGTTCTTTGTTAGAGAAAGAACAGAAGACTATAAGTAGCGTGATTTAACTCACATATTTATCCTCTAAAGGTAATGAAGTAAAGTTTCTTTAATGATCTTAACCAAGGGTATTGATATTAAGAGCAATCTAACGATCCGAAATAAAGATGCTCATAAAACTAAAGAAAGCAAACAACTTCAATCATGAGATAAAAGAAGATCTGGAGCAAAACTAAAACTTGAGAGATGCTTTGATTCCATTTTTGTTGCTTAAAGTGCAAGCAACAACCATATATATCCACCTAAGCCATAAGGAGAGATACTAGCAAACCTAACCTACAAAGTTAAGAAACAATATACCCACAAATTCTCAAAAAGATGCTGGGGCAAAATTAAATTTAAAAGTAAAAAAATTGAAACTCCATTTCCATAAGAGTCATCTTCCTTTCTCAGTCATACAGGTAACACAACACAGACAAAGGATTGAAATCAAAAACAAAAGATTGAAACTTTCAATTCCAAAAAACAAGAATTGAAGAGAAAGATCCTCACTCACCCCATGCAACCAAATAATTGGTAGATCCAAGAGGGAATATATTCACGGATATGCATCTACAGAAACCAAATTAGAGATCTTCTAATCAAGACCCTGATCCCAGGTAGGAGAAGTCTAACAATCCTGCAAATTTCAAAAATTCAAAAATTCAATTCCATTTTCCCTTAAATCAAAATCACTGAATCGAAAAGTCACTCAGGTGATGAGAGGGGAAAAAAAACGGAACTTTACCTCAAAAATGGCATATTCGGGGGAAATTGGGATTAGGGTTTTCTTCAGCCACCTCCCCTGTAGCTAAATCTAAAGCCTGATTGAGGTGTTTCTTCTTTTTCTTCTTCTTTTTCTTCGTCTTCTTCTTTATTCAGCTTTTTTATTCTTCTTTGTTATGCGTGTGTGGTGGTTCTGCAACTCCCCAAAAGAAAGGAATAGAAAAATTCTGTTTTTTTTTACAAAAAGAAAATTGTCAGTTAATATTCCTATTGATAAAATAAAATAAACTTTAAAGTTTAAAGTTAGAGTCAATAAATAAATGGGTAATAAATAAAACTTTAAAGTTAGGGACAGTATTTTAAAAACCGTATTTACCACATTTAATAATTTTATTGAAATTTGGTCTTTAGTCAGAATTATAAAAAAATTTTAGATTAAAAGAAATTAAATGGTGGTATATCTATAATTAAAATTAGGTTTGTTTGAAAATATTATTTATAAGCATTATTTGTTGTAAAGTATTCCCCAAAAGTTTTCCTTTTTATATTTTCTTTTAATAAATACAAGAAAAGAAAAAAAAGATATTCGTGCATGTGGCAGCCATTGTGATTAGGCAATAGGCACACTTAATATCTGTTTCTGTCAACGCACATTTTGTTTCTTTTTGTTATTGTAACGATTTTATAAAGTGGTCTTTTATTAAAATACTATAAATTTCTAAGCTAAGTAATCCTCCCCAGTGATAGAGACGTTGTTTAGTAAAACAGTTAAGAATATATATATACTGTACAGTGTTCGAATATAGAAAGAATATAATGTCGGTCTAACCAACTAATTGGAGATTTGTCTTATGCATTCTAAACTTGAAAAACATAATGTTAAAGATAATTTTAGTATTTTTGTTGTTTTAAGATATTTTTGATAAATTTTCTAATCGGTCGACTAAATCAAACGAGTAGATAAAAGAAAAAGTTAAATTTTTGTTGATCAATTTGACTAAAATCAAGACGGGCGGATGGTGGTATGGCCAAATTTTAGAACCCATAGATATAAAAGAACAATAAACATTAATGAGTGAATATGGTATTTTGTGTCGGCAGCGTAATTGGATAGGTTGAGTTGTGTCACCATCTCAATTATTCATAATAATATGAAACGTGTGAAGAGTTTCCGTTAAGTGTTTTTTATCAAAAATGTTAATGGGTAGGTAGCTTCAAACGATAGCCAATTTGGACATAAATCACTATTACAGAGATGCTCTAAATTTTAAATATTTGAATTGAATTTATAAGACATGTGTTTGGAACATAACAAAAGAAAATGCAAAAACGTAAATTAAGAAAGCCTTACTAATTGAATGAATAGCACAACTATTAACTCAAATTACACATTCCAAGACTATATATACATACAATGAAAGTAATTACATCACTAAGTGGTGAGGATTGGAGGAATCAAGTTAGATTTTTGGCCTAGGACCTTTGCGTTAGTATCAGGAAATAACTCAGTCCCAGCAAGATTTGTTACTTCTCCATTGCTACTGATGCTAATCGGATAACTAAGTAAATGCCCCGGTAAATCGTCAGTTCGAGGGTACTCTTGTGCTGAGTAAAGTCCCCATAGTTCATCTGCTTTTGCATTTACCTTTTGTATACACTCTTCGCTTTCGGGCCATTGGAATGCACCGGTTATAAATCGTAAGTGCTCAAACCATAGAGATATCCTAAAACCAAAAACTTGCCCTATCGGTCTCATTTGATTGTTAGATAGCAGATGGTTAGGTTGGTATGCTCCCATTGCGATCTCCGAATCTCGAGCTCCATCCATAGACCTTTGGTTGATATTGGCTGATCCTAATATTATGTACTCATCATCAACTGCATAGAGATAAGAACCATATAAAGAGAAAACCCTATGTGATTGTTTTGAAAGAAAAAAAATTACACACGACAAAAATACTAGGTTGGGTTATCCTATGATGGGCTTAGAGGCCCACTATAAAAACCCAAGTTCTGTTTTCTTGTCATGCAAGATAGATTTTGACTTACCAATCATCATTTTAGAGTGAACATAGATCATGAACCGACGAGATTCTTGAGATCTTGCGTAATCAGAACTAGCCTCTGGCTTCATTGGAGGCAAGTATTCGCCCGCATGGCTAACTTCCCGGTTCCCGAGGCAGAAAAACGTTAGGTAGTCTCTAGGTTTTGCATCTAAACCTTTCTTCCGAAGCGCAATGACAATGTCTGTATACATCATCTCCATTGTTCTCCTTTGCCAGTCTAGTATTGCTTGAACCTTTTGAGATTCAGGTATTTCTTCGGGCCACATTGGAATCACCACATACACCGAGAACCTCTCACCTGCCTCGATTTTGCTCACGATCTTTAAGGAAATCTCTTTTGGAATGAGGTGTAATGCATTGATCTCGTTCAAGTCAATGTCTCTAGAGCTCCATCCAAAGGAGCTTCCTATGAAATATTGGTTCTCAATGTAGATGAAGCGTTTGGCTCTCCTTATAGCGTTAATGTAAGCATCTTGTATGCTTTTTTCGATTACGTTACTTTTTCCGGTTATTAGTCCTACACTTGAAGCTTCACGAGGATCCTCGGGGAATCCTTCTACCGCACCTCCATCTATTGATCGGAAAACTTGAACTGTCCAGCCTTCTGTATTGTCCGATTGTAAAATTGGTAGTGGTGGAACTGTGATCTCTCCGAGTCTTGCCATCGATATAAGGTACCTTCTACCACTACCTGAAAACACACAAAATTAGTTTCTAATGAATTAGTGATTGAATGCTTTGAGATTCTAGAATGGATTCTTTAAGGTTACGATTGTTTCAAACACTACTTTTATGTGTTGCATTTACATGTGGTTTAAAAACATTTTTTAAAATTTTCATAAGATATTTGCACTTAGGCAGTCGAAATTGTGTTTAAATCCATTAAAATTTTAGGATAGTTTAGGAATATTACTCGGGTGGTAAAAGCTCGGATCACCGACGTTCATAAAAAACAAAAGTCTAGTTATATGTGTGAGTACCTTGTTTCATCCATCTCTGCTCAAAGTTGTACAAAACATCCCACGCCGCAGGACCATCGAGCCTACAATGAATATCGTGCCACGGCTGTCGTGGACCGCCCTTTTTAATCGATGCACCATCAAAGTTCGGCTGGTAAAAGTCATCCGAATGAACAGTGTTCAAAGTACTAAACAAAGGATGTTCCTCGGTGTCATACCTCCCTCCACAAAGATCAATCCCTCCAAGAAAACTCACTATCGTTCTCTTGGTTCTTGACCCTTCCACTTCACCGTCCACCACAATTGCTTTCTGATGATGAGAGAACATAGTAGCAATCTCTATCCCTTGAACAAAGCTATTACCGCTTTCTGGTTGCCGCGGACACAAAACGCAACGCACTTTCGTGTTCTTGAAGTAATCATAAGTTTCTTGATCATGAGTCATCATCAAACCGTTTTTCTTAAACACATCGTTAGAAGTTCTATCGTCCCACACAAGCATCAACACGGTCACGTTTTCGTTCGCTTTCTTCTTCAGCAATTCCCCAAGCGTTAAGTCCCCTCCTGGTCTCGGCCGATTAGGATCCCTGATCAATGTTATATTGGTACTTACCGACCAACCAGTTATATAAATCAAATGTTTTGCATCCCATATCGCGTCGAAAATCTCTTCCCAACACCGATGATGCTTGTAAAGCGTTTGCCCTCCTGCTGGAATATCATCGAAATCGCCTAGAACATGAGCGTCTTGGTAAAGTGTAACTTTGCAACCTTCTCTTTGGTTGAAAAATGTGTTAGGAACTCCATCGAAGGAAGGTAACACGATTCCTTTGTTCCAGTTCACGTCCTGTGACACGTGATTGAACTTCACACGGACATGGATCTTCGAACCTCTTTGGACCGGTGTCTTTTTCTCGTCTAAGATATCGAGCCATCGGTCTATAGGTTGTCCGCTGATTACTTCGGTGACAGGTAAATAAGCTCGGCCGATCAAACTAGCACCGACCGGTTCATCTTTTTTTACTGTGAATACGATTTTGGAGATTGAATGTGCGGTGTAGACAAGGAAGGATTGTGACCACTTACCATGACGTGTCATCATGGTTCGAGCCACTCTTGTCCTGTCTAGGTCAATGGTTGCGTAGAAATGTCCTCCAAATATATTTGTGCATGAGTCCGTTAGTCGCTTGATTTGGAATTGACCCTTCTTCCCCGAACGCTCATTGTTCCCCTATGTTAATTAATGATACAAGTTAATTAATAACCTTCTTCTAATATTCTTTTTGTTAAAAATCTTGGTCGATCGAATCTTTTAATATTGGAAAATTACTAAGAAAATATACTAATAGAGGATGTTTTTTAGAAAAAAAAATTTAGCCTATTAGGCTATTAATTACGTAATAATGTGAGGCAAAAAAAAAACCACTTAATTATGTAGCTATTCGAAACTTAACATTTTTTGAAAGAATACTAATTAAAAGTATACAATCCTCTAAATTATTATTTTTGGGTCAAAATACAATCCTCTAAATAAAATCAATAAACTAATAAAAATATTTTGTAATACATTTTCAGGAATTTTTAAGTTTTATATAATTTAATCAATTTTTATAGTAACTATATGAAAACTCGGACTATTTTACGTGTTACCTTGCCGCATAAATTGAATCTTGCTCGTTGATGCAGCTTATCAATCCTATAAATCTTCACTTCAAGAGTTCCATGAAGCAGTAACTGTTCCGCCATTTTTCTTTCACCTGCAAATTTTTACAGTTTCAGTTGAAAATATAGATTTGAATTATTTTTCGTGGAAAGTGGGTTGACTGTGTTTTTTAAAAAAAAATTTGGGGTGGATGCTTATATATAGTCACAAAAAAACAAAAAAAAAACCACAGTGGATCGAGAAAATTTTCCCTTTTAAGGATCTTTTTGAAAAGGCTCGAAACGGCTTAGCGAGTTTGTAAACATAAAGTTATAGAATATAAGGAGACAATAGAATTTGATAATGAAACGTTTTGATTAGGTTGTTGATTACTTGAGGAGACTGCTTAGGATTACTAGAAAGAAAGAGATGAAGTCTATTGATGGGTTTTGAGACAGTATGTCTCCATAAGTAAACCTATTCTTGTAGGCCAAACCGAAGACAAGGGAAGTCCAAAACGGAATATTCTTATGGCATTAATCTGATGATTCACGTCTACACTTTTCTTGATGTGTTAGGGCCGGATACAATTTATTCCATTTCATTCGATTATTATATTTAGCTAGATGCCTAGATGAGTATCTACGCTCTTGCAGGTTTTTTGTTGTTTCTCTATCCGAAATATGATAGAAAGAAGATGATAATAAGTTTTTATGGCTATTGGAAATTCTAACAACTGATGTATTTCTTTGTTTTTTTTTGTTAAAAGGGTTACAACTGATGTATTTCATGTTTAAATAACATAAAAAGGGACTTTTAGAGTTAAATATAGTATTTCACAACCAGATAAATTACAAGCACAAATAAGGCAAAACAAAAAAAGGGAGAAAATCATTCAAACACAATGATTAGGCAGAATAAAATCGAAAAAAAAGGATTTAAATTCAATATATCCATTACACATAAGCTTTAGCCTATTAGATATTTTCTTACTCAAGAAGAACTTTCGTCCACGACCTCAAGTGATTAGCAACATAAGATTGCAATTATCATCATCTTCCAAACAATACATCAATTCTATTAAAAAGGAGCAATAGTTTTATCATCATTTTTTAGATTCATCGCTTTTCACAACCTGGTAAAACTTTGAAATAATTTTTCACCCAAAGACCATCTTCACTTGTTGACTTTATTTTTTTCTCTAAAAATAGCAATCTAAAAAATAGAGGAAGAGTTTTCTCTAATGGTTATCTCTATTTTTAAGTATATAATATTTTAATTTTATTAACTAATAGTGTTTCTCTAAAAATAGAAAAATGAATAGTGTTGTTCTAAATTTGAAAAAACACTATTCATTTCTCTATTTTTAGAGTAAATTATAAAGCACCATTAGAAATAATTTTAGTCTAAAAATAGAGAAATCTCTAAAAATAAAAGACTATTGAATATGCTCTTAAGCCCCAATATCTAACCATTTTTATTTCTTTTATGATTATAATACTTATAGCTATACTGCTATAGAGTGATTTTAATGACTATAGTACTAACGGTTAAACCAAAATTTCAACTACTACACTTTTCAAAACGATTGTTTTTTTGTTTTTGTTTTCTCTTATCATACGTATGTATGACCAAAATCTAACCGTAGCCATATTTCGGACCGTAACCGTTCTGTTTTTGACCGTAACCATTAACCATAAAAATAAATTAGTTACGGTTAAAATAAATTTTTAACCGTAACTGTTAATTAACCGTAACCGTATAAAAACTGTTGGTTAACCGCATGATATAACCGTAAAATTATAATCGTAACTATTTTTTAAATAAAACAAAATGTACATATAATTAATTATAGTAATAAATATTACTTAATATATTATCATCTAGTTATTTTAATATAAGTAATATTTTTTTTTTATAAAAACATCATTGATATTAATGTTTATCATTATTCAAATAATTGAATTATATTTAACCGTATATAACCGTAACCGTATATAACCGTAACCGTTTTTAATCGTAACCGTTTTAATCGTATATTAAATGGTTAAGATTAAAGTTAAACAAAAATTCTAACTATAACTAGTGGTTAATTAACCGTAACCGTGATAACTGTAACCGTGGTCATGCCTAATTATTGAGTCATTCACCAACAACCTAAATATAAATCATCAATTTCGCCAATTAGACGCCAATTTGTTTTCTAGAATACAATGTACAATCATTTTTGAGTATTGGGACACATATATGATATACCATATATATGGCCCCGTCACAATATAAATTTGGAAAATCTTAAAATTAACTCCGAAATATGTACAACATAATGGCATTAATATTGCCATTTAACCCTTCTAAATAATATGTTCCCTTCGTTCTAAAAATTAGCTGTTTAATGTACACATATTTTTCTTTTAATTGCAAAAATATACCTTTATGATATAATTAAACATTATTTTTTACTATTGAAATTATTTTAACTCTAACTAATAGATAATATTTTAAATGTTTATAATAAAAATATAATATTTACAATGTTATAAACATAAAAAATACAAATAAAAAACTGCTAGATAATGTTAAACGAAAACGAAAAGATTACGTCTGTGTTTATTTTATGTGGTTGTCACACTCACATCCTTATATATATATATATATATATATATATATATATATATATATATATCTCAACTTATTTATTTGAGTGTTTGTACATTTGCATATGTTGGTGAATTCATTTATTTAAGCTTAAGGTTTAAATCGTTCTTGTCTCCTTAAGGTTCATAAACATTTAATGCACAACTATTACATATATCCGTGGACTTTACCGCGAGCACCGAGAATTCATTAGCTTTTTCGTTAATTAATTAGAAAATACAATTTCTTTAGTTATCCTCAGAAATTTATTTACAAAATGACAAGTTTTTTCTTTCTTTCTTTTTCAAACCAAAAAAAAAAACTTAAATCTTTTTACGGATGCTAAAATATAAATGTAGATGATAAAGAAAAAACATATAGGGGAGCGTGTGTGTGTATATAGTTGATATCTGTTTTGTGTAGAAATTGTTAATCAATAAGTAATCAGACAATCGGATTTAAATAAAAAAATGAAGCTATTATCAAGGACTGAAGTACTCGATCCTTGTTAATCAATAATTTAGCCATATAGGTTTATAAATAGAAAGACATCAATGAATAACATGAGACTATTATCAAGAACTGAAGTACTCGATCAGTGGATGTTAGAGAAAGTAGACGAATTGATCTAATGTGCATATTTTCTTACAACCCTTTAATTTTCGATAGATTACTTAAGCCTTTAACCGTAAAATGCACTCTATTTAAAAATAAATAAATAAATAAATATATATATATATACGTAACGATATTCACATAAATGAAGAAAAGAGACGAATTGATAAGAGTTTTACGTTTCGTAGGCAGTAAGGTACCATTCATGGTATGTCCACCAAACGGAAAGAAGATTAATTACATCTGTTGTATAAAAATCAAGTATTTATTTTATACTTGGATTGTAACTCTGGTAAGGTATATTTGAGCATTATTGAAATCTGACTTTCCTATAATTTTTCATTTTTTTCTCTGATTTATTATTTAAGTAGTAAACAATACCTTTATAAAACAATCTAGTCTAGAAAAGAACTGAACAGTTTTTATTTTGGAAATCATGTAGTACAAAGATTACTCCACCTCTTTAAATGCAAATAAACGAACACCCAACATCCTTGATCCTACATATTGCAAACAGACCTAAAGAAATAACTTGAACGAAAATTTTCTAATAAAAAAGATATTTGTAAGACATCATAAGAAATTGGAATAGCAAACATATTTATTTAAATAATAGAATTAACATATATTATAACCCCGTGACACGGGAGAGAGGACAATAAATACCATGGAAATAGTAGAGAGGACGTGCAAAAAGCAGAGAGTTAAGTAAGTAGTTGGAGGTAGAGAGATCTAAGAAGAGAAATCTACATCTCTCTTTGTCTCCTCTTCTAAGTTAGTGTCAGAAAACACAGAGAAATTAAGAACCCTAATTTAAAACAGAAGAATGGTACATTCGAAGAAGTTCCGAGGTGTCCGGCAGCGTCAGTGGGGTTCTTGGGTCTCTGAGATACGCCACCCTCTCTTGTCAGTTCTCTCTGTCTCTCTCTAAGAGATATATTAACATATACAATATATATATGTATATAATGTATCCAAATACTGGTATACAAGTGCATCAACATATATACTATATATGTGTAAAGTGTGTATATATTTTTTCATACAATTTTGCTTTACCGTGAAGGTGTGAAGGGCAATTTTTATTATCTTTTTCAAACAACTAAAATTGATTATACTTCCAAAGATTCATGCAGTTGCTCTTTCAAGAACATGCGTTTTTGTTTAAGTCGTTTTTCCCCATTTTCGTTCCATTAGAAAAGGCCACGTTTATTAACGTATACATATGTACATAGTGAGTGAAGTCTCTCTTCTTTTCTTTTTTTGCTTTGGTGCGAGAACGTGTTTTGTATTTGTAGTTTTGAGTGTACATAAATAATTAAATGCTTTGTGAGACAACTGAAATGTATGAATTTTCTATGTCTTACATATATATGTATGTGTATGACTGAGGATAAAATTTTCTGAAAATTTGTGGTATCTGAGATTCATTCTGTTCCATTCGATATGTTGAGCTGTATTTGCTTTGCATCTAGTCGGATATTCAACCGCATATTTTATCTGGTTTTTTTTTAAAATTAATTAAATATTAAACTTAATTAGATGGAAAATCAGATGTTAACAATTGCAGTTTTTTTCTCAAATTTTATAATTGATTTGACGAATACAAATTTATACATAGAGAAAAACAAACACATCTATAACGAATTCTCTCTATAAATAAATCAGAACATAATGTGTGTTTTTATTTTCCAATACTCGATCAGGAAGAGAAGAGTGTGGCTAGGAACATTCGACACGGCGGAAGCAGCGGCTAGAGCCTACGACGAAGCCGCGGTTCTAATGAACGGCCAGAACGCAAAGACCAATTTCCCCGTAATCAAATCCAACGGCTCAGATTCATCACACGTCAACTCTCTGTTAAGGTCGCCGAAATCGTTATCTGAACTCCTGAACGCTAAGCTAAGGAAGAACTGTAAAGACCAGACACCATACCTGACGTGTCTCCGGCTAGACAACGTCAGCTCACACATCGACGTCTGGCAAAAACGTGCCGGGTCTAAAACGAGTCAGAACTGGGTCAAGCTTGTTGAACTCGGTGACAGTGTAAACGCACATGCTGGTGATAATGGGATTAATAAGACGAAGAAACGAAACGACGACGTTGAGGAAGAAGATCAGATGGCTTTGCAGATGATCGAGGAGTTGCTTAACTGGACCTGTCCTGCATCTGTGTCCATTACACAGGGCTAAAGAAGAATCAACTATAATTAAAACAAAGAAGGAGAATAATCAGTAATCAGGTCTAAAGAAGAATCATCAAATAAGTACGTATATAATATAAATACTTACGTATAATATAAGATATGTTGCGGTTTGACTTTTCTAAGAGTTTGATATTTTCTGTTGAGTTTGTAGACATCCATGATATATAAATTACACTGAGACCAACGCCAACGCACATATTTCTACCGTATCAAACATTCAATTTTAAATAAAAAAATAAAAATATGGCAAAATCGTTTAATACGTATCAACCGGACACACGGCGGTTCTCTATTGGACCATGTATCATGAGTATAGAAGAATTTTTTTTTTCATTTCATTTGTCAATTTTTTTGTTTCTCTTCTCTCCCTTCGTTTTTAGAACCCCATATGAATCTCACCATTGGACACAAAAATATTAACAGTCTCTAATCAAATCTCAACTAATTAATTATTATTAAATATATGATTAAATTAAGCTAATGATACTCTAACCAAGCTCTTGGTTGAGGATGCTCTGAGGAGTCTAGACATGATAAGAAGGTACAAGTGGTAGGGATGATAATTAATTAGTTTATTGAAGAATTGTAAACATTTAATGTGAAAGAGATTTGCCACTCTTTTCAAACCTATCTACGAATTAGATTCTTGTGATTCGAATGTTAGTCATACCTCGGCCAAGAAAACTTTTACTCCTCTTAACATGGTTACCCAGATTTGTTAATTCATGTCCCGTCTTTATCTCGGCTTGTCCCAATTATATATGTTTTAGAATATTCTTATTATATAAGAGAATGCATTTGCATGTGGAACCGAAGTTTAATTTCCATTTAGAAATTACGAAATATGATATAGAATAGGAGTACGAATTCTCGAATCCACATTTAACAAAAACAACTGTTGATAACTTTTTTTATTTTATTTTGGCTTAGTTTCATAAGTTCCATTCTGAATATAAAAAAATAACTAAATAATTTGATATAATATCCAACTACTTATCTCGCCCAGGAACTGCATAGAATAAAAAGTTATCCTTCTTCTGGTTTGACAGACTTCAATTTATAAATTATGGAGGGAAAGAAATCGCAGAATCCATTCCACTTCAATTTTTAACTTTTATTTGATATAATATTAGTTAAATATGTATTTTGATAAAATATGTATTTTAGTGTTATTTTCTTGTGTTTAAACTTCTATTTTATCTATTAAGAAGTTTTTTAAATGATTTCTAATATTTTACAAAATAACTATTGTAAATTTTAGTATTTGGTAGATTAAAATAGTTTTAATTAAAAAATTAGATCACAACAATAGTAGAAGATTGATGTTTATCTTTTGTTTATAATTAAAATATTTTGTATTATTTTTTATTCATACTAATTTTAAGACACCTATTTAATTAATTGCAGGAGTTCTCATTCCATCCTGTTATGTCCGCCTTGAGAACCATACCATCTTATATGGGACAGAGTTTCTCCTTTCCTAATTCTTGTTTCTGTCTTGTTCCGGCAAAGTTTTGCCCATCCTGTAATTGTTTAGCTTTAAGTGAGAATTACATATGACCCATTGTTTTGGTAGAGAACTCAAAAGGGGTTATGTGAGAAGACTACATTATTGCATTTTGATAATCTGTCTCACTTGGGCAAAGAGAGAGGTTGTTCGCGGCGGGTTTAGAGAAAACAGTATATTATTTATGCATATAGTAATTATGTTTCAAAGTGCCATGTTCATGTTCCTACAAAATAAAATACATATGGACATATGGTAGAAGATCATGATTATCTTTTATTTCTCTAAAAATATTTGTGGTCATTATATATGTTAGTAAATTGGTATCGATATTAGTCTCCATAAAAGTTCTTCTTATGTAACTTCAATCAACGAGGAGATTGAATTCTGAGTTTCTCAAGACGTAATTTTCTCAAGAATTTGATTTTAAACAGATCAATCAGCGAGGAAATGGTCAATAAAATTCTTCGTTTCATAAACAAACTCATAATTTTGATCAAATCAAAAAATAAATAAAAATAAAACATTTCAAAATTTAAGAGAAACCAAAAAAGATGAAAAAGCTCCCTATTTCAACTAATTCCGATATGGTATCAGGAAATTTGTACTCGAACGAAGCTTCAGATAAATAGGTCGATCTGATTATACAAGGATTTGTGGTTGCTTAAGCCACCTAAAGAATTTAAGGTAGGAGATTAATGGAAGGCACACAACATGAGAAAAATAAGATGAGAACAAGGAGATACTAATAAATGGAATTAAAGCACTCAAGAGAAGAAGCTTCGTTCCAAGGAAATTAATTATAAGTTAACCTTTTTTTCATAAGTTTTATTTTTGTTGTTTATTGCTTCTATAACATGAATCTTGATTCGTTATCTGCTTCTCTTGTATCTCACAGAAATCAAGAGGCTGGTAAGTTTTAGGTTTTAATTAGTTGTAACCGATCGGTTTATATTGTCTCAGAATTTGATTGGGTTTTGTCAGGTTAAGATTTTATTAAATTGGTTAAGTTACTTTTTTGACGTAATTAGTTTCGTTACGTTTATAAATTTCTGGATGTATATCTTTTTTCTTTTTTCTTTTTTTTTGCAACATTTCCGGAATTATCCTGTATAATTGTATCACTATCAATTTATCACTATGAATATTGTTAGATTTTTTTTCCAATTATGAATACTATTAATTATGACATTACTTCCTAATAAATTTAATTTTATGTATGTTTATGTTTATCTCCAAATTAAAAAATTATTAAATTGCTCATGACATAATTTTTTTTTATATATAAATTGGTGAATCACTTCCATAACGTGTGTGAATCTCTGTCTTTGGGACAAAGTCTAGAAACGTTTTTTCAGGATCTCACCAAAACTCACAAAGTTCGGAAAAAACCACCAACACTACCACCGTCTCCGCCGCACAACCACCGTCGTAAGAGAGTGAAAAAATATCACGAATTATGGGAAAAGGCGGATCACTAAGCGAAGGTGTGATTAAGAACATCATCCTCTCTTACACATACGTAGCGATATGGATCTTCCTAAGCTTCACCGTCATCGTCTACAACAAATACATCCTCGAAAAGAAGATGTACGATTGGCCTTTCCCGATCTCTCTCACAATGATCCACATGTCCTTTTGCTCAACCCTAGCTTTTCTCCTCATCAAGGTCTTCAAATTTGTCGAACCCGTCTCAATGTCACGTGACACTTATCTTAGATCTGTAGTTCCCATTGGAGCCTTGTATTCACTCTCTCTTTGGCTCTCTAACTCAGCCTACATTTACCTCTCGGTCTCCTTCATTCAAATGCTCAAAGCCCTAATGCCAGTCGCGGTTTATTCTATTGGCGTGCTCTTCAAGAAAGAAGGTTTCAAATCTGAGACTATGGTTAATATGCTTTCGATCTCATTCGGTGTAGCCATTGCTGCTTACGGTGAAGCTAGATTCGATGTTTGGGGTGTGATTCTCCAGCTTGGTGCTGTTGCTTTCGAGGCGACACGTTTGGTAATGATTCAGATCTTGCTTACTTCTAAAGGAATCACTTTGAATCCCATTACTTCTCTTTATTACGTTGCTCCTTGCTGCCTAGCTTTTTTGTTTATCCCTTGGATCGTTGTGGAGTTTCCGATATTGAGAGATACCTCTAGCTTCCATTTCGATTACCTCATTTTCGGGACGAACTCGTTTTGTGCGTTTGCGCTTAATCTTGCTGTGTTTCTTCTGGTTGGGAAAACCTCTGCTTTGACCATGAATGTTGCTGGTGTGGTTAAAGATTGGCTCTTGATCGCCTTTTCATGGTCTGTGATTAAGGACACTGTGACTCCTATTAATCTTTTTGGTTATGGGATTGCTTTCTTGGGTGTTGCTTACTATAATCATGCCAAGTTACAAGCATTAAAAGCTAAAGATGCTCAGAAGACTGCTCAGCAAGTTGATGAAGAGACAGGTCGGCTTTTGGAAGAGAGGGAAGGAAATGAAGGTGGGAGGAAGAACGAGCCACATGATTAAAAAGGTTAGAATTGGATTTTGGTAAAATTTAAGATATTGTTTTTTTTTTTTTTGCTTTAACATACATTAGTTGGAATAAGATGTTGAAGGTTTATAGTAGAAGCCAAGTTTTGGTTATGACAATGAGCCCTACGAACAACATTGGTCTTGTTTAGTATTTTTGTTTTGTTTTGATTTTACGGTCTTGTTTAGTTCTTCCTATCTTGGTGGTAAATTCGGGTAAACTTACGATTAATCAATACCCGTATGAGAATATCCTTGGTAATGAAATGAAGTGTCTTCATTTTCTTCTTTTTTGGTTATCTATGATTTGATTATGACTTGTACTATTTACAAACTTTTTATCAATGGAGTTTGAGGTTTAATTTACGAGTTATTTCTTTCTAGTTTGGTTACTATGGATGAACAAGACAAGCAAGCAACAAGGAAAAAAAATTTAAAACTAAAGAAAACCGGAAAAGGCATAAATATTTTTACATTTTTCAATTTTCTTATTTTCTCCGTTATGCAAAATGCAAAATATTTTCGGATTGTAAAAACGATTAGAGATACATTAAAATCAAAGCGAGAGATAAGAAAAGCACGACTGATCTGTGATACAAACCACTTAAACTATCGTTTAATTATGGCCACTGTTGTAAGTTTTAATTATGACCACTGTTATGAGTTTTAATTATGGCCACTGTTAAATTTTTAATTATTGGTTTAAATGTCTCAAGAGCCTATAATGTTTTTTTTTGTTTTTTTTTTCCGCTTATGTTTTGCTTATTTTTTTCAAATTACTTGCTTAGTTTTGTCAAATTTTATTTCATTGTACTAGTTATAGTGTTGTAGTTTAAATTAATTTATCATTGAATTTTTATCACTAAATTCAGGTTCCCTTTTGGTAATAGATCATCCAGGCATGAATTTGTAGTGATTTTCACAATGGCTCTTGAACACTTGCTTTATTAACGAGGCTACAAAATTCTAGAACATTTACATAAGGTAAATGACTATCTCAATGTGTCAAAATTATGTTTATTTTTTACAATTTTCCATGAGATGTCACTGCTTAGAAGCACCAGGAAGTGAGACTAACAACAATGACAACACTTACAGGCAAAACAAACAGACAACTTACATAGAAACTATTCCATAAACTGAAGAGACCAAAACTGATGTCTGAAACTAGGATTGGTCGACCTGATGCAAAGTGCTGAAGCCAGAGAGATGTGCTGACTTGGTCATATCAGGAGAATCCAAAGAGTCCGCAGTTTCATCTTGAGAAGAGTGTTGTGACACGTTCAGGAGATGTTAGTGTTGCCACTCTTTTAAACTGTCAAAATTCATATAGAATGAGAGACCAAATTCAATATCAGCTTTGCCACTTTCTTAGATCAAATTCAAATATACCTTTTGTTGGTTGTATTTGGTTCGTATAGCAATGAGGGTACTTCCACTGCTGATGTTGAGCTGCAAATCCTCCATTGCAAGTACTGTGGTTTTTAGAGCGGACGCTTCATATCTTGTATAGTGCTGCAGAGTTGGGTTCTGTAAGCAAAAGCATTCACATCAGCAAAATAGTTTTCCCTCTGAAGAATAAAGTAAAAACATTCAAAATCAAGAAATGTGAGCTTACTCACTGATATGTTGCATTTTTAGTGTTTTCGAACCTTGTTTTCGGTTCATTTTCATAGAACTATTGCATGACTTTTAGGCATTAGGTGCATATTAGAGTAGAATTTGTATATTTGTGTTCTTTTACAGGTTTTAGATAATATGGGAGCTTAGGAGTGGATTTACTTAGCAAGAAGGGGCAAAGGATGGAGTTGGAAGGTTCGAGAGCTCTTAGCGGTCAGTTCCAGCGGTCTAGCAAGACCGCAAGTGATCATCGGTCGCCTCCAGCGGTCACTACAGCCCGATGGAGCTCTCAACAGTCTTACAGAAGGTTTGGGAGGACACTTGTAGCGGTCAAACATAACCGATATGATGTTGATTAGCGGTCACTTCCAGCGGTCAGGACACACCGATGGCTTCCACAGGGGACTTTTACATGCGATTTGGGGGATCATCTACAGCGGTCGAACATGACCGAAGGAATTCAGCGGTCGTTCCCAGAGGCGAAGACAGACCGCTGGTCTCCAGTGGACAGATCCATCGATCTGGCATGACCGATGGAATGGTTTAAATTCAGATTCAATTCCTCTTAACCAGACTTAACCAGAATTTCTCTTGTAGTTGAACCAGTCCGAGTTTTGGGCTATAAATAGCTAAACAAAACCCCGATTAGGGGAGACATTGGGGAGAGATTAGAAAGAAAAAACCTTGTATGATCTTGATTTCTATGGAGTTTAAGTTAGACTTTCCTTTTCTAATCTTTATTTCTATAATCTCTTAATCATGTTTAACCAAGCATTTGATGCATTGCTTTGTGTTAACATGATCATGAGTGAGTAGTCTATTTAGGACCTTTGGGGGTGATGGATTAGGGTTGATTGCTATAGTATTGATGGGGCTTTAGGTTGCTAGTCATGTTTTCATTCTTAATATGTGTTGTTAATGCTAAATGAACCATGATCAAGTTGATTCAGATCATAGGGATTTTCATGCTCACAAGGTGTTTGATAAAATTCCTGAACCAATTTATTAAGAGCTTTTCATTCCTAGCATATGAGAATATTTGTCTAGGCTGTTTAGTGACTATTTAAACTTACTTTTAATGCTTGCTATTAATCATTGACTAATGAGAATTACTGTTTAGTGATTGCTTAGCAAAGATGCTTTTGTCATGAGAATGAATTAGTTGTTATTAGTGTTTAAAGTCTATGGAATAATTGATTAGTCATAATTAAGCTCTATCTAATGCTTTAGTAATCACCCTTGTTCATTCATCATTCCCTATGGTTCTTGCTTTCCCTTATTGCATTTAAAGTCATCTTTAATAATTTAGTTCGCTTAGTTTACTTACTTAAGTTATTAGTCATTAAAACGAAGTTGATCATTTGCTTAGATTAAGTTGGGACTTGAATTATTGATGTGTTAAATCTCGTTTCTCCGTGGATCACGACACTTCTTATACTATAACGGTTAAGGGGTTATTGATAGCCCGGTTGTACAAAACTGCATTATCAATTTGGCGCCGTTGCCGGGGAAGCGACGCATTTAGCCATTAGTATTTAGTTTTATCTTGAGACTAAGTTCTTTTTCTTTTTAGTTATTAACTCTTGAGTTATCTTTTTGTTCTTTCTTACTAGGTGTATGAACCTTCGAAGCCGTGGACCAACTAACCTTATTGATAGAGTGGACGATATAAGGAGATTGGAATGTGAACTTTGAAGAGCAAGGAGAGCGTAAGACCGGTTAGTTCAAGAAGAAAGAGTGGATATGGAAGATAATCAAAACTCACCCGGGGTCCAAGAGGAACATCGAGCTGATCAAAGGCAAGGAAATGGTAGAGGAAATGGGGCTGGTAACAACAATGCTCAAAGGAACCCACCCGCCCATGCTCCAAGACCACCTATGATCATTGGTGCTTATGATGAGCCGCACACACATGGAAACAGAGCTGGTATCCACCCACCTCCCATTGAGAATAACAACTTCGAGATTAAGGCAAGCCTTATCAACATGGTGCAAAGCTCTAAGTTTCATGGGTTAGCAATGGAGGATCCCCTTGATCACTTAGATCAGTTCGATAGGTTTTGTGGGACTACAAAGATCAATGGTGTCTCGGAAGATGCTTTCAAGCTACGTCTCTTCCCATTCTCATTGGGAGACAAGGCTCATGTGTGGGAAAAGAACTTGCCTCATGACTCTATCACCACATGGGACCAATGCAAGAAGGCGTTTCTAGCTAAATTCTTCTCATCTACGCGCACAAACCGGTTGAGAAATACAATATCAAGCTTTACCCAACATAGTAATGAAAGCTTTAGTGAAGCATGGGAGCGGTTCAAGGGTCTAACTTCACAATGTCCGCATCACGGCTTCACATCGGGTAGTCTTTTGGCAACTCTTTACCGCGGTGTCTTGTCAAAGTATAGAGCACATCTTGATATTGCTAGTAAAGGAAATTTCTTGGGACAAGAGACCGAAGATGGTTTGCATTTGGTTGAGAGCCTAGCAACTAGTGACAGCAACTATGGAGGAGAGGACTATAATAGGAGCTCAAGAGATACAAGTGAGATGAATGAGCGACACCGCAAAGATATGAAGGCTTTGAATGATAAGATTGACAAGCTGTTGCAAGTATCTCAAAAGCCGGTTCATTTCATTGGTGATAACGAGGTTTGTTAAGTCTATCAAGAAGGTGGTAATGAGAGTTGTGTAGATGACCAAGAAGAGTTGAACTACATTGGTGGGCAAAACCAAGGCTACAACAAAGGCTTTAATCCCAACTATAGAAACCACCCAAACTTCTCATACCGCAACACTAATGTTGAGAATCCTCAAGACCAAACATACCCTCCTCTAAAACCTCAAGTCAACAATCAACAAGGTAACTACCAAAGCAACAATCAGCAAGGGAACAACAATCAAGGAAATTTCAAGCCTAAGGTTTCATTCTATCCAAATCAAGCTCAAGGACAGACTAGTATCTCCAAACCGCAATCAAGTGAAGATGACACTAACGCTTTGCTTAAGAAGATTTTGGAAAACCAAAGTAGAGGGGCAATGGAACTCACTACACAAATGTCGGCTATGAACAACAAGGTTGATGGTGTTTACCAAGATCTCAATGCTAAGTTTGAAAAGCTATCCTTTCAAGTAAATCAAATGAGTAATTCTTCTTCCAAGCGCCCTATGGGTTCACTACCGGGCAAGCCCGAGACTAACCCAAAAGAATATGCAAACGCCATTACTCTTAGATGTGGGAAAGAGATACCTAGTGGAACACGCAATGAGGACATTGCTAAAGAGAAAGGGGAGGTAGTGATTGAGATTGAAGATGAAGAAGGGTTGAAAGAGAAGAGTAAAGATGCTGAGGTTGTTGTGGAATGGATAGTGCTAGACAAGGGCAAAGACAAAGTGGTTGAAGAGGTTATGGAAGAAAAAACAAAGGGAACAGCTCAGAAAAAGGGTTCAACTTCTTCTAAAAAGGAAACTCTCTTTGTGCCAACTCTTTATGAACCGAAGCTTCTGTTCCCGGGCCGCTTTAAGAAACAGCTAATGGAGAAATACCGAGCTATGTTCGACAAGCAAATGAGCGAGGTCACTCTAACTATGCCAATTATTGATGCCTTTGTGTTGTCTCCTCCTTACAACAAATTTCTCAAAGACGCGGTGAAGGAAAGAAAAAATGCATTGGAGGATATTGTTGTCTTATCTCACGAATGTAGTGCAATCATCCAAAGGAAAGTGATTGCGAAGAAGAAAGATGATCCGGGTAGCTTCACTCCCTTGTTCACTTGGACCTTTATCTTTTAACCGATGTCTATGCGATTTAGGAGCTAGTGTGAGTTTGATGCCCTTATCGGTTGCCAAGCGGTTGGGGTTTACAAGATACAAGAACTGTCATATATCACTTGTCTTAGCGGATCGGTCCACTAGAACACCAATCGGTCTACTTGAAGTTTTACCGGTGAGAGTAGGCCATTTCGAGATACCAACGGACTTCATAGTACTCGAGATAGATGAAGAGCCAAAAGACCCACTTATCCTAGGGCGGCCATTCTTACGCACCGTGGGATCAATGATTGATGTAGAAATGGGACGTATTAACCTGCGCTTGGGGAATGAAGTCCTAACCTTTGACATAAACAAGGTTATGAAGAAACCGACTATAGAAGGACAAGCGTTCTATATAGAAGAGATGGACGCGCTAGCCAATGAGCTATTAGAAGAAATAACTCTAGAGGATTCTCTACAACACGCACTCACGGTGAAAAGAGGAGAATTCGAGTTGCTAAGGAAGGTTAGTGAAGGTTATGAGAAGATACTCGACTCGCACCGAGCATCTTGTGAGGAAAGATCATTCATAGAGCTGGGTCAAGAGAAACATGATATTGCATCGCTTGGGATAGCAAACAACCAAAGAGCTAGCAATGGTAAGTCTAGCGTGGAAGAGCATTGGAGTGAACTCAAAGCACCTCAAGTTGATCTCAAACCGCTTCCTAAAGGCTTAAGGTACGTATTTCTTGGCTCTAACAACACTTATCCGGTTATAATAAATGATGAACTTAGTGAGTTAGAGGTTTTCGCCCTTTTAGATGAATTAAGAAAGTTTAGAAAAGCCATAGGATATTCACTAGATGATATTAAGGGAATTTCGGAGTCTCTTTGCGTGCATAGGATCCACCTAGAGAGTGAATCAATGACTTCCGTAGAACATCAAAGGCGGTTAAACCCGAATCTTAGAGATGTTGTGCGGAAAGAAATTCTAAAACTCTTGGATGCGAGAATAATATATCCGATCTCGGATAGCACTTGGGTCTCCCTGGTATATGTGGTACTAAAGAAAGGCGGAATTACGGTAGTTAAAAATGATCACGATGAGTTAATACCAACTAGGACTATAACCGGTCATAGGGTTTGTATAGACTACCGAAAACTAAATGCAGCCACCTGTAAAGACCATTTTCCCCTACCGTTTATCGATCAAATGTTAGAACGCTTAGCAAACCATCCATATTATTGCTTTCTTGACGGATACTCGGGATTCTTTCAAATCCCGATACATCCGAATGATCAAGAAAAGACCACTTTCACATGCCCCTACGGTACCTATGCTTATCGTAGGATGCCGTTTGGGTTATGTAATGCCCCAGCCACTTTCCAAAGATGCATGATGTCTATTTTTTCTGATTTGATTGAACATACTATGGAAGTGTTTATGGATGACTTCTCCGTATATGGAGACTCTTTTGCTTCTTGTCTAGCTAACCTTTGTAGGGTAATGGAACGGTGCGAAGAGACAAACCTCGTGTTGAATTGGGAGAAATGTCACTTCATGGTAAAAGAAGGGATAGTATTGGGACACAAGATCTCCAAGGAAGGAATAGAGGTTGATAGAGCGAAGATTGATGTTATGAATGGTTTGGCACCACCAAAGATGGTAAAAGATATTCGAAGCTTCCTAGGCCATGCGGGATTCTATAGGAGGTTTATCAAAGACTTCTCCAAAATAGCTAGGCCACTAACAAGACTGTTGTGCAAGGAAGTGAGCTTTGAGTTTAACAATGAATGCATGGAAGCTTTTGAGAAGATCAAGAGGGAGTTAGTTAGTCCACCTATAGTCAAAGCACCATATTGGAATTGCCTTTCGAGATAATGTGTGATGCTAGTGACTATGCAGTTGGAGCGATTCTTGGACAGCAAAAAGAAAAGAAACTTCACGTCATTTACTACGCTAGTAGGACCTTAGATGATGCTCAGGTTAAGTATGCTACAACCGAAAAAGAGTTGCTTGCTATCGTATTTGCTTTCGAGAAGTTTCGGTCTTATTTAGTGGGGTCAAAGGTAATTGTCCATACGGACCATGCATCGTTGAGATACCTATTGGCAAAGAAAGATGCGAAGCCTAGGTTGCTAAGATGGATCTTACTTTTGCAAGAGTTCGACTTGGAAATTAAAGATAAGAAAGGCATTGAGAACGGCGTAGCTGATCACTTGTCTAGAATGAGGATTGTCGAAGATGTACCGATCAACGACTCTCTACCCGAATAGCAGCTTTTAGCAATCACACTCTTAAGTTCAACCTACGAAACCCATAAGAAGCTTGAGATCGCTATGAGTTTGAGTGAGAAGCGTCCTTGGTACGTTGATATAGTGAATTACCTTGCTTGTGAGAAGGAACCACCGAATCTAGATGCTTATCATAGGAAGAAATTTTTCAGAGATGTGTGCCGGTACTATTGGGACGAGCCTTATTTATACACTCTTTGCAAGGATATCTTATACCGACGATGTGTAGCGAAAGAGGAAGTAGATGGTATCTTGACGTTGTACCATGGTTCGACTATCGGAGGACATTTCACAACCTTCAAAACCATTTAAAAGGCGCTACAAGCCGGGCTTTGGTGGCCTACCATGTTCAAAGATGCATTCGACTTCATTTCAAGATGTGATCCTTACCAAAGAAAGGGGAATATAAGCAAAAAGAATGAGACTCCTCAAACCCCTATTCTAGAAGTTGAGATATTCGATGTGTGGGGAGTTGATTTCATGGGACCGTTTCCATCATCTTATGGTAACCAATACATCCTTGTAGCGGTGGATTATGTTTCGAAATGGGTGGAAGCTATTGCTAGCCCCACAAATGATGCAAAAGTCGTGTTAAAGCTGTTCAAGACCATCATCTTCCCGCAGTTCGGTGTTCCAAGAGTGGTTATTAGCGATGGCGGTTCTCATTTCATCAACAAGTTGTTCGAGAGTATGCTTAAGAAGCATGGAGTGAAGCACAAAGTAGCCAGTCCGTATCACCCGCAGACATGTGGTCAGGTTGAGCTTTCTAACTGTAAAATCAAAGCAATCCTAGAGAAGACAGTTAGCACAACGAGAAAGGATTGGTCAACAAGGCTCGATGATGCGTTATGGGCATATAGGACTGCATATAAAACTCCAATAGGCACTACACCATTCAATAGGCAAGACAGACCGCTGGGACAGACCGCTACTTATATGCGGTCTAGCCTGACCGCTACCTGTGACCACTGTGTCTTTTCTGTCTTGCTCAACCGCTATTTTTGTCCTCCCAAATGCTCTGTGAACTCTCTGATGCACCATCGGTCTGTCTTGACCAATGGCTTTGACCGAAATCATGTACCGATCTGTCTGGACCGCTATAAGTGACCGATGGGAGTTTTCTTCTCTAAGCACTTCACAATTTATTTCCCCTTTTCCAATCACTCTACCTATTATTCAAAAACACAGAAATAAAATATAAAACTAAGTGAATTTAAAGCAAATATATACAGAGATACCATGGGAATGCCTCCCAAGCGCGCTCGTTTAACGTCATGAGCTCGACTCTCGTTGGTGTCTACTCGGATGGTGGATCCGCAAGATATGCGGTTGTGCCTTCCTTTGAAGTAACGTTCGCTAAATATGGCTTCACTCTTTGGCCGTTAACTACGAACTCTGATCCATCCTTGTTCTTCAAAACAATAGCACCATACAGACGTACCTCATTTATCACAAAGGGGCCCGACCAACGAGATTTCAGCTTTCCGGGAAAAAGCTTTAAGCGAGAGTTGAGAAGCAGAACCTCATCTCCTTCTTTGAAATCCCTTCGCACTATCTTCTTATCATGGAAAGCCTTTGTTCTCTCCTTGTAGATCTTTGAGCTTTCGTATGCAACAAGTCTCATTTCATCTAGCTCTTGGAGTTGAATCAAACGCTTCTCTTCCGCAGTCTTGATATCGAAGTTAAGTAACTTTGTTGCCCACATAGCTTTATATTCGATCTCAACTGGGAGGTGACAAGACTTACCATACAATAGGTTGAATGGTGTAGTGCCTATTGGAGATTTTGCCGAGTTTTCCTGGGGATTTGCAGGATCATTTCTATCGGCCAAGACAGACCAAACGCCCATAGCGGTCTGTCCCATCGCTCAAGACTGAACGATGGCGTCCTCAGGTAAGTCTCCAAAATTCAATTTTCAGTTTAAACTGGTTTATTTTTAAAGAATTAACCCGAATTTCAGCCGGTTTATTCCTCTTTCTTCTCCAAAAATCGATTTCTCTCTCTCCTTCCTCACACTTTTACGATTTCATCAACATTCAAACTTTAAATCTCTCAAACTTTTTCATTTTTCAACCGATTTTCATGAAATCAATTGCTAAACTCACCTATCTATTGCCTCTGTTGAGTAATCCCTGCTTCAATCTTCATATATTCATCTCATTCAATCCGAATTCAAGGTATGAAGCTCATAAACTTTTCAATCTTTGGGCATTTCTTAGATTCGTGATTTAGGATGATTTAAGGTTAGATATGGAACCATAGACATGTGCTTACACTATTTCGTCACAATTTGCAACTATTAAAAGGATAGAATTGAGGATTCATTGAGAAAATTGTGAAAATTCGAATTCTAGGGTTCATAAAAATTTTTGGGGAAAATTAGAGATTGTGGTTTCAATGGATAGATATGGGTATTTTAAGCAATTGTCTAGAAGACTACTAAGTTCAAAAATGTTTGGTTGAAGAACTATGATCATTTCGAGTCAAAATTTTGATTGAATTTGAGTATACTTGATTTTGAATAAAAGGTGTTGTTTATGTGGTCCATATGAACTTCAAGGAATACATATATAAACTTTGATCACTTGCAAGCATTCCTTTTGCGACTAAAAACTTATTGGTTAACATTTTTCTTAAAGGTAATTATGGTGATAAAAGGTAGAGACGATCAAAATGAGGAGGAAAGAAGATAATCCAAGGGTAAAGGAAAAGCTACCGCATCTAAGTCTCAGAAGAACAAGGGGAAAGCGGTAGAAAAGGAGCGTAATGACAGTGAGAATGAAGAGGGTAGAACTCCTAGGGCGAAGGGAAGTAGAAAGGATAAGGGAAAGGATACGGAGGAACCATCGGTTCACCGTTTCTCTGTGGCTCATGTAAAGGCTAAGATATCCCAGCTTGAGAAGGACCGGAAGCTTATATTTGTTGCCACAAGATATCCGAATCTGGCATTCCTCACCGAGGCCGGATTACTAGACGATGTGGAGGCAATATTTGAGAGCATGGGTCTTGCGAAGTTTATGAGCCTCCCTTCGGACACTTACGTAGACATGACGAAGGAGTTCCTCATTTCCCTTAAAGCCCGAGAGAACAAGCCTCGAGATTATGAATGGGATGATGTTGGCTACATCGAGTTCTTGGCAAATCGGAAGCATTACAAGGTCACATATGAAGAACTTAGCGAGATATACGGCCTCCCGAGGGGATTGCACACCGTCATGGCCAAGTCTCTCACCGAGCCAATCCATGTGTGGACGACTATAGGGACCGGATCTTACTCTAAATGACTCACCAAGTCCGCAAACATCCGGAACCCCGTTATTCGGTATGTCCACAAGGCCCTAGCTCACACTTTCTTTGCGAGATGAGAGACGGGCACAATTAGTGAGGTCGATATGATGCTTCTCATGGTCGGGATAGCGCCGTTCCTTGGGTTCTTGAATGAGGGTCACGGGATAACGGCAAACCGAGACGACGTGAGCATGTTCGGGATGTTCGTACACTTCTTGCTCTACATCCAAGAATGGGTCATGGTTACGCAAGACAAGACCCCACAGATTAGTATGGGAAGTTTGTTGACGCCCCTTTTTTGCGCTAAGTGGATCGAGCTTGGTGTACAATACCTCAACCGGACCCATTATCTCTGCGGGACTCTTGGACCCTCTTATGCTCTCAAGCTCCACATCTCGCTCAAAGAAGAAAGGAAGTTCTTCCTTCCGGACATCTCACTTACCCATATATCCCACGAAGACAACGTCCGCTTTCGCCACAACGAAGAGGTTTGGTAAAACAAGACGATAGATGGGGATCTCTCTAGGATAGAAAAAGCTAAAGGATTAACCTCAACTCAAGCACCGCGAGGTCTTGACCGCCCGAAGATGACTCACCCGCACCGCGAGATAGCGCTTACGAAAGCTCAAGGTACGACTTCCAACCATGAGACGAGCCAATCCCCGCTCGCCAAACCGCGCTCCAAGCCGCTCATCACCATATCAACATGCTCCAACACTTCTGCAAATGGCAAGACCGATCCTTCAAGAAGGTAGTGAGTCAAGTGAAGTACTTAACCAAAGAGGTGAAAGAGCTCAAAGAGAAGTTAGCGGGAGGCGGATGCTCTAGCTCCCGGCGCGATGATGTCGCCGATACATTCATAGATCTAAGAGCAGATGAAGAACCCCAACGAGAAGAAGCGGAAGCTGAGGGTGAGAACGTAAGTGAAGCAATGGATGAGGAAGCGATGCATTGACACTCATTCCACAATGTCCCGGAACAAATGGGAGAAGATCAAGAGCCCGCTTGAGCTTCATCATTCGAGCCACGTCAAAGGCGAAGGAAGAGGAGAGCCACCCGCTCACCAACACCTCCAGCCCCCACCTCGAGCAACGATTCATACTCCTTCGGCTCCGACACTTGGTATTAGGTACCACTCTACTCCTTTGTACATAGTTTTATTTGATTTCCTTTAGTTAGTCTCTCTTTTAGACTTTATTCTCACACCGAGACGGTGCAAAATAGGTTTGGGGGAGAGACTTAGTAGCTAACATTGTGTTTTCTTTTGAGTTTTTACTCTTGAGTCTCACGCATTCATCTATATGCATCGAAAAAACCAAAAAAAATTGAAAAAATTGAAAAAACCAAAAACATTTCCATATAGTTTTGCATTTCATTTGGCCATTAGGATTGAGTCTAGAGTCATATAGGGTTGCATTAGCATTTGCATAGGGGGCGATGATTAGATTTACCATGAGAAGTTCTTAGCTTAAAACATTATCACCTTAATAATAGTCTTGTAGTGCTTGATTGACCTTGAAATGCTTGAACCTTTGCTCTTTGATCTCTCTAACTCGAAAGTTAGATTCTTAATCAAAACTTGCTAGCTTGTTTTCGACTCTATCTAAGTGGAACTTAATTTGAACATAATTATCTCGCTTAGGGGTTCGAAATACGTTTTCATGGTCATTTAGAATACTTGAGTTATCTTATTCACTTCATCACCCTTTGTTAACTCAAGTAGCTATCCTCGTTATTAGGATAGTCCTGCACCAAACCCGAAACCTTTGTTCCGACCATTGCTATTCTCTTGAGTGTGTGAGGTCTTTTGATTGATAATGTTTACGTGGGCAAAAACTTGAGAGTATCGGGGACGACAAGGCTTAGCCTCTATTTTTATGAGCTAGAACATCAATGGCTAGCATCTAAGCACGGAATTGAGATAATATGTAGAGTGTTAAGTGGTTTGTACTTGGTTATGGAGATTGAGAGAATGAAAAGAAAAGAAAAAAAAAAGTGATAAGTGAAAGTTAAGGGAAGAAAGAGTAAAGTCTAGGGGAATCCAATCGATATATAGTCTAGGCTCTTAATGTTGTAGATTGCCTTGGTTGCTTTCTTTTAAAAAAAAACAAAAAAAAAAAAAAGATAAAAATAATGAGGAAGCCAAGGAGATTAGAGAAGAATAAAAAGAGTCATAGCATAGCATTGAATGAGAAAAAGGATTCCCTTAGAGGTTCTTAAAAAAGACTTCGGTGGTGAATGAATGAAAGAAAGAAAAGAGTTTTAGAAATGTGCCTCTAAAAATGAGGATTAAGATAAGAGTGGGAGAGTTTGGTTAGAAAGAAAAAGTCTAGGATTGGGTAGAACAATAGAGGTTAAACTTGTATGCATGAATTGTTTCTGATCTTAGATAGATTTTTCCTAACGTGAAACATTCCTTATTTTCTTGAGAGAAATCTTTCAGCTAAAGAAAACCACCTTTAAATGGCTTTACCCTTAACCGATTGAAAACGATTGACAATCCCTTAGCGAGATCTCATGCTACTACCTAATTGAATGTTAAAGAGTTGATTGCATAGTTGCTTGTGGAGATTTTTGATTCTTAACTCTAGAGTAAAAGATTAGGAGTTGCGATAGGAGTAAAGCGGATAGTTGATTAGAGTTTCGATTTCGTATTGCTTGATGACTTATCTTGGTTGTATGATGTTGGTAGCTTGGTGAACTATATCATGGTTATGAGTCCCCACCTTCAAACCTTTCTCCCGGCTTGATCTTGTTGTTTGCTTGCGGACAAGCAAGAAGCAAGTTTGGGGGAGTCATAGCGCGAAAAAGGGGCGTCAACAAACCTCCCATACTAATCTGTGGGGTCTTGTCTTGCGTAACCATGACCCATTCTTGGATGTAGAGCAAGAAGTGTACGAACATCCCGACCATGCTCACGTCGTCTCGGTTTGCCGTTATCCCGCAACCCTCATTCAAGAACCCAAGGAACGGTGCGATCCCGACCATGAGAAGCATCATATCGGCCTCTCTAATTGTGTCCGTCTCTCGTCTCGCAAAGAAAGTGTAAGCTAGGGCCTTGTGGACATACCGAATAGCGGGGTTCCGGATGTTTGCGGACTTGGTGAGTCCTTTGGAGTAAGATCCGGTCCCTATAGTCATCCACACATGGATTGGCTCGGTGATAGACTTGGCCATGACAGTGTACAATCCCCTCGGGAGGCCGTATATCTCACTAAGTTCTTCATATGTGACCTTGTAGTGCTTCTGGTTTGCCAAGAACTCGATGTAGCCCACATCATCCCATTCATAATCTCGAGGCTTGTTCTCTCAGGCTTTAAGGGAAACGAGGAACTCTTTCGTCATGTCTACGTAAGTGTCCGAAGGGAGGCTCATAAACTTCGCAAGACCCATGCTCTCAAATATTGCCTCCACATCGTCTAGTAATCCGGCCTCGGTGAGGAATGCCAGATTCGGATATCTTGTGGCAACAAATATAAGCTTCCGGTCCTTCTCAAGCTGGGATATCTTAGCTTTTACTTGAGCCACAGAGAAACGGTGAACCGATGGTTCCTCCGTATCCTTTCCCTTATCCTTTCTACTTCCCTTCGCCCTAGGAGTTCTACCCTCTCCATTCTCACTGTCACTACGCTCCTTTTCTACCGCTTTCCCCTTGTTCTTCTGAGACTTAGATGCGGTAGCTTTTCCTTTACCCTTGGATTGTCTTCTTTCCTCCTCATTTTGATCGTCTCTACCTTTTATCACCATGATTACCTTTAAGAAAAATGTTAACCAATAAGTTTTTAGTCGCAAAAGGAATGCTTGCAAGTGATCAAAGTTTATATATGTATTCATTGAAGTTCATATGGACCACATAAACAACACTTTTTATTCAAAATCAATTATACTCAAATTCAATCAAAATTTCGACTCGAAATGATCATAGTTCTTCAACCAAACGTTTTTGAACTTAATAGTCTTCTAGACAATTGCTTAAAATACCCATATCTATCCATTGAAACCACAATCTCCAATTTTCCCCAAAAATTTTTATGAACCCTAGAATTCGAATTTTCACAATTTTCTCAATGAATCCTCAATTCTATCCTTTTAATAGTTGCAAATTGTGATGAAATAGTGTAAGCACATGTGGTTCCATATCTAACCTTAAATCATCCTAAATCACGAATCTAAGAAATGCCCAAAGATTGAAAAGTTTATGAGCTTCATACCTTGAATTCAGATTGAATGAGATGAATATATGAAGATTGAAGCAGGGATTACTCAACAGAGGCAATAGATAGGTGAGTTTAGCAATTGATTTCATGAAAATCGGTTGAAAAATGAAAAAGTTAGAGAGATTTTAAGTTTGAATGTTGATGAAATCGTAAAAGTGTGAGGAAGGAGAGAGAGAAATCGATTTTTGGAGAAGAAAGAGGAATAAACCGGCTGAAATTCGGGTTAATTCATTAAAAATAAACCGGTTTAAACCGAAAATCGAATTTTGGAGACTTACCTGGGGATGCCATCGGTCAGTCTTGACCGATGGGACAGACCGCTATGGGCGTTCGGTCTGTCTTGGCCGGTAGAAATGATCCTGCAAATCCCCAGGAAAACTCGGCAAAATCTAACCAAGGATGGTTAGATTGATCAAGCGTCCATCTTGCTAAGAAAACCGCTGAAGCGGCAATTAGGGACGGAAGGAACCTTAGGAAAGTATATTCCATAAGAGTTAGTTCGGCAATATAGTTTGCTAAGAACTCCATCTCAATGTGGAGAGCCTGTGTACCAAAAAAAATCAGTTTTTCAGAAGTTTAGGATTGTATCTTTCTAGAATGATAAGAAATACTAGTGAAATGGGTCAATGTTATCACCTTGTCAGAGGCTTGAGCAGCTTGAATGAACCGCCTAAAACGGATAAGAAGAAAATGACTTTGTAATTTTTTCAAAACGTTAGGAGAAAATGTACTAGTGATGCATTTGAATGGCTTTAGTGTTTTACCTGAGAAACGTTTTGGTGGTGGGAACTGATAACCGAAAGTGCAGAAAGTTTAAAACTTGTATCTCCATACTCAGTACCTGTTACAAGGTTATGTGTTATTATTTTCTTAATCAAGAATCAATGCTCTTGGAGTCGGAGATATATATAGTTTTAATGGTCACTTACTTCTATTCTTGTGTATGTATTGTCTGTAATGAAGCAAAACTCCTCCAACCGCGGTGCACAAATCTCTTCGTATTTTCTTCAACAAGAAGGTACAAGGAAGAATGCTTTAGTTAATTTATTTTTACACTCATTGCAATGTGAATGCTTACTCAAAAAGAATTGTACTTCTATAGCTTGAAATTAAGGAAACAGTAAAAATGGTGACTCACGAGGCTATTAGCATACAAGTGACACCAAGCAGCTGAAGCCTCTGCTTTTCAATGTAATTGTGAGACATGAACCGATCAATTAGATTCACGGTTAGGTAAAGTGTATATGAAACCAGCTTGTACTCTTCAGAAACCTGGAAAATATAACATTAATAGAGATTCTTACTCCAACAAATGCTTTGAAGTAATAATACACTCGTTTTAATGTAAAGGGTCCTAACCTCAACAAGCCAGTCAATCAGAATCCCACGCATGTTTGGATCGATATCTCGCTGCACTTGCACCATATAACTACTTGAAGGTCTTTGTTCAAGCTGTACAAAATATAACTCAGAATCTCAATATTTTCATCTTCTTGAAAGACAAAACAGGACAAAATATTTGGATCACGTTAAGTCAAACCTCTGCAACATGAATGTTGTCATATATACTTGAAGCATAAAGGCTACAAAACTGAGGATCTTGGACATTAGAATCTATGTCTTCAATCTGAAGAAAATCTGTGACATTAGATCTGTCTTCTTCTGCACAATCCAGTGAACCTTGAGTAAATTTGATAAACATAAATTTTGGTATATGCTTTCATTTAACAATATTCTCTAGGAGTATATATCGAGCATTTTGAATTCTATTATTTTATTCATTAGGAGTTCAGTTTCTTACTTTGCTTAGTAACTTCTCCATCTCTAGAGTTTGAAGCAGAGGCATCTAAAGATTCAACCATTCTAATCTTTGACAAATCTTCTGCTAGTTTTGATTTATCTTCATCCACATCTACCAAACCTTCTTTAGCTCTTTGCTTAGTCTCTTTTCGACCTCGCTTGCTAGCCTGTTACATTGTATCAGTAAGTAAGAAGGGATTCTAAATGAAAAATACCAATCAAGAAAATGCAAATACCTTAGCATTGTCTTGTGTACAAATTATACTTTCAGCCAAAGTGTTAGTCACATCCTTGAGCACCGCTCTTCTCTTATGATTACAAACTTTGGTATAATCTGACGCCATTCGTTTATTATTCGCTCTAGGAACACGATTTGGTTCTTGTTTAAAAGCAGGTTTTGATGGAGAACTTGACACTCCTAAGGCTTTAGCTCGTGATCTTGTAACTCTCACATTATTATCTCGCATTTTTGTAGTAGAGATTTCTTTCTTCACATTAGGAGAAGCTCTATTCATAATTTAAAATAAAAAAAACTCCACTGATTCGCCAAGCCAAAACCTGCAGAGTAAACAGATTCTAATCTTCAAAAAAATATTTTTTTTTTTTGGTTTTAATCTAAGCTTCAAAATTTATTACACTAAGAGAATCAATTAGTGTTCAAAATGGTATAACAAGATCTATTTTCAGAAAAATTTACATGCTCACTTTGAGAGATCAGGTTTCAACTTCATAAAACAAGTTCATCGAATTTTCATGTTGTTCATCTTTGGATCCAAAAAAAATCCTATACAAAAAATCACATCCTCGATCATATGTAATCAAAACTATTAATCATTTTTTCTTAAAAGTTTTCGTGACAATTACAAGAAAGAGAAAAAAAAACGTAAGAGATCGATCATTGTCTCAATTCAGTAAAACATTACACACAAACAAAACTATTAATCATTTTTTTGATCGTATGTAATCAAAACTATTAATCATTTTTTTCTTAAAGTTTTCGTGACAATAACAAGAAAAAAAAACGTAAGAGATGGATCATTGTCTCAATTCAGTAAAACATTACAAACAAACAAAACGAGAAGCACCATCGAGACAGAATAATAAAAGAAGAGAGAAAAAACGAGCTTGATTATAAATTGAACAGTCTCCAAACAGATCTAGAAAAAAATGAAAATTATGAAAATAAAAAACATCATCGATCCAAACGAAGAACAAACCAGAGAGGTAAAATGATGTGGTACCTTAGCTTAGAAAAAAATAGAATTGGGAGCTTGAGAACGATCTCTAATGGCTAAGAGAGAGTGGTGTTGAATGAAATAGGAGGAGAGGAGCGTGAGCGGGATTTTTTTGTTGGTCTCGTTTCGAATTTCTGAAATTAAAAAAAAAAAAACTTTTTAAGTTGAAAAAATAAAAGAAAAAGACACTTGGGGATTCGGACAAATGCGATTTTTTGGAATTTAATGGGAGTAAGTACAGAGTGGTCTCTGACACTTTGACGTCTGGTCTTGTTGTGGTTCAATTCTCTTTTGATTCGAGATTTAATCAGCCGTTACGCGCCTATTCTATTTCATCTGTTCCTTACTACTCGAGAGGCCGATGATTAAACCGTTTCAAATACCTTAAAGCCCATTAGAATAAGCCCAAAACTCTTCACTCTAACGAGTTACAAAACATGTCTCTCAAAGAAAATTGAAGTTGCGAATTGTTTTCTTTTAGGTGATTGATGAATCTAGTCTACATGATAATATGAAACTATTATACAGTTAAGATTTTTCTATTTTTGTTTTCAAGGCTATGTGTAATTTGACTGCTACCAACCTTGATTAAAAACTAGAGGAAATGGTCTACAATTATACAAAGTTTCAAAATAATGAATAGATTGTACTTAACATAAAAATTGTTATTAGAACAGTCATCTTTTAATTTTTTTTGTTTTGTTTTTAAGGTTAACGTTTTTTTAACTTGTAAATGGTTTCTTTAACAAAAGAGAAAAACTTGTAAATGGTGTAGAATTTTCCCCCAAAAAATGATAATAATGAGTAGACTGTATCCATCATAGAAAATATTTTTAGAATAGTGAGATTTGTTTTACATATATCAAGTCTACATTATGTTTATTTTTTATGAATTAGAACACTCAATTATGGAAGAAAAAAAAACTAATATTCACACCATTTCTACGCCTTCTAGGGTTGGAGAAATCTGTAGTAAGTTATTCTCTCCTCGGTACCTCGCAATACAACATTAGACTACCGCCAATGTAATCAATAAGATCATGAAGATGAGAAAAACCACGTAGACGAGCCTACAATCTAGATCAGCCCCGCACGGTCCAGTCTACATGATCATCTGCACATCAAAAACATCAACAAACAATATATTAAATTTAATCCAACAACATTAAAATAAGAAAATAATTATTAAAAACCCAGTCGAAAAGTCAATGTAAGTGCTCTTAACAGATTTTTCTTTTACTGTATGAAACAATTTAAAAACTTTAACAACAAAAAAAAAGGAACAATAGAACGGATTTGTTCTTTTCACAAAAATAAGCAAACAATAAGAAAATATTAAGCAAAAAATAAGAAAAATAAAGAAACACATGATACAAAATTGAAATTTAAAAAGTTCTTAAGAATTTGAAATCTTCAAATAATTTTATATTATATTATTTTAATAGCATATGGATGGTTTTGTGTAACTATGTCAACTCTCTTATGGTAATAATAAATAAATGTTAAAAAGAAACTATTACATCATTTTATAGTTTTAAGTTATTATAAATTTTAAATTTCTTTTGCTTCTCACGTCCAGCTCTATCTTCGGAAGTGCCAAAGAAATCTGTCGATTGCCTTGTTTACGATACCTAATAAGGCACCAGTATATGATTCCTCTTACAAAAGTAAGAAAAAAAAAGTAAGAAAAGACAAAGGTAGAATATCCCGGGAGTAACTGGAACTGCCACATAAATTACGTCTAATCTCATTTACTTGAAAAATAAGATAAAAATTAGGGTTTTTTTAATTACCCTATTTATGTTATGAATTTAAAAAGTACCTTATAAACCATACTCAGCTATTGCTATTTTAAAAAGAATGACAGAAAATTGAAAAACAAATTAATTATCATATGTTGATTGTTAATTGGCAAGTTATTATTGCTATGTTCAAACAATATTGTTGTCGACCCAAACCCAATATAAACTGATGGTAGTGTTTGTGAGAAAAATATATGTGTATAATAAGAAGAAAAGAAAAAGTAAGTTTGACAAAGATAATCAAACAATAAGTTAAAATAAGCAAAATATAAGTTAAATAAGCAAAAAAATAAGTTAAAATAAGTAAAACATAAGCAAATATAAAATATAAAATATAAAATATAAAATATAAAATATAAAATATAAAATATAAAATATAAAATATAAAATATAAAATATAAAATATAAAATATAAAATATAAAATATAAAATATAAAATATAAAATATAAAATATAAAATATAAAATATAAAATATAAAATATAAAATATAAAATATAAAATATAAAATATAAAATATAAAATATAAAATATAAAATATAAAATATAAAATATAAAATATAAAATATAAAATATAAAATATAAAATATAAAATATAAAATATAAAATATAAAATATAAAATATAAAATATAAAATATAAAATATAAAATATAAAATATAAAATATAAAATATAAAATATAAAATATAAAATATAAAATATAAAATATAAAATATAAAATATAAAATATAAAATATAAAATATAAAATATAAAATATAAAATATAAAATATAAAATATAAAATATAAAATATAAAATATAAAATATAAAATATAAAATATAAATAATAAAATTTTTGAATTAGATTTCAGTGTCTACGACATTGTCTAGTTATCCGCTTATGAAAAGTAGCAACAAATATTGACTACAATTATTTTTTTGGTTCAACATACTGATTATATTTCTTAGTTTTGATTTTACAAACATAATATTTATGCCTTATTTTTTTTTCTGGTCAAAGTTCTACCCTTTCTCCATTTAATGATCTTGTATTTCTCACCAATTTTGTTTATAATATAAGATTCCATATTAATTTCAGTCAAACATTTGTATTTACTTTTTCATAGTATCTATCACTTTACCAAAAAAATCAAAATGTAGTGCTAATTCTGTTTATGTTTTCTCCTTTTGACATCGTAGTATGTATATAATAACAGTGTTTTCAGTTTTGAGGAAACAAAACTAATAAAATGTCTACAAAATTTAAGATGGCTATTGTTATATATCTTTTACCTCTTTGGTTCTCGACATTCCTAATTCGTTCGGATCAAAAGATGGTGATTCTCAGAACCTTCAAGGCTAGCTTCAAAACAAGTTCAATATCATCCTTTTTATAGTCGGATATGTCATGGACAAGTTCATCAATCGTCTCGCTTATTTTTGTTATAAAAATCTTATCGCTTTTTTTCATTGGCATATAATTGAAAATGTAACATATGACTGCATTGACATTTATAAGCAACCAGGACTTGATCATCCCTTGCTCAAAAATCACACAATCCAGGTACATGGACATTTCAAAAATTAATCTCCTACATACATTTTACTTTTATAAAATGTGATTTTGAATTTTGAAAAGATGAAACCATCAGTTTCAAAACCTGAATTAAATAATCAAACTGCAAAAACAAAACATATACAAAAAATGGGGTGCCCCAATGGAACAGTTCCTATATTAAGAAATTCAAAAGAATACATCACCAACACACAACTTATCACCGAGAAGTATATTCATCCGCTATCAGGCAATAGCCCTGGAACACACGTAAACATTCAACTCTTTTTCAGTAGTTTTTATCTGTAAATTTTAAATATTAATATCTATATATATCATTATAACCGGCTCTTGGTAGATTGCTGGAGTAAGGTCGCGTAATGGTCCATATCGTGGTGTAGAAGCTTGGTTTTGTATACTTAACTTAAATATCGGAAAAGATCCAAGCAGGTTGGATGGTAGGTTTTACATTTTATTGGTTACTTTTTCTTAGTGTTTAAGTAAGTTTTTTTTTTCTTTTTGCCAGATAAATCCAGGTTTATTTGGCGATAGAGGTGCTTCGTCATATGGATTTTGGAACGTATGCATGTGGAATAAATTATTTGTGGTTTCTATATATAAAATATGGTGTAATCCTCAAATCAAATATCTGTAAATATTTAATAAGATTTTTGTAAAGTAAAGATGGAAAATGATGTAACAATACAGCATGTCCAGGGTTTGTTCAAGTATCCCAAGAGGTTACCATAGCCCAATCCTTGGACCAGCCAGGGGAAGATATGTTGCGTTACTCCACCCATCAAGTAATTTTCAAATTTTATAAAAAATTTTAAAGAATTGTTCCCTTTGAATTTTAAATTACTATGCAAAATCTAAATTTATTTGATATTTGCAACTACTTAAAATTTATATTTTTTTTCACTTGAAATGATTTTAGTGATGTATTAAAATGATGTTTTCTAATGTAGAAAATATAATATACTAAATCTGCAATATTTTAATGTTGCTTTGTTTTTAGCTAAAACATGCAAAGATGGGAGGATGTATTTATCTTTCATTTATTATTAGTTTCCCACTTAGCAGTGGAGGATTTAAGAATCTTAGAATTAACTAGTTATGAATGAAAATAATGATAGATGTATAATAGGGGTGTCAAAATGGGTAACCCAACCAGACTCTATCCAAACCCACATGGGTTCGAAATTTATATGGGCGGGTTTAACCCGCCCATTTATTTTATGGGTTGAAATATATATACCCAAACCCATAATCGTTAAACCCATTGGTTAAATGAGTTATATGGGTTACCCATATATAAATTAAATATAATTAAAAAAATTTAAAACATACCATATAATTATAAAACTAACAAGAATTTTCAAGTAACAAATTAAATAAAAACATATAGTTATTAAAATAAATGAAAGCATCATAAAATCTTAAAACCAAAAAACTATAAAACCATAAAATAATAAAACCATAAAACCAAAAAAGCTTCTTAATTTAAATAACTCTTGAATTTTCTTGTGATGCATCTAACTCTTTGATTTCTTTTTCCGCTTCATTGTCTACAAATAATTTGAAAAAGAAAAAATTAGCAAGTATGATAATAACAATTTTATATCTAATATTAACAAAATAATGAATATAGATGATAAGTTTACCTTTTTCATCGACGACATAACCAAATAACCAAGATCTAGTACAAAGTAAAGCTTGAACATGTTTAGAAAGAAGTCGACTCCGATATTTGTTAAGAACACGGGATCCAATACTGAAAGATGATTCTAAAGCCACCGTAGTGATAGGAATGTTGAGCACATCACATGCTATGTATGATAAAGCACCAAAACGATGTCTGTTATCTTTCCAATACTGCAAAACACACATTTCAGGAAAATTCTTCATCTCTAATTTTGGTTCATTCAAATAAATATCCAAGAGTGACTTTCCCTTATTTGTAGCATCATGAGCATCATCCAATTCAAACAAATCCTACATTGTACAAAACTCAAACATGTTACTATATGACTAATTAATTATAAAAAAAATAAAATGAATAAACTTTGAAACTTACATCATCAAAGTTTGCTCTCCCACGTTCAGTGGGATGATGGCTGGAAGGTGTATTTGTAGAGTTCATGGTCGAAGGAAACTTGTTCTTGTATTCTTCAAACAACATAACCATTTTCTTCCTCAAATATTCCAGCTTCGTTTCACAAGTACTTGGATCAAGCTCATCATAAAGACGTTTCAAGAGCTTAAATTTCATTCGAGGATCAAAAACTGCACCCATGGCAAGAATAACACTGTATTGTTCCCAATACTTATCAAACTTAATCCGCATTTCACCAGAAATTGAGGTCCAACAATCAGAAGTTAAACATATTATGCTCTGAATTTTTTCCAACTCCATCTTCAGCTTTTTCTTCTCGCTCTCCCAAGTTTTAACAACGTCCGACGCTGCGGTGTTTCTAGTGTAGTACTTGTAATCCGGATTCAGATAATAAAGAAAACTTCTCAGCTCTTCATATTCAACAACAAAAGGAAGATCATGCCGAATTACAACCCTACTAAAATTCTCTCGGACAACACTTGGATCAATCTTTATTCTTCTTGCCTTTCCATCTGCATCAATTATCATATCAGCTACATGCCCATATTTTGGCTTCTCAATGCATCTCTGATGATGACGCCTTATAGGAGTTGTTCCCGTTGTTGGCTCAAACACAAGTTTATCATCACAATAGTTACATTTAACTCGATTCTTGCCATCTGAACTTTTGCCAACATGAGTAAAATGCTTCCACCATTCTGATGTTTTTTTCCTTGCTTTACGAGACTTTTCTTGAGATTTCTCTTGTGGTATCTCTGATGATGGCTCATGTGTGAAATGGTCATCTTCATCCATCAATCTCTCTTCTTCATCAACTAACGTTGACTCCCAATCTTCCATATTATCTGGCAAAACAATTAATAAAATAATACAGTCAAAATATAATATATTAATCATCATGTAAGTTAACATACATGCAAGATGAATAGCCTAACAACTTAATATGCAACACGTTTATTTAAGTAAAATAGAAATAAATAAGATAGATAACAAAACAATTCTAACTATAACATAATTACAAACCCTTGAGGCTCGAGCGAAGAAGATGAGGCACGAACAAAGAAAAGAAAAATCAGAGCAATAAGAACGACTTATGAGTTATGACTTATGAGCGGAGGCAGCTTAAAGAGAACTAGAAAAATTATTTATGTAGTCATGCTTTTATAAAGGAAAGGAGGCACCAAAAAAAAACTCTAATACTTGTTTTAGGGTTTAAATATTTTACATATTTATTATAAATTTATTAAATTTGTGTTTTAATAGTAAATCCATGGGTAACCCAGAATCCAAATGGGTTAATCCACTAAACTTACAAACTCATTAGGGTCGACCCACCATAATCCATTTATTTATATGAGTATAAAAATTAAACTCAAACCCATTAAAATAATAGGTAGACCGGGTCAACCCATGGGTTTTGACTCATTTTGACACCCCTATATGTATTTGACTATAATCTCTTTTGATTAGCTAATTAGTTTTTTTTGTACATCAATTTTCAATTAATATTTGTTTTTTTTTTTAATATGCGATAAGGATAAACAAACAGGAAATTGGTGGATTACAAAAATGCTACCAAATGTACCTAACATAGATATCGGATATTGGCCAAAAGAACTATTTAACCTTCTAGGTAATGGTGCAAATATGGTTGGAGTGGGAGGTGCAGTTCAAGCTTCTCGTCAGAGTTCAAGCCCTCCGATGGGGAATGGTAAATTTCTGGATAGAGGCCCAATGGGATCAGCAACGTTTTCAAATATTAAAGTCGTGAATTCCAACTATGAGCAACTTAGAATCGACTCTTTTCCTATAGAAAAGTTGCTAGATAGTCCAAAATGTTATGGACTCAGAATTGGTAAAGTAAAATTACTCGATTTATTTTTCAATTATGGTGGTCCGGGAGGAAACTCTTATGGAGTTTGACATTTTCTAATGTAACCTTTCAAACTTGGCGTTTAATAAACATATTCTAAATTAATAATATGAAATTGTAAAACAATTAAGACTTTTTCTTTTTTGTTTTCAAGGTTATGTCTAATTTGACTGCTAGCAACCTTAAAGATTAAAGAAGATAGTCTAATGAGTAGACTGTTCTCAACATAAATATTGTTATTAGAATAGTCATCTTCTATTTTGTTTTGTTCTCAAGGTTAGCGTCTTTTTAACTTGTAAATGGTTTCTTTAACATACAAAAAAAACTTGTAAAATGGTTAATGTTCTATTTGATTGCTAGAAACCTTTGTTAAAAATAGAGGGAAATAGTGTAGTATCCCTGAAAATTGGAAATAACAAGTAGATTGTATCCAACATAAAAATAAGTAAATCAAAATTGTGAGTTTTTTTGTTTTTTTTTTTACATATATAAAGTCTACATTTATGTAATATTCTTAATTTTGTGTAAATTAAATGGCATATGTATTGAGATATGATATGGTACCGATATCTATCATATCCACATATATATTTTCCAATTTGTATATATCGATTTAAGTTTAAGGAAACATGTAAATTGGTTAGCAAGTTTAGGTCAAGCTCCTCTTTGTATAAATATTGGCCAAGAGCCTTCTTAGTAAATTAAGAAGAAAACGTTATACGTTCTGTTTTCTGACAATATGGCATTTTGCCATTTAACACAAATTTTGAAAAACAAAAGTTTAAAAAGCACATTTATAGAAGATTTTAGAGGCATTTTAATCAAATCCGAAACCCATATCGTTAAATATGACGTTTCGAGCTATGTTCATCAACGGACTAATCCCCGCCGGAGAAAATTCCCGGGCGAACAAAAACGTATCATTCCTCGTTAGGCCACCATTCCCATATCTAAGCCGTGCACTTCTCAACTTTTGTATAAGCTCAGCCCCAATCTCCGACGGTTTATATGTTCGGGGATGACCATGTTCAATAACGCTCCAATCAACGTGCGTGAGCGTAGCGGATACACACCCTTGTGGGTCACGCATGTGGAGGAGAGTAGGGAAGTAATATTCCTCAAGGTAACAGATATCTTTTCTTACACAAGGCTTGTTGAACTTGGCCCATATGTCCACGTCACTCACTACCATCCGCGCATGGGCACGTGTCAATGTCCAGAACTGTGAGCCTATTCGAAACTCTCCTGGTGGTACCTCGGGGAGCATGGTGGTGGATCCACGCGCTGCCCACCTGTCGTACCACCCTGGTTCGTTTTTAAGAATCTCGATGAAACTCTTTGTGGAAGAGACAAGTGTCTTGTAAGTGAAGTTAAAGGAGTGAAGTGGAATGCAAGAAGGGGAGAGAAGGATAAACATGTAATTTGATGGGTCGTCAAGAAGGGCATGAGAAAGTAAACGACGTGCGGCTGAGATGAGAGTTGGGGTGTGCCGGTAAGCAGCTTTTGAGGACGGTATGATCCGGTTATGAAATGTGCCGAAGAAACTTGGTTCATGTTTTTGAGACGGGTCTACATAGACGTAGACATTGTAGAGAGACTTGTGATGAGATGTTTGGTCGAAGAAAAGCTCCCAAATCGGTGCGAGTGGAAGAGATGTTGTTGTTAAGAACATGAAAGCGATTTTTTAGGAAATTTAGGTGGTGGGTTTGGGTCAACTTTGGAAGCTTGACGAAGGAGCGACTCATCGTGATCAAGTGGCTGAGAAGTAATAACTCGGGCAGATGTTAGGGTATTATTGGGGTTTGTATTACTAAGTAGGCTGGTTGAGTAATGGCAACAGTTATGGCTAGTTGGGGAGCCTTTAAAGTCATGATGATAGCTAAGGGCAAACGAGTAGAATGAAATACAAGGCCAACATTTTATGTTAATTGATGACTATTTTACCATCTCACAATGTAATCATCGTATAAGTTTAACTATGAACAGTTCGTCAAAATTTATATGGCTAAAGATTTTTGACAACACTTTCCTTTTTCTGACACAAAAGGAAACGTAGATGGTAAGGGTTTCACACTGTTTGTATGGTGAAAAGCTTTTTTATTTATTTTGAGGTGGCCCATTTGGTTACCAAAACGTGATCCTTGGTTCTTGTTACCTACTCTTTTATGCTTTAATCACATTTTATCTTGTTTATCTTTTCTAAATTAAAATATTTTGCTTCGAACCGTGATCATTCAAACCTATGTTATACAACGTGTTCAACCATCAATGATCTACAACTAGAAATTATCTAAAAGAGAACCTAAAGTTAGAAAGAATTTTTTTTTGATAAAAGCAAAAATGATTTGTTGTGTTTTTCAAATTCAAGTTTTCCAAAGTTAAATATAGTTTTTAAATAGTACCATGTAATATCAAAGTTGAGTTGCAATAGATATAATAATTTGATATAACTAGTAAAAATTATATGATATAAACTGCACATTTGTATGGTGAATTCGCTGTAAAAATACGAATTATCAGTATTTAACGATTTAAGAACTGTAATTACAATATTTAGCACATTAACAACTAATGGGCCAAACATTGTGAGGCTTAAAACCTTTTAAGCCCGACAAACATCGAGTGGACAGCAAGAAATTAAATCGGTGGTCTCATTTTTCACAATTTACTTCTTCACCGGAAAAGGTGATTTTGGCCGGCATTTAGAGCGAGCTCAATGAAGAAGTAGATAGTGGAGACGTTTTCCGGTGAGTTTGTAGTTAGACGCTAGGATCGCACCAAACACTTGATTAGCGCCTAAGGAATATTTGAATATTGGTTTTCACTTGATATGTTATCTCTATTTCGATTTAATGATTCTCAAAAAACTTCAAATTTGCTTATATGGGGTTTGGTAGTTGCATGAAGATTATATCATTTTTGGATCTATATATGTGAATTGTTTCCATCTCAAAACTAGTTAGCGATGAAGGGAGAATAGCCATTTAGATAGATCCCATCTCTTGATTACTTGGTGGATGCTTTGGATGTTAATATGATTTAGGTGACTAACTGTGTATATATATTTAGTGTAAGTGCTAATTACACATTTTCTCACCATATAGGTGTTAAAATATTAAATAGTAAATTAGTAAAGAAAGTTTGTGGTATTTACTAGATCTTGTGGGGGCAATTTGCATTTTTGGTGAAAGTTTGGAGACCGTTTCAAAGCCTATTCATATGGATAGAGAGATCACACGTTTTTGCGTATGTGATTTCTAAATCTTTCACATGGAGTTAATGCCTCTCACTTCTACTAAACTTAAAAAATGATTATAGTATTATTACAAAAAAACAGAGATTTTGCAACTATAATTGCTCCAAAAACTTAGGAAAACATGTGGAGGTTTACAAAATAAGAAGAGAGGGAGAAGCAAGAAAACAAGGAACACCTTAATTTCACTTGAGTCTCTTACCATTTCTTGTATTTGACTTTGACAAAGTTATTGACCTATACTTCTACTCTACACTATATTCTATATCGAGTCTAGATAAGATTTTATCATTATCGTAGTATTTATGATATAGTTTCTATAAGCTTTTTCTTGAGGAAATTTATCTTTTTTTTAACTAACTTCTGCCACACGTTATGACACACTAATTCCCTTAGCTAAACTTAGTAAATGACTATCTTGTTAAATCCTCTGTATTAGAAGGTGGAAATCTCTTCTTTATTCATCCCCTTCTCTGTCTTAAACTCCATCTTCTTCTTTCCTTCACACTTTTCGCCTAAAACGGTTTCTAATATAAACAAAAAACAAAACTCAAATCTGTGGTGAATCGTTTGCTATTGTATCTCTCTTGTCGTAATTCTAATACAGATCTTGCGGTAGATACAATGCAGAAAGTTTGCTGGCCTTACTTTGATCCTGATTTTGACAATCTTGGTGAACGTATATACGGACCACCGTAAGCTCTTTTCTCTAATAAATCCTTTGAAAGAGAATTTTCATATGAGTGCATTTAATTTGTATACATATATCACCATCTTCTTCTTTATTTTGTGTTTTTAATTTGCAGATGCAGGGTCTACATTGACAATGACAGCATTCAAGATTGTACCGTTGTGAAGGTATGCACACAAAATAGGAACACAAATTGGATCCATTGGTGTTCTTGAATGCAAAAACTCGAATCATTTTTGTGTTTCCATTGTGCACATATCTGATTTGTGTGTCCTTTAAATTTTGGAACGGTTAATAATGAAGGTGAATAGTGAGAATAAACAAGGACTTCTTCTAGAAGTGGTGCAAATCTTGACGGATATGAATCTTATCATCACCAAGAGTTACATCTCTTCCGATGGTGGATGGTTCATGGATGGTACGTACGTTACGAAATCCTAATTTCTCAGTTCTTCTTGTTCTATATAATTCATGATTAACTTAATAAGTTCGCTATGGAAACTTGTATACAGTTTTCCATGTTAAAGACGATCATGGGAATAAACTTACTGACAAAAGCGTCATCAACCACATCAAACATGTTTGTGCTAAACTTGAATCCTTGAATAAACTATATATTATGTTTGATTTGAATGTAGTATTGACTAGATGAAATTTGTAATGTAGTCCATTGGTACTAGTAGGCGAGAATCTGATTTTATTAAGGCCAGTGAAGCAAATAACAACCTAGACAACGATTCCTTAGAACCTCCATTGATTGATCACGGAGAGCACACGGCAATAGAGATGACTGGGACAGACCGGCCGGGTCTCTTCTCAGAGATATTCGCTGCTTTCGCGGACTTACATTGCAATGTTTTAGAAGCTCATGCTTGGAGCCACAATGCTCGTTTGGCTTGCATTGCCTATGTCTCTGATGATAATACTCACGCTCCCATTGATGACCCGAGCCGCATAGCTACCATTGAGGACCACCTCAGTACCGTTATCCGCGCTACAGCTGATCCTGCCTCCAACTCTACACACGTGGGTCACAAGGAGAATGAGGCAGATGGGTTTCTTGCGGGACAAGGCAAAGGGTGTATGAATAGCAATGTGGAGAGACGGTTGCATCAGTTAATGTTATCTGTGAGAGACTTTGATGAACCGTTTTGTGGGCCTTCGTCATTGTCGTTATTATCGTCTAAGTTAGAATACTGTGATCAGAAGGAGAAGAAGACAACGATAGTTTCGATTGGGAATTGTGAAGAGAGAGGATACTCTATTGTGACAGTAAACTCTAAAGATCGAAGAAGGCTCATGTTTGATACAATCTGTACATTGGTTGATATGCAATACGTTATCTTCCACGCCGCGCTAAGGTCTGATGGAGCTGATGCTTTTCAGGTAAGCCAAGAATTTAGCTTTCTTGAAATGATTAGTTCGATGTTTATGTCTTGATTTGGTGAAACTTGTAGGAGTACTTCATAAGACACATAGATGGACGAGCTTTGAACACAGAAGGGGAGAAAGAACGAGTGATTAAATGCTTGGAGGCTGCTATAGAACGCCGGGTTTGCGAGGTATGTTAACAGAAGATAATTAGAGGAAGATTCACCAAAACTGTTTGGATTCTAAGTTAAGAATGGTAAAAACAATTTTGGTGTGTTGTGGCTAATGCAGGGGGTGAAGTTGGAGCTATGCGCAGAGAACAGAGTAGGCTTACTCTCTGACATAACTCGTGTCCTTCGTGAGAACGGCTTGACCGTTGTCCGTGCTGACGTGGAGACACAAGGTCAGAAGTCACTCAATGCTTTTTACGTCAGAGATATTTCCGGCAACAAGATCGATATGGAGTTTGTGGAATCAGTGAAGAAAGAAATGAGACCAATCCACCTTGAAGTCAAGAATGAAGACACAACAGCAGACACAGTTGGATCACTTGAACCGTCACCGACCTCGGCTACACCGCAACCTCACCATTTCTCACTCGGTGACATACTTAGGTCACAAATCGAACGCCTTTCTCTTAACTTCGTCCCAACCAAATGATTCATAGTTAGTATAATTTGGTATAGTATAAAGAATTTTAGATCTTTTATATTACTTAGAAAGTTGCAATAAACTCATTAACATCAAATATATGTAATCCATTCAATCTAGACATTAAGGTTTACTACATTTCTGAGAATATGAGTTAGAAAATCTAACAGAAAACGTTTTATTATATATAACCTATGAATATTCATCTTCCTTTACGTAAGCCTCAAGTTAAGCCTACGTAGCCAAATAGAGTGAAGAGTCAAATGAAACGCATCAAACCTCTTAGGTGGATCGTTAAGCTCGAAATGTCTTCTCACGTCCCGCAAGTTACGTTTAAGCCATTCATATTTCTCATCAGAGATCGACATGAGAATCTCCTTCAACCTCGGAATCTCTGAAACATCGACCAATACAGCAAAAGTCTCCCAACGAAGAACATCAGTGAACGGCAACACAAAGTTAACCGAGAGAATAACAGGGATACACTCTGAGTAGATAGCTTCAGTGACTCTAGGGCTAGCCACTTCATAGCCACTAGGACAGAAACAGAACTTTGAACTTCTCATGAAATCGTAGTAGTTTAAGTGTTTAGGAAGGTATTCATAAACTGGCATTTCCGGGTCACGTAGTTTCCAATGGTTTAAAAGAATCGGTCGAACCGGACCGTGAACTCCACCAGCGAAGAACCCGAGATAAGGCCGAGGAGAAGCGGTTAAGGATTTAGATAACCTGAGTTTACGATCGACTTCACCGCCGTAGAGTTTAATCTCAGGGAGAGTCACGTCTTTTTCAGGATTAAACCCTTCTGATGAATTAGCATTACACATAACTCGAATCGATGTGTTGAATAAATCTTTATTAGCTTGTGAAGTGAGTGGTCCCTACAAATAAAACCCACAATAAATTAACCAAAATTCAGGATTATAGTTAAAAGATAATGAAATGTTAATTAATAATTTACCCAATCATGACAAGCAAGCATGAAGTGATCAGCACCATTGGTTCGATTCCAAAACGGATGATTAGTGGAGACTAATCTGATATAATCAGAAACGAATGTTCTCAAAGGCTTAGCATTAGAATTGCCTTCGTATAAATATCGAACCAGCCAAGTAACACTAAATGGTAAGAAGTAAACATGAGCTTGGTCTGAATCATATGTACGAAACTTCGTTTTTCTTTTCTCCATCTCCGTTATAAATCTACCTTCAACGGCGTATACGCTTTTACACGGTCCGTCGTGAACTAACGGTGGCTCACCTTCTTCGTATACATACACTTTAAACCTCTTTTCCATTTCTAAGTAACTCCTACATTAATTAGTAACATTTAATTCATTCTTTACTCGACACTTGGTTAAAAGTATTGACTAAAAGTGATTATGGGACCATATAAAATTTATTAAATAAACGGGTTAAAAAAAATAAAACAAAAATGTAATAGTGTAACTGCAGTAGAATATAATAGCTTAAGCCGTAATTTGATAAATGCCAAATGTTGTAATTCAGTGAAAATGACATATAACTAACCTTAATCGTAGCAGAGTTTACCTTTAATTGCATGCACAGCAATATATATTCATGTAGAGTGGTTGATTAATTACAATAGCATAATCCTATAAGATCTAAATGAATCCATTGCTTGAAAATACATTTTCTTCCAAAAATCATACCTTGATTTAGTAAATAAAAGAGAAAGCAGTGTTTCTCATCATGAATAATAATTGAAAAATTGGTAGCTGCTTTTTCAGAGACTATGATACAAAACTAGTGGTGTGTGTATGTGTATGAATTTTTATTTAAATGCATGGATTCATTAGCGTCAATTAGAAGAGTCTTTATAAACAAAATTTTAATAATCTACTAAAATCCACGGAAATTAGCCGTGTGCAGTTACTTTAATTTTCTTCTAATTAAAAATTAGTGAACGTACCGATGCAAAGCAGAGGGATTACGGTAGATTTCTGGGTTGGGAAGATCAATGTTGAACAATGTAGTGTTACGATAAGAAGCTGCTTTGAGAATCGAAGCTCTTGCTTTAGCTAATCCTTCTTCTACCAATTTTCTCCGGTTTAGTTTTCCCGGTTTACTCTGTAACTGAATCAAAAACATTCTTAGATCATTAGCGATAATCAAAATTTACGAAGATCACTGGGAAATTTGAATGAGTTTATGATGATGACGACGAGAAATTCTCAGTTTCAACTAATTTTGCTTCCGCGATTGATTTCAAATTTTGAAAAATCGAGTTTGGAGAAGGAAGTAAAATTGACACTTACACTGGAATTAGTAGATCTGACGGAGAGGATCTGCTGAGAGACATGTTTTGAATCAACAACGACTATGTTTTCTTCTCCGGCGGTGTAAACGTTTCTCCGAAGCTCACTTTCTTCTGGAAACGAGAATTCAAATTTCTGAAGAGAGTAATCGAAGAAAGAAGTTGAACAACTAGAGATCAACAATACAAATGCGATCGATCCAATACAAATCCACATGAAACCGCATCGCGTTACTCTGTTCTGAAACTTATTCATTTGATTTTTCCGAGAAAATGCTTTCCCGGGAAAATTGAGAGAAAGAGAAAAAGAGAGACAGTCTCCGTGCAGTGACGACGAAATGAAAAGGCGCCGAGAGAGGGAACGTTCACAAGTTTGTTTTATTGCTAATAGAGATTTTGAAAATGAGATTATGTTTTGGAATTTTTACAATTATTAACAACTAAATTTTTGCACCGTTCCATCTATGGTTCATCTAATTTGTACTGTATTTTTAAAAATTCATTTTTATATACACTGTATAAAGAATAAAAGATAATAAATCAGTAATTATATATACCTCTTTCTGTCGATTTTTTACCTTCGATCTCTTTAATTATCTACATGTAGAAATTAAATTTTTAGAGGAAAAGAAATCCATAAATTCCATTATTTATTTTTTTAAAGGAAAGGAATGATAATTTTTTTCACTTAAATGAGAATTTTGGGAAATTTCCATATTACTTATATAGTTTGATTATCTTCTAGTGAGAACATATGGGCTGCCGTAATTTGGGTTTGTTTTTTGGGCCTGGTTCACTTTATGTATTGTATCCTTCCTAAAAGCTTTTGTTATTATGTTAATGATGATTATGAAAACTCTTATTTGAAATTAATTAAAAAAAAGATGTTAACAAAATTAAAAAGAGATGCAAAAAATTCAAAAAATTAGAACGTAAACATCTAAACAAGACAAACTATAGTTGATGGGAAAACCAAATCATGAAACAAGAAAGATACATTGCTCAAAAAGGTTCAATATGATCAATCACATTACCAAACAAAAAGTAAGCAAACGAGCAAAAGAATGTAAACTTAGGTGTCACTAGTTCTATTTAAGCTTCATTAGCTACGATTCAAAGTAATCTTCATATGTGTTTTATATGTAACCATTAAAATCAAAGATCATCACTAAATTTTAACATATCCTCCATTATTTGAATCATGAGTTTTATACAGCTATGGCATATATATACTTGAGTTTTTTTAAACAATATAACTCAATCGTTAAGTATAAGCGGGCCGGCCGGCCCAGACCGTTTATTCACTTTCAAACCCATTAAACTAAGGTTATGAATAGTTTGTGCATTGTGGAAACAGACCAAGAAGCCATGGTTACAACTCTCTATATCTATGAAGCTTGGCACAAAAGAAACCCAATTTGTATTGTTTTCGAGTTTTTGGCTATAAGGTGGTTAATTTTCAAGAACCAAAAAAACAACAAAAACAAAAATTGGGTGACTAAGTAATTGAATGTGTTCATATATACGTTATGCTGAACATGAAAAAATCAATAGAAATTATATGATTGTATTTTACAAATCAAATATATTTTTACCAGGCAAAGTGTTCAGTGTCTTATCAAGAGATGAATTTGATTTATGATGTTTTCATTCACCATGTCAAGATTGCTAGCAAAAAGCTAGACATAAATTTAAAGTGCAGAAATCTATCAAGAACACCAATAGATTTGCAGAAAGAAACAAATCAAGAAGGGAGAAACCATCGAGCATCCTTGAGCCTTAAGCTAGAGAGCTCAGAGAAGCGTTTTAGTGTCTTTGTTGCAAGATTGAACACACAAATGTACTCTTCCATGTTCTCATCTACCCACAAAATGACCTCTTAGATTATCAGAACTCTGAATGAGATTAGATGTATATCCGATTACTACCTCCATGAATTCATTATCTCCGACTCGCTCAAAATTATAATTGTCACCTTTGAATGACACGAGTATGATATAGAGATTGGATTTAGAATCTAGCACCAAGGACCAGTTTCTTGAATTTGCCAAGAATCAAATTCTTGAGAAGTCTCTTTTTGTTCTGTAAACTTTAGCTACGTCCGGGTTGTATAGAGGACAAACATTATCTTCTGAAAATAGAATCAGCCATGGAGATTTGCCTTTTTAGACAATGTTTGTTTTGAACATGAATACCAATTCGAACAAACGATCTTGGAGCGGCGGAAATCCACAAAACTCAGACGTTCAAATACAGATCTCAAGATGTCTCCATGTTTTTTATTTGTTACTTGATAGACACATTACAATCGTGTAAATAGACAAAGCTAAATACAATGACAGCTTGATAGCTATGGAAAAAATTAAAAAAATTGTAAAACCTCAGTTTTAAACCGACCTCGTTTTAGGAAACACAAAAATAAAATTAAAATCTTAACCTTACTAGCGGTTCTAAAAACATCTCTATTGAGGGTCTCTCATTATGAATAATAAGAGCACCCCTTATCCATTGGATACTCATTTTGAATATCTTAACAATAGTATATTATTATTTTAATTTAATTTAAATAAATAATTAAATTTTAATTTTAAAAATAATAATGAACCATTAATAAAATGACAAGTGGAAGAAGAGTATCTTAGGAATTTCTCATAAACTCTCATTAAAGAACTGGTTCTAATATTCTCTCCTAGGTTTTCATTTTTTTTTATTGTTTAGATACCTTATGAGAATTGTGCAATAGAAAATCTCTAATAAAATTATGAAAAAACACGAGAGAGAGTGAGAGACTGATGGCAAGAGTCTCTCATTTGAGAAATTCATGAGAGATTCATTTTACACTTATCATCATATAATTGATTCAATTATTTTTTTAACATTAATTTTAATAACATAATTAAATTTTACTAAAATTAGTAATATTAAATTGTTAAAAAATTTTAAAGGGTCTCTCGTTAAGATACCCTTGATGAAAGTGCTCTAAACAACTTCACATGTAAATAAATACAATGATAAAAGGATTCACATCTCTAGGTGTAAATTTGCATAACCTTATAAACAATATCATGCAAGTGACCCGAACACCTTTTATGTATATCTCTTCTATACTCCCTCTGTTTCATTTTATTTGTTGTTTTAGGTTTTAGCACACAAATTAAGAAAACATTCAAATTTTCTTTTTTACCCTTCATTAATATACTAAACAAGTTTTTTCATTGGTTATCATATTAAAATAGTAGGGGTAATAAAATAAATTTTATTTAAAATTTGCATTGGAAACCCAAAACAACACTTATTTTGTAACAAAAAAAAACCCTAAAACTACAAATAAAATGAAACAGAGGGAGTAGTAATTTTACAACGTCTCTATCTATAATATTTATACTAGTAATTTCATATGTACTCTTTCTTTCACCTTCAGAGTGATAGAACTAAAATTATGAAAGATATACCTTGTTAATTTGAAAGCCCAATTTTCAAACAATTTTTGTACTAATACATCTTTGTTTGGATGGGCTTTTCATATTTCCGATAGGGTTTTCACTACCCCTGTCCGATGGGCTTTAACATTTATTTCTAAAATTTTGCTGTAATTAATTTTAATATTTTTAATAACCTTTACGTTCAAATACCAAAGGCGGATCTTCTCGCACGAAAATGTCCGTGATAAAAATGTACTTCTTTTGTTACCACCATTTCATGTTCTTTATTGGTTAGTTGTTGATGCAGTGAATGTTTTTGTATAATGAATAAAAGAAGTTTTTTGTTGGGGAAAAAAACACAATGAATATGAATCCAATTTAAAATTCTTTGTCGTTCTTTTGTTAAAAACGTCTAGCTTTCATTATACTCAATAAAGCAAATTAACAATACATCCAAGAGCATAAAAATAAACAATAAAGCATTGGTATTTCTAATGCCGAATTTGTTGGAGACAATCTAGTAGATCCCAATACATGTAGAAACCCTTGTTCATCACCAAAAAATCCGACCTGCCCGTGTCCTGACATTGCCTTCATTATAGGTTGCATCAACATTGCATTTGATCATTCTTGTTGTTGTATTACATTCATGTGACTCGTGACTGGGAATAGGAATGGTTTACTCTCCCTTTTCTTGTCCATGTATCCATTCCCACATATCAGCTCTTGCTTTGACTGTATCATCAAGAGGATCTTGGAAAACTCTATTGAAAATGAGATCATTACAAGATCATTTCAAACCTTTTCTTGTTTTCAACCTTTTTATGAACGTGATTTCCATACTTTGGTCCCACCAATCTGGCAATCTATAATTAGCCGCATTATAATCATATAGTTAAAAGTATTCATAAGTATTTCTTGAACTGGTTATTATAAATATTAATTTCAACTATCTTTTGACGATAGAGATATAGCTAAAGTTAAATAACAACATATTGGATAACTTAAGGGTACTAATAGATGAGAAAAACTTAAAACCTTATCATGTATGTATGTAGGTCATACTTGTGAAAGAATTCAAACTTATACGGATTTTTTTTTTTCTAAGGATTAAATCTTAAAATGATGAATGCCTCCAAATATGAAAATCGTAAACATCAAAAGGATTTGACATTTGGTGATGCAAATTGCCAAACCCAAAACAACACAAAGACAAATATCCTTATCTCTTTGTGGCCTCATCAGACATCACATGTGGTGTCATAAAACTGTTGTGGCTTTGTGGGTCTTCATGACTCCTTTCACATCCCAACGCCTATTTTCTTCGTCACAAAAACCTAATATATTGTTTTTTTTTCTTACTTTGCTTTTTGTTTGGGATATATCATAAATCAAAAAGTGCATGAATGTATGTAAATACTCATTGCCTGGTGTTATAATCAAAGACATTATCCGATCATCTATTATTCGGTTTTTTTTTCCTAGAGTATAGACACCCATTTATTAAATTTAAATTCGGATAATAGCAAGTTGACAAAATCTGATAGCAACATCAACATAAATAATAAGCCAAAAAAAACTTAGCATTTTGGGTTTCTATACTTTTTTGTTTATAAGAATTATTTTTAGTAATTTAGTGGGACAAATAGTAGTTGCTTAGTTTGTGATGAGCTGTTATCGAGTGGATGAACAAAATTGATAGCCCCCATTACACATCATAAATTGATCTTTTGTAACTGAAAATTCCATTTTATTTTTTGATAAGAAAAAACTCTATTTAATTAAGAGAAAGTTTTGAAAGAGAATCAACCAAAGTGTTGGCAAAATTTTGAATAAAAGAAAATGAATTAGAGATAGAAGCTGAAAATAGGATCTGTTGTTATCAAAGACGTCTTAGAGTTCCTTGCTTGATGAGGTTGAAGAAGACATGCAAGTCTGCTTCCACGAAGAGGTGAAAAAATCTCAATTGAAAACAAGTGTGTGTGTGGATGGGTTAATTTAGAAATTAACCTCAAAACGTGTCATTTACTTGAGCAGTTAATAGTAAACAAAAGTTTGCAGTTTAATACAGTTTTCATATATATATATATATAATCGGCTGGAGGAGGATTTCATTTGAAGAAGACTCATACATTTGCTTTAGTTTCTCTCTAAACAATAAAAGATTCAGCAGAGTAGCTAAACAAACTATTTAATTTTAGTTTACTAGTTAAATCTTCAACTTCGTTTGCTTTCATAAATGTTCCAATTATGCGTTTTAATGTATTTGATTCTTTTAAGAAATTTAATTAGTATAGAAAAATAAATCTTCTTTTATAAAATTTTTATTTTATTTTCTATAGTTTCAGCGTCATAAAAGATACTGTCATGAATTCTGTATTTTATCAAAAAAATAAAAAAAAATCTCATAATAATTATCATTTATAAATTTCACATTAATCAATCATAATCATATGTATGAACTATGTAATATTGAGCTTAAAGATATTGTTACATCCATTAGATATACAGAGCTATGTGGTGAATATATTTTGGAACATCGATACTACAAAAAAAATACCGAATGGTAATTTGAGAAATCTAAAAGATCATAAAGAAATTGCTTTGAAAAAATACGACATGAAATTACATATCTTTGGACTCTGGTAAAGTCTGTTGTTATGGAATTGACAAACACGACATTAAAGATCGTGTTAGTTCTTTAAAGCCTCATGGGTTCTTTGTGTCTTTGTTCGATAAAAGAAGTGTAATTTTTCAAACATGTAAAGCTGATCCTAGTTATAAGGGTAAGGTTCATTTGGAATTGCTTACTGGTTTGTTATCATTTTTCTTTTTATATTGTCAATTATTTGTCGTCTTGTTTCTCATAACGTCATATGAAGTAAAATTAGCCATGGTCAAAGTGATCCTTCTTCACACATTAAGCCATCATTTGACCCACATACTTATCATCTCAAGGGATCAGGAGTTTGTTTGATTGCACACCCATTAGAAAAGAAGATACATTCACTTGTATTTACAACAATTTTTGATAATTACTTAATTTTAGTGTACTTATTATATCTTTAAGATAACTTTCACCATTATCTCGAAATTTGATATTGCATCGTACATATGATTATGATTGATTAGATATAAAATTAATATATGATAATTTTTGTGAGATTATCTTTATTTTTTGATAAATATAGAATTTTTAACAATATGTTTTATGACGTTGAACGCATAGAAAATAAAATAATATTTCTTATAAAAGAAGATTTATTTAGCTGATTATAACGATTTAATGGTTGAGTGGGTCGAACTGGACCTAGAGGATGCAAGATTCCGAAAATTGCAATCCGAAAGAAAGATTTGATATATATATATTATTTTGACATCGTATAATTATATATTTTAATTTGAGATATAGGTCATATAATATATGTTCCAGCCTACAAACTCATACATTTAACAAACTGATTCTTCTTTTTTTTCTAACTATTGCTTTGTTTAGGATTGTTTAGGATTGTTTAGGATTGGACCTTACAAATATCTCATCTTGTAAACCACTCTCATATTGATAATGATTACATCATATACGTAAAACAAAACAAACAATAGAACAAAAAATGATTACATCATTATAATCCTAAACTAAAGGTCCTTTTTATTATATTTATTAAAAAATTGTCCCCATTAGTTAAAATACTAATGATAGTTTTAGTTTTGTCTAAACTTTGCGTTTATCCACTATGATATATATATATATAACAATATTTTAATAATTACACTAATTATATGTTTAGAAAATAAGAATCCCGATGTGTTAAGCTAACTCTAAACCAAGCAAAACCACTCCCCCTTTATCCTGTTTTATACCACTAATTGTTGTAGTATTGATTTATAAATATCACTATCACGAAGTGAGAAAACAATATTTAAGATCAAGGTTTTTGTGTATGATTTAAGGATTGTCAGTTTGGATATTAATCATATATACAATAAGTTTTATCGTTTAACCACTTAATCATCCACAAACACTTATGTATGGTAACTGATCCACCATACCTAAAATTTTGGCATCTAAAATGTGACCCATATTCTTGAGTAAGGACAAAAATAGATGTGAACATACCTAAATAAAAACTAACACTTGACCAAACTCTAACCCGTAGAACCTCAAACCAAAATGGACACAAAATTTAGGGGGGTTTATTGGTTTTATGATTTTTAAAGAGTTAAAAGTTTTAGAGAGTTTACTGTTATTCAATCTGGAATTTCCAAAACTCTATTAAAATATTGTGTTATTGGTTTTGGTAGTTTTAAAATTTTGTTTACAATTATTTAAAGTTAAGAGTTATTGGTTCAAGATTAAAAAAAAACTCAATCAAAGTCATGTGTTATTCAAATAAAATGAATTTAAGTGACTTTATCATTAGATTAAAATCTAGTATTATTGGTTAATTGAGTTGATTGTTTTTTGTTCATATAGAAACTCTTTAAAAATACTAGAGGTTGACATGATATTTTCAATTACTTTCAAAGTTATACCTATTTTTATAAATAATTCAATTCAACAGAGTATTACCGAACATGAAAGAAGTTCTAGCTATGTAAGATATCTGGTAAAGCCGAGCTCTTCAATGGCTTATCTTCTTCTTCAACAATGCGCTCCATGTTAAACACCTTCCAAAATAATATATTGACTAATAGGGTTAAAAATTCCATTAAAAATAAAAAAGTATTATTGATAAAGCAAAGTGATGATGCAAGATTAAAAAAACAAAAAAAAACCAGAAAACCAAAACAATAAAACAAATAGTCTGGAAAAAAAATTCATTAGGTGCTACAATTAGCCTTGATCCAACCAAAGCGTTCTTCTATGGACATGTCAGTAAAGACATCTTTCATTCCTAACGAATGAATGAGGGTAATGGCTTTGTAGCGGCTCCTTCATTGCATCCCAAACATTGGTTTTCCTTTTTTCAGCTTCCATTTCCTCAATTTTATGCTTCAATGTTTCTTCTCTTTTTTCAGCTTCTCTTTGTTGCCTTTCCTCTCTTTGTTGTATCACATCAAGGATTCTATTACTGACAGTGATCATCGAATCATTGTGATCACTCTCTGTTTCATCGAAATTGTTGCAACCTCCAGTTCTAGTTCTCTTCCTTGGAATAAGTTTTTCAGAACGACGTCTTGTGGTAAGATTCAAAGTTCTTGGTGTACCATGTTCTGCTGCCGATGGTTGTGGAGATGAAAATTCATGAACCTCCTCATTGTTCTCATTCATGGTTTCGTTTGGTTGACTACTTTCACCAACCGCATGGATACGAGGATATGTACCATCACTCATTCCAACAGCGAAATTACCTATTGCTATAGCAGATCCAAATATGATTTAGAGATCTTCAAAGTGATCAATCTGGTTTTGCGTATGTTTATGATTTGGATGTGCCTGTTAAATATATAAAAAGAAAATTATAAATCACATAGATGGTTAATAATAAATTAATCTAAATTTTCTAAAAACAAAATAATGCATACCAGTAAATAGTCTTTCCACACTTCATCCGGAGCAGTAAACCTTTTTGTTTCAGGATCCCACCCAAATCCAGAACTAAAACGTTGTAGATCCAGATAACTTTGGTATAAAGATTTCAAAAACTTCATCCTTTCGGATAGTGCCTGTGATTCTTGTACCATCCACGCCGTTTATTGAGTTCAGGCAATATCTTACCCTCGACTGTTATCTTGTTGATAATTCCATTGGCGTCACGCCAATTTTTTCTGATTCCTTCTACAAGTAATTCGATCAACACTGTTGTCTCGTCTGGAGTCCATTGGCTATATTGACCTTTTTTTTTCCACGTTGTGTATCTCCCATGTCAACTAATCATACTAGTATTAATATGTGATAATTTTATTAATCATATAAATTTCAGATCGAGAAACAATTTAAAGCTAACAAATTTGATTTTTTTTTTTTTTGAGAAATCATGCATAACAAATAAAACAAGATGACTTTATGTTTGAGAACATCACTATACTTGAGAACATGACTTTATACTCGAGAAAAAAATAAACATAAATATATGTACCACGGTGATGCAGGCTCCAGAACTTGAAGAAGAATATTTGAGAACTGATCACTTGACGATGAAATATTTTTTTATTTTAATAGGAGAACGATGATATCGTTCTTTATATAAACTGGAACAGAGAAAAGATTTTGTTATTATTTCATATTAATAAAAGGTAAGATAATATCAAAAGTAATTACAAGTTAACAAAACTCTACAATATTATATTTTAAAATCTGTGAGAATATGGAAAAACTTTGAAAAAATATTTTAGAAGATTCTAGAGTATGTAAAGAGTTAACAAAATTCTCAAATACTTATAGTCATTAAAACTCTACCTAAATCATAATTGAATAAACCCCCTTAATTCCAAAATTCTAAACTTATATTGTAAACAAGAAGACCAATTTTAGATCAGATCTGAAAATATCCAAGCAATCTACAGTTTTGATATCAAATATATAAATAATAATCAGCATGATTGCGCCTATACTTCTGGTGGTGGTCCTAGCCATTTACGAGAAAATTTTGATATTTTTTCCCCCAATTTAGATCAAACAGATTACGACATAAACTAATATACTTTAAATTCCTAAAATTAAAAATCGTTATAGAACTCATATCTTTTTATAATTTTCAGAAAATAGAGTGTAAAACACCGTAAAAATATGAAAACTTCAATAACTCCCAAAAAAAAAGAAATGAGGAATCAAACAGTTTAAATATATTTATAAGTGCATCATCATCTACCGTGGAAAAGTTTTAGAATCTACTACTTGAAGTTTAAATCTAAGCTAACAAAATTTATTAACTAATCACTAATCAGGAGGTTTCTATAAATCGACCGATGCATAAAATACTCCCTCCAGATAAGGAAGACGTGTCTCTGCCAATTCTTTGATACTGACCACTTTACCTTTTTTTATTTGTTGAACCTCCAAAATATTCTTTTTCTCGATTTGTTTCCTTATTTAATATTCCATGCTGTGCTGTCCACCATTCATCATCCAGCTGTCATTTTCTCTAATACTTATACCCCGCAAGAATCTTTTACTTCCCAAAATCACCCTCTATAATTTCTTCATTTACCATAATTGTCTCTTTCTTGAAACTGTTCGTGAAATTTGTGATTCCTTTGAATCTTTCACATTTTCAACCTCCGAATTTAACCTTAATCTTTTCAGGATTCTAAGACTCTGATTCAAAATTCGTCATTTATTTAGTCCCACCAGATTTCTTTTTTTCTTTTTTCATATTCTCTATCAACTTCTCCTCCTCCTTCAAACGTTTCAGGTCAAATGTTTGATTTTTCTTAAGAGTCCAATTTCATTTTCTCGTACTCCACAAAAACCAAATTATTCCAAAGTCCGAATATTAACGGTTAGTCTAAGTAATGTTCTTCTCCCCATTGTACGAAACCTGAAATAGACGGAAAAACAAATCAAACGGGAAACGGAATTAAGCAAAAAAAAAAAAAAAAAAAAACACGGAAAACAGTAACTTACCTCACACGACGAACAACAACACATACCTGGAGAAATCTAACGGAACACACATAACGGGAAACTCAACGACGGTTAACGGCAAACAGAACGGATCAACGGGAACTGCAGAACGTTGACGGAACACATAACGGTGAAGGCAACGATGGAGAATTGGGGAAATTGGATCCAAAATAATTACTGTCCTTTTTCCAGATTTTAATTACCCAAATTATAACTACTAATTCCGATTATCGATTTTCTAAATATTTTCGACTTGCGAAATTTTTGTATGCTTCAATAAGCAAATGAGTAGTATGTACAAATGCATCTCTCATCTTCATCCCACAAAACAAAACTTCGTTCACATAACTCGCTCCGGTATGACTCAGCGCCGAGTCCGATTCCGTAACTCCTTTGACTCAACTAGCCAGAAGCCAGATCTGAGTATTTTCTTCACCGGATCCATCCTCAGAGCTGAAGCTGATTCAAAAACAAGAACAAACCTGGAACAAACCACATCAAGCTTTCGACATAGACGAGAGCCTACTAGGACGAGGCTCATACGCAGCTCGTCTTTTCAAATGATGCGACGAAGGTCTAATCAACGTAGTCAAAGCTCTTCTCACCCATTCACCTTCAACACCACCAATTCTCACCAGAGAATTAGTCATCGCCGATCTACGCATATTCAAACTATTCGTCGGATACGTTCCCGTGCCTTGACCGTGTGGATTCGCTACGTTCTTGTGTAGACTACATCGGAAAGATCCAGGATGCGTCGTCGGAGAACACATACATCTCCTCCTTGAATCAGGAATCTTATGACTGTTAGGCTTAGACGAAACGGCGATTGATCGATTCGGTGATATAGATCTGTTATCGATCGAGTAACGAAACGATTGCGTTAACGGAGGTGATGTGAATAGATTCACACGCGTCGGTGATGCAGATCTGTGGTGTTGTTGATTGTGGTTGCTGAAAAACGTTGACGACGGCGATGAGAAACTTGAGCTTGTTGATGAAGCGAAACCTGACGAAGACGGTGACGATACACCGCAGAAACGACCGGACGGTGACTTGGATCGGAGCACCGGTCCGCTTGATCTGGTTCTAGAAGATGAAATCACCATTTTGAATTTTGAATTTTTTTTGGGAAATTTGGAAATGAGACTTCGAGAAGAAGATTAGGAAAAGAGATCTTAGAAGTTTTTTTTTCCCTTAAGAGTCCCCGTAGGGTAGTTGGTTCGTCAAACCTAGCGAGTCTCAGAAGGCGAATTTATAGCTAGAGATCTGAATGGCAGTTTCTGTAATTATTGAGAAAGTTCGTGACCTTTTTCGTGTTTTTAGGAAAGTTCTGTGTTCTGGTTAATTTAACTTAACCATGGTTAAGTAAGATGGGTTTGTGATTTCTTTTTCCTTTTGATCTCAACTTGCTGAGTTTTGCCGTCTCGAAAAGAATCGGATTCTAATCCAACGGCTGAGAGAGAGAAATCAGCGGAGTGCTTCTGTGGGCATGTCTGATGACTGCCACGTAATCGGATTCGAGAAACGGTCAGCTTGGAATTTACGAAAGTATCCCGACGAAGATATGAGTAATTACACGGATTGCCATTTTGTCTTTTGTTTTCATTTTTATTGACCCCAGGCCCCCACTGGAACACCTTTTCTAAAAGCAGATTTTTCTTTCTTTTTTTTCGCTTTGATGCTTTTTCTATATTTATCTTCTCGCAATTTATTGATTGATGTAATTGGTTTTGAAATACTTTTTATTGAGAATCTATGTGTCTAAATCGTAACTGCGGAATCAACCATAATGTAAAATTTGATGGAATTTATTTGTGATTTTTTACAGAATTTGGTGAAATAACTAAAGATTCAAATAATAACAAGGTAATATGACTGAATTTTGAAAAATATTAGAGATAATTAATTAATAAAAAAAAAAAAATTTGTGTGTAATTGAATAACAGAAATAGTTGAAATAATAAACAACTTTCATAGATTGTAAATTAAACTATCACAACTGATTAACATTATTATTTTCTACGAAATTCCATAACAGTGTGAATGTTGTTTTGTTGTCGTTTACTACATTTGCTTCTTCTTTTTTTGGTGGAATTTAAAGAAAACCAACTGGTGACAAAATTAAAAATTCCTCCAGGTTATTCAACTATTCCACAATTACTCAGTTACCATTTAAGGCCATGGTTTTATAATTCTGTAGATCTTACCGGTTACATAACTGTATTTGTTATTTTACGATTTCTTATGTTTAATGGAAAATAAAGTGTTAATAATGTGAAAATTACTCTACTTGATAAAATAAAAAAAAAACAATTACTAGACGATAAAAACAATTATTATAAATGGAAAGATATGACCAAGAAAAAGAAAAAAAAATGGAATATATTCATCATGATATCTAAACTTCAATTTGGAATCAAACTGAAATTTAGAGTTAACAATTATCAGCAAACTTCGAGATGCAAATCAAATTTAGCATAAATAAACTAAAACCAAAACGTAACAACTTGGAAGAAGAATAATTATAGTTTTATATGCAATTTGTTTAGGTTGATCCCAGGATTAGGGATTATAATTATGCATGTTTGGATTCAATAAGGTATAGTAATTAAGTTCATTTGTGGAATATGTCTTAGCTTCCTAAATCCGTCCATAGTTTTTAACATAAAAACTTAGAAAAGTTGCTACTTGTCGGTCTAGAAAACAAAAAGTTTTCTTTGTTGTCATTTTCATTCTCTACTGTAAATTTTAGATGAACCATTTGCAAATGGGTGGTCTCCAACTATAGATACAAAGATATAATAATAATTAGGCATCCCTTGCCCAACAAGGGAAAAAAAAAAGAGAGTCCAAAACGATGCTAATTAAATAATTATTGACAATTAGTGACTGCGATTAACACATTAAATATTTCAAACCAAGTACGACGTAGGCTGTTTATTAATTACTCCGGCTTTTTAGACTTGAAACTTTATTCAAACTTATGAATCGGTCTTCAAAATATCGCCATGGTCCTTGGACTTTTGATAGGTAGAATGATAACTTGTTTACATTTATAAATGAAAGAATTACTTAAATATACCAGAAAAATTGTGAAATGACTACCATAAATATTTATTTTTGAAATTACTGAAATATCAATTTTGGTAATGAAAATATCAGTTTAGCCAAATTTAAAACTCAAATTACGGATTTGCCATTTTAATTTATTTTTGCACGGAAAATAAATTTCTTATCCTCTCCTCCTTTCCCGTTGTTCCACTTCAATTACATTCTCTCAATTCCTTTCTCATGTAAGTGTTTCAAGCAAATCTCAACTCTTTGTTAAAAATGCTTCCCTTTTTAATTGAGATTTGATTGATTGATGTTTGTTTTATAGGTGCTTGCGTTTCTGAAGCTTAGCTTCTGTCTAAATTGGGTTAAGTAAGGTTAACGATTAGCTTTTCCTAGGTTGACATGTGTGTTTTCAGCTAAACCTATAGCATGTCTAGAGCCATTAATGTGAATTGGTGATAAATGTATGTGAATTTTCATTCCCGCTGTCGTATGAGATAACTCGGAACAGTGTTCGACGAGTGATTGATGCCGGAAAATATTTATGGCATTTCGGAGATCTTATCACCCCGAGAAAGGATTTGCCTCAAAAAGATTGACTTATGTATCAGCTGAGTTATTATTCAGAAATGACTGACTATGTAGAAGTAATGGGAGATCTATGCTTCAGACATGGTGGACTTATGTTTTAGTACATGCTGACTTATGAAAAAGTACTAGCTGACTTATGGTTTAGTACTGGCTGACTTATGGTTTAATCTTGGTTTTATGGTTTAATCTTGGTGATTTATGTTTAGTATAAATGACTTATGTTTAGTATAGGGCTGACTTATTGTTTAGTATTGGCTGACATATAGTTTAGTACTGGCTGACTTATGTGCTGGAAGCATAGGGGATTTTTAATTTTTTAAACTGGAAATACAAATTTTGCCATTTTTTGAATTTTCATGGGTTCGACAGTAAATAAAGTTATTTTATTAAAACTTGAAAAGAGACCAGTTAATTTCACTTTTGCTTACAAAAAAAAAAAAATTCTCGTCTCTTCTTCTGTACGACGACTTTCCTGCAAAATCGAGGAGAAGTTTCCTGCTAAATTCGTTCAGATTCACGCCGTCTCTTTCCGTTGTTACAGCCACGATTTTCTCGTCCGTCTCCCAACGACCGCTTCTGTCGCAGAATCCCACGAGACGAACTAGAAAGATAACTGTTCATCATTGAGTACTGTTCATCTGTAAAAAAATTTGAATCTCAAATTTCTGAGAGTTAAGCTCTAATTCGCCATTTCAAAAACTAGATAGGTATGTGTTTAAGTTACTTTAACTATGTTAAGAGATTTATAAGCGATGACATATACTTATCATAAATTTCCCGAACCTTAAGCAGGTGATTTTAGGTTTTCTTACGGCTGATTTATGGTTAATTTATGTTTGATTTGGAGAAGTTATTGCTGATTTATGTCTGATATATTTCTATTATATAGATGGATTCTTCTGATGGAGCAAAGAAGTACCCGATTACACTTTACGCGGAAGGGAAATCGCCTTGGCATAATAAGAGCATGAATCACAACTGTCAACTAGGCAATTTCTCGCGCGTTAAAGAAGCTATAGGAAACGATGCATGGGATGCAATTAAGGAATCATCTGTTAGACTGCTTCCTAAGCTTGTTGATTTCGACTATGTTTGTCAAGGCTAATGCATTTTCTACTAACCCGTCGGTTAGCAATAGAGAATGCATATAAGATATGGGTAGTCGGTGGTCAACCGATTAGGTTTAACCTTCTGAATTTGCTGAGATTCTTGGCTAAACACCGATGTTTTGCCAAAGGAAAGTTGTGACTCCACTAGCTTCAGGCAGAGTTAGGTGTCTAGTATGGAGTTGGGCCAAAGTATGATGAGTTGGCCAAAGCATTTGGTAGGTGCCATGCATGGGATTTACCAAAAAGGAAGATCTTTGGGGTTCTTATGCATTCTACATGGGGATTTATGGTATACATCATAATTCTAGAATCCCTTTAGAAACAGCAAAAAAAGTCTTCAAGGATGAAGACTTTGCTGGTTATCCATGGGGTCGGGTTGCATTTAAAAGCCTTATAGAAGGTGTGAAGATGGTTCAGTTTGAGCTGATTAGTATACTCGTCAATGGCTGCGTGCGCATTGCGGTTTTAGGCGTATGAATTGATTACGGTATTCGGAGAGCATTTTGGGAGAAGAAATCAGTCGACTCTTATTTCATTTCTTCGATGGGGTGGAAATCGTCGCGATCTGATTTAGAAGGTTATTAGTAAGGAGATTGAACAGCGGGGTGAGGTATGGTTTTATGTTTCGGCTGATTTATGTCTCAATATTATAGCTGACTTATGGTTTCATATAGCGGCTGACTTAGTTTACTATTGTAGCTGACTTATGGTTTCATGTTGTGGCTGAGTTAGTATTCAATATCTCAATATTGTAGGTAGCTGACTTATGGATTAATTTTCAGCTGACTTAGTTTACTATTGTAGCTGACTTATGGTTTAATGTTAAGGCTGAGTTAGTATTCAATATTCCAATATTGTAGCTGACTTATTGCTTCATTTCCGGCTACCTTAGTTTACAATTGTAGCTGACTTATGGTTGTACGTTGACGCTTGGTTAGTATTCAATATCCCAATATAGCTTCATTTTCGGCTGACTAAGTATTCAATATTGTTGCTGGCCTACTTACAATAATGTTTGATATTGATATAGGTGCGTGTTAAGAGGATGGTCATAAAGCCTATTGATGAGATCTATCCTACATGGGATGATGACAAGCGAAGCATAGAAGTTCAAAACCTGATAGTCGACATTCTTGAAGATAATTTTGTCAAAGGTTATTGGGATGTGAAACAAGTTGAACCATATAGGACGAAAAGCAAAGGCAAGAATGTGGAAGTTATCGACAACAGAAAGAAAGTCGATAAATCAAAGCATCCGAAGGAGAAAAGAAAAAAGATTGATGAAGGGGATGTGGATGAAGAAGGAAATGTTAAGAAGATAAAGGGTGCTGTTTATTTTCATGAGAGCATGAAAATAGAAGATTATGATCCAGATGTTTCTGGGAACGGCCTTCTTAAACTGGTTGAGCAAATGATGCTTAGATTTGACAGAAGATTTGATGTTGTGGACGAAAACATTAACAACATTGTGGCAGTGATAGAAGATAAGCTTGAAGTGAAGTTCGAAGAAAAATATGGCCATCGAATAACATGTGTGGAAGACAAAGTTGGGGATATGGAGAATATGTTAAAAAGGCTGAAAGATCTGATAGAATCTCGTGAAATTGAAAATTCCATTCAAAACGATGGCATGTCGAAGGTTTTTGAAGGAGAAGAGGTGACTAGCCCGGTAATATTCTGATTTATACTTCATATTATGTCTGACTTACAATTGTGAGGTGGCTAACTTATACTTTATATGATGGCTGATTTATGCTATATATTATGGCTAATATATAATTGTTTTTGATACAGCATAAACCATATCCGATAAAAGTTTCTGATATAGATGACAATGCGCTTGCTAAAAGAAGTCGAGAAAAAGAAACTGAAAGCTCTGACAAAAAAAGTAGGCAATGAAGAGAAGAAAATAAAAGAAGAAGATAAATGCCAAGAAGAGAAGAAAGGAAATGACAACAAGAAAGACAATGCCCAGAATATAGGCCATGAAGAGAAGGTAAAGGATAAGGGAGGAAGGGACTTGTTTATTCCTAAAAAAGTTAAACAAGAGAAGCACCCCAAGCAACATTATATGAAACAGATTCCAACATTGCTAGATACAACTGATTTGGTAGATATAACTGATCAAGTCACTGCAGATGAGAATAAATTGCTCGATGACTCTGAAGAGAATGAGGAGGAGAAGCTTAGGCAAACAAAGTTGGATGTTGCTTTAAATTTGCTAGAAAATGAACTAGGGGAGAGCATCTTGTGTTTGGAAAACGTCCGAAGAAAACTTGGCCTTCACCTGCACCGTATCCGATGGTAGAACTGAATGGAATGTCGTTAATGAGGAAGGGTGTGGTTTCTTCAAAAGCAATATATGATCCTTTGAAAAAAGTGAATCATGGAAAAATGGAAAAACTTAGAGAATTCCTCCGATCATATGAGTATGTACATATGTATATTTTATTTTCGTATATGCCTAACCTTGATCTCAATCTGTTGTTTTTTTTTTCATCAGGTCTATTCCCCTCACTGAGAAAAAACATATTCCTAGTGATGTCCTGCTCTATAGGGCGCTTATCACCCCGAGAAAGGATTGGCCTGATAATATTTATGGATGGATGGCATCTGAGGTATGTTACGGCCGATTGGCATAGTTATTTTGTATGTTATGGCTGATTTAAGTTTAAGTCTGACTTAAGTTTAAATCGAGGCTGACTTAAGTTTAAATCCAGGCTAACTTAAGTTTAGGTGTGGGAACGGCTGACTTAATTCTATGTATGGGCTGACTTATACTATTGTTTCTTAATAACAGCACTTGACACAGTTTCTACGATTGCTTCGGAAGAGGTCTATGAACGTTCCATCTCCTTTTTATACAGACCGGATTGTTTTTATCGATCCATGGTTCGTGTGTATGTGGGTGAAAGACTACAAACAGTGGAGTTTAGATCCAAAGAAATGGAAATTTACCCAATCGTATCTAGATATAGCGAATGGCAAATCTCCTGCTGACATGCCATCAAACAAGATATGGTATGTGGATGTAGAGCTCGCGTACTTGGTTCATCACGTTAACGGAGACCAATGGGTAACGTTGGAGATTGATTTCGCTAAAGAGAATATAGATTGTTACGACAGTATCATAGGAGAAAGAACTATAGAGTCTGATAAATTAATACATGAGCAGTGCAGGATGTTCACACGCATGGTGCCTGCATTGTTGAACGAAATAATTCCCTCTACCCTCCGAAAGCCAAATAATCAGCAATTCAAATTCATATGATCGTGGCATCCCCCAAAATAAAAAGGTGGGTGATTGTGGCATTTTTGCACTTAAGTATATTGAAATGTTATCGCTTGGCATCGTTTTCGAAGGTCTCAGCGATGATAATATCCAGGGCATACGTGAAAAGATGGCAGCGGAGATTTATGATGAAGCCCCAAACATGTATGCACAATTTATATAATTATGTTAGATGCTTAATGTAAAAAAAGAATATTTATAGCTGACATATGTTCAACAACAAAATCTGAGGCTAAGGCGATTCGAAAACCCAAAGTATAGATAAGTCAGCCGTAACAAAATTTTAAATCCCCCTAAACAATACATAACTCAGCCGAAACTTGAATTAACCAGACATTGTTTGTATTAAGTCAGCCGTTACCAGTTTAATAAATCAGCCAAAAATTAAACATAAGTCAGCCGTTTGTACATAAATCCGCCAAAGTCTGGAGTAACTCACACATTGTTTGAGTGGTCCTATTAAGTGGCTGATTTACCTCTATTTACTGGATAGTATAGCCGTCGGTTTTGACACTGAAATCCTTGTTCGTCTTCATCATTCATCCATCATCTTCTTGAGTTATCTATCTTCCTCATTCCTAAATGGACCCGGTAATTATAGTTTGCGGTAATTGGGTACAGAATAATAGATATATTTTCAACGTCGACAAACGAGGGTGTCGAGTTCTGGAAGTCAATGAACATACAACCTTCGACGAACTTGTGCAGATGATTATTGAGGATTATGGGTTACATGAGCTAAGCTGTAAGATCCAACTTAGCTACATGTTCTTGAGCAAGACTTTGAGAAAAATGGCGCTTGATACTCCACCGGTTTATATTTTTAATTCTTGTCAATTGTGAGGTTTTCTAAGCTTACGCAAGAGTGATGAGCTACGTTTATGCATTGAGGTTATAGATAAAGAAGAAAGTGAAGTTATGCATCATGATAAATTGGAAGAGAAGATTAAACAACCACTTAGTCATGTTCCAGAAGAAGAGTTAAGTAATGGGAGATCTGATGAGATACGGGATCACGAAGATCTGGAAAGCAAGGACGGAAAGTACGAAAATGAAAACGACGTTGAAGAAGACGAATTTGACAGCATATTTGATATTTTTGACAATCCGGATGGTGCATCATCTGATGATGATAACTTCACCTTAATGAGAAAGCATGAACAAGAAGATGAAGATTTTGAGGTATTGCCTCCAAAGAAAAGACTACAGAATATTTCGAAACAAGTATCAAAAGAAACTGATCCAGTTAGGTTAGATCTGTCTTCGCTAAGTCTCGTTGTAGGTCAACGATACGAGAGTAAAGAAGCGTTGGTGAAACGACTAAAACTTCTATCGGTGAGAGATAGGTTTGATTTTGATGTATCAGTTTCTTGTGTTGATACTCTGATCGTTAAGTGTTGGGTAAACGAATGTGGATGGAGAGTTCGTGCTTCTAGAACAGAACACTCCTCGGAATTCTATATTCGTCAGTTCGATTCAGAACACACATGTTCTGTTACAGAGTGATCTACTCGATCTCGACAAGCAACACCGGATGTGTTGGGAGCAGTGTATAAGGATTTGATTGGCGACACTGAGCCATCAGTTCTGCCTAGACATGTGGGAGTATCAATTACTAAGCAGTTTGGAATTAAGGTAATCTCCTACTTCATGTAAATTGAGGCTGACTTATTGTAGTTGCTGGTTGATATACGGTTTAGTAATGGCCGAGTTATGGTTTAGTTACGGGCTGATTTATGGTTTAATATATTGGCTGATTTATGGCTTTAGTGCGATTGACTTATGTACAACTTATTTATATAATGATAAATAGATGGATTACTGTAAGGCCTATATGACATTAAGATTTGCAAGAGAGATCGAGTTGGGAACTCTTGAAAAGGGATATGAAGACTTACCATCTTATCTCTACATGATACAAAAGGCAAATCGAGGCACAGTTACTAGTCTTGAAATCGATGAGTTTGGGAGATTTAAGTATTTATTTATTGCATTTGGAGCAAGCATCAGTGGCTTTCATTTTATGCGCAAAGTAGTCATTGTGGATGGTACATTTGTCCATAGAAAATACAAAGGGACGCTCCTTATAACACTAGCTCAAGATGGAAACTTTCAGATCTTTCCAATAGCGTTTGGGGTGGTTGACACTGAAAATGATGAATCTTGGCAATGGTTTTTTCGCAATTGAAGAACGTGATTCCTGATAATAAGGGTCTTGTGATCATCTCAGATAAGCATAAGTCAATTGGGAAAGCAATTTGAACCTTGTTTCCATTGGCATCTCGTGGAATTTGTACGTATCATTTATACAAGAACATTCTTTTACGTTTCAGATGAGGGGATTTGTTTCGTTTAGTGAAGAAAGCTGCAAATTGTTATAGAGTTGACGAATTTGAATCCGTCTTCCGTGATATTGAAGTGATTAACCCTGAACTTCATGGTTACCTCGAAAAAGCAGATATACGAATATGGGCCCGTGTTCATTTTCCGGATGATAGGTATAACCTAACTACGACAAATATAGCAGAATCGATGAACAAGGTCCTTTCTAAAGCAAGAAGTTTTCCAATCGTTCGCATATTAGAATCAATAAGATCAATGATGACAAGATGGTTTAATGAGCGACGAGAATCAGCAATGTCATTGAAAACAACACTTACACGTAATGTTGAAAAATTGTTACAGGTCAGCAAATATATTTTATAAGTCAGCCAATATCTATTTAATAAGTCAGCCATTTTGAAATAATAATACATTCATTCTATTGTTTTGAGTTATACAGGACCGTGTGAATTATGCCATACATGCGACGGTACAAACGATTGATGCTTCGAATATACAAGTTATCTATGGAACATCTTTGTATGTTGTCAATTTGAGATCGAAGAGATGCACTTGTCATCATTTTGACATCGAGAAATTACCATGCCTACATGCAATTGTAGCCGCTCAGCACAAGGGTGTTTCTCGTATCTCATTATGTAACCCATATTATTACAATAGGCATTTGCTTAACGCCTATGCAGGTTCAGTGATGCCTATAGATTCGGCGATTATCGTTCCAGACCACATAGCGGAACAAGTGTGTAACCCCCCAATTGCCAAAAATCAACCAGGAAGACCATCGAAATCTAGAATCAAATCTGCTTTAGAATTGGCAAGTGAGAAGAAACGCCCAAGAAAGCAACACGCATGTTCAGTTTGTAAACAAGTTGGACATAATGCGAAAACTTATAAACTAATATAGAATTGTTGTATTGTTTTCTCTGATACATTAACACTCGAGTTATATTTAGTAGCGTCTGTTATTAGACTAATAAATACCATTTTGCCAATATTATGCTAAACTTTTATGTAATTCTGAATTTAATTGTGTTCATGAATTGGACATAATTTAATGTTGGTTGCTTTACGGCTAATTTATGGCTATGGTATGGCTTATTTATGGATAACTTATGACTACCTGTAGGCTGATTTATGGCCACCTCACCATGATACTGAAGAGTCTCAACTTTTTTATGTTTTCGAGGGATGCTGAAGAGTTGCGACGTTCTGATTCTCTCGACAAAAGATTTAGAGTTGCAACGTTCTGATTCTCCTCTGTATATATACACCTACTATTCTCAATATATGATCATCTTTAGAACGTTTTATCTTTTACCAAATGAACAGCGGTTCAGAAACCTCGTCGCCTAACCGATCATCTCCTACCCCATTATCCCCATCATTTTCCAAAACAACATCCTCATCTAGTTCTGAATCACTGACTCTATCGCCTCATGCGAAAAGATGTCGTTATGATGAACCAACTCGAATTCCATCGCCTGTGCGTTATTCTCCTTCCAATCCGACCGACCATTATCCATTTCGTGAAGAGAGACATAGTGTTCTTTATTCCTCATGGAAAAATCCTCTCCTGGAATTCGTGCCAGAGCCACGAATATTCGTCCCTGGTGTGGTGAAATCTCCAACTGATTGGTTGGAGAGTCTCTCGGAAGAAGAAAACCGCATGGCTCTGTTCTTTGTCAATAAGGTAAAGTCTCAACTAAAATAAGATATGTAGTAATTAGTAACTTCAGTTATAATGGATCTGTAGATTACCATGTTTCTGTAGATATTTAGTAGGAAGCATATACTAGATTCATCGATCGACGGACCACAGTAGTTCTTAATTGAATAGAGTTTTGATTATAAAATGATATTTTTATTAAACTTGTAAAGCTTTGGTTACAGAGTATGAAGTAGACATAGTTTGTTGATTTATATTTTCTTTGATATCTAATACATGTTTTTGTAAACAGATCAAGGTTCAGCACGAAGCGTTAGTAACAAGGCACCAAGATCTTGTTAAGCAAGTTCAGAACCTTGAGACAGATATTCGCAGGCATGAAGCAGACCCGAAGGATTGGACGAAGGTCGGCTTAGACAAGATCTGTCCAATGCAAATGTTTCTAAGAGACTACTGCGACTCGCTCCATGGAAAAAAGATTGAAATACTGTTTTCTCTTTAAAATCTATTTTCTATTTGGTTTTTTTTCCCTTGCAACTCGGTTGATATCACTTTGGTGAAATTATGTTGGATTTATTTAGTTTATTTTGGTTAATTTGGTTTTATTTATCGTTTAATTTGGTTTCATGCGGATTTCTATACAATTATATATGGTTTATTCAAAATTTATTTGCTACCATCGTAAAACCAAAAAGGCAAATATAGTCAACTATGATTCTACATAAATCAGTCGCAAATAATAAATAACTCAGCCGGATTATGCAGTAAATCAGCCGATAGTAAACAATAACTCAGCCGCAAATTTATCAATGAATCAGGAAATAAACATTGTTCTTCGTCTTCATAATTTTTTCATCAATCTTCTCAAGCATTTATCTCTTCTTTCTTCGTTTTTATTTAATTATCGCCAGGTACAACCATGACGAATCTCTTCCTTTTAGAACCATGACTGACTTGCTGAAAATTGAGTTTGGTGTATTTGTCGTAAAACTTGGCGTAGAGAGTAATACAAAAAAACTTCAATTCAAACGGAACTATAGCCAAATACGTTTATCGCACAATTCGAATCAATGTTTACACAGAAACAAAAAATCGACTGACTTTGTTAAGCTCAACAAGAACTTTAATAATGGCGAACAAGAACGATGAATTGAACAAGAATTCTTACAAATTTGATATGAATTAATCCGTTTACAAATCTAACAAACTCTTAAACGTTGTAGCTGACTTATGCAGTAATGTTAATGTTAATGATGTGGAAGCTGACATAGTAAACATGCCACCAAAGGAACTAAAAAATCCGCCACAAGAAATCAGCCCTCACACAAAAATAGGGGAAACAAATATTTAAGTAATTTTATAAGTTTTAAAAATCAGCCATTAGATGCACATTAATCAGGTAAGACAATTAGGTCACCGCTACATTACGTAAACTCGCTCATCAAAAGCATTCTATTACCGTAATTATTGAAAGATTATTTAATCAGTAGTAAATAACGACTTCCGTTTAATCGGCTACTAAATGGCAGATTAACCGTAAAGTCCCACAACAAGATAACATAAGTCGCCGTTTAAGTATAAATCACTAAATAAATCACTAGATCAATCGATTAATCACCAAAGAATATATAAGTCACCATATCGATCAAAAAGTCAGCCACCATTTTCATAACTACGTCGTAAGATTACAAATCAGCCATGTCGTAAGATTAAAAATCAGCAAATATCTCATAAAACAGCTAAAATTATTATAAGTCAGCTATTTTCTGCACATATAAATCAGCCAATATCAAATATATCTCATAAATCAGCAAAAATTATTATAAGTCAGCCATTTCTTAAACATATATCAGCCAATGTTTTATAAGTTTACTATAACTACAGGCTGGAGATAAATCAGCCATTCTATTTTATAAGTCAGCCGTTAATAATAAATCAACATTTTGCCTAATAAGTCAGCCGTCAATAAGCGAGATAAATCCTCGGCAGACTTTCATAATACACGTAGATTTTTTTTATGCCACGTAGACGCGACATATGGTTTTGTGCTGATGTGGAAATTAATAGTAATGGTATTTGTGTAATAACGTTTTTGTTATCAAATGTTTAGAAAGATAGTTTGAGTACGAAAAATATTTAAGTAATTAAAAAAATATTTTACTCATTTTCGTAATTTCACCTAAATTATGTGCTATTTAAATTAGTCTCCCTTTATAAAATTGTACTTTGTCAAAATATTTAATAATAGTTTTTTGGTTATTTGGGTTAAGTGTATATAAACAAAACTATCACTTTCAATTCTCGTTCTACAAATAGTCCGCTTACACTTAATTTCATAAATATATACACTTTCTTATGAAAGACTCTTACATGTTACAATATGCCTCATGCTTACCTCGTTATTAAGTACCTCTAAAAAGTAAAATTTATTCATTGTAAAATTCATCAGTTTCTTAACAATAATGTGTTTAATATTAAATGTAAAAATCAGTAGTAGTGGTCGAGAAGTTTTTAGGGAATAGAGAGGAATGAGCACATACATACATGCACATGGAGGTGATGAATGATGACATGTTCCCAGCTGTGAGGGAGCGTGACTTTAACACTATTATGTGTCAGCCTGTCAGATTTGGGTCGCAGTCTTCTCGCCAAAATCTATGGGAATAGAGAATTTTCTTACACTCTTTTTCTAGCTTTTTAACCGCCATTTCTTTTGGCTTTTTAAATTTCGAAACTTGTTTTCACTTTTGTAGAAGGTTTGTTTTTGGTTAGTCATTTGCATTACAAGTAGTTTACATAACCACAGATCCGTTATAATGAAGTGAATGACAATGATTCACTAGGAGAAGTTTATATATATAAATGTATTTTTAAGGTATTGAGGTAGTACTTTTAAAAAAAATCATTATGAAAATAGATAAAAGTTCTAACACTAATATGTAAATCTCAGAGAGAATATTTTCTATTGGAGATGTTGAATTTGTTATATATATATATATAATTAATGAACTTATTCAATTTTGTATTCGCAAATATCCTTTTGTTAAAATAAAATAAAAGTGTTTTCTTTATAAGATGACTACTGTTTTGACGTAAGGCCTACCAGTATTTAAAACTGTATAACACTTTGAATATGTATATGTAAATAATATGTGCATATTTGTAGTCAAAGGAGAATATTTAGATGTATTTGACCAAAAATAGTTCCAAAAATAAAGAAAATGACATTATAATTAATATTAAAAACATATATCAAATGACATATTGATGAACAATTGTAATTGTAGAGTTTAAAAACAAAGTAAAGTAAGAATAAAAAAATATAAATAAAATAACATCTACAGTTCATAAAAATATCAAATTGTTTTTGTTAGTTTTTTATCAACAACATATATAATTTTTGGATTTAAATATGATTAGTAGCACACTAAGGACACAAACACAACATATTAAACTATATATTGTGTTCATTTTGTATAAATTATTTTATTGCTATTTCTATCATTAATCTGCTGCCATGTTTTAATCGACATCAAGACTGTCTCCACATATCAAAACCATTACGTTCAAGTTGCTTGTACAACGATGAGATTTTGAACAGACAAAACCAATGATTTAAGGAAAATCTTCTATAACAAAACAAGATTATCTCACAAATCAGGAATCCTAAGCTTCATAGCCCGATAAAAATGTTTCTATGGAAATGACCAGAAGCAGAACTTCCGAAAACAGCTATACTTGCAGCAATTTGTAAACATTTCGAGAAAAACTTAGACGTGTCCACATTATAAAATTAAATTATAACGTACGCACTTATTATATGTGTGGTTCATTGTACCAATTGTAGCGGTTAATTCCGACGAATCTACAAAACCTAATTAAATTATAAATCAGGCAAAGAAATAATGATAGTAGTCACAAAGCACAACACAATGTTGTCATGTTGGGTAAAGTTAAGAGACAAGTAAATCTTTTAAGCAATTAATGGCCTAACTATTACACGGTTTGACCCGTATGAAATCCATCAAGACACACGTATCCCACACACATCTCATTAGCCTCACGACAAGTTAAAAAAGTTTTTTTTTTTGTTTTCTCACAAGTGATAAATTCGACAATTCAGTCGAGTTATAACATGGGTCATGTGATTATCATCATTAACAATTCAAAAATTTTAATGCATAGGAACTTAGGAAGGGATTTGTCGCCACATAAAATTATGATTATAAAATTTAAAACTATTCGAATATATATTGATGATTAAATAAGAATACGAATAATAAATGATGTGGTAGAGAGTGGACAGTAGACTCCAGCTAAGCGATAAAGCCAATTAGGTGCGCCTAATTATTTGATTAGTGAGAAATAGAAACCCAAAGCCTCTGCTCTCGGGAGTCCAATCATTTCCCCTTTACTTAATTCATCGAAATTCGTATTCCTCCAATAATATCAACACTACTCCTATTTATAACTTGCAAATTACTATATATTTTTATGACTTTATCTTAAATAGTGTTTAGTTTGATTTAGTCGTATGTCGTATTCCTAGGCCTATACTTTTTTTTTTAAAAAATCTTATTTGCAAAGAATTTTATCATGACTTCTTTGTAAAACCTTTGGCTATGGCTTAATATATAGCTGTTCTGGCCAGTTTTTAGTTCTATTAAAAAGTCATAACTTATAACCTTATAGAATAGATAAAAACTTACTATCTTTAGGAAAACAAGAAAGAGTTATAGTATTTTTGATCGGATGATCTTTAAAAAGAATTCTTAGTGGAAACTGGAAAGTGTCTGAGAAAGCTAGTATTCTTAAACGTGACTAAATGTATGGTTTATATTTGGCGATCTCTCAGTGTCCTAGTTGCTCTGAGTGTATGTTACATTACCTTTCACTTTAAGCATATTTTAAGAGCCACCGTTGAGAATTTGTCCCATTCGATGGAACATTTTGGGTTGACCATTTATTATCATCCTAGTTGAAGTCTTCCTTTATTTATATATATTGGGTTTCTTCTAGTTGAAGTCCTTTGTGAATTCGAGAATTCGATTTTTGCTGTCCCAAATTCCTCATTTTATATAGCATAGGTTTAGTTTGAGCCAAATGTTGAAGACAAGGACCCATTAGTGTTTAGGCCTTTGTTGGCAAAACCCAAACCATTTTATTTGGGTCAAGTATTGATTAAACCATATGCACATGATAGGAATTTTTGTTTGGTTTTCAATGATAGGAAAATTTATTAAACTTTAAATTGCAAATGTATACAATAAGTTCAATCAAAGAATATTTAAACTTTTAGTTATAACTATTTTTAATCTCCTCACACATTTATTTTCTTCTGTTAACAAGATCCTTCCATTTTCACTCTTTTTGTACTCTTGATTATTCTAAGAGATTTATAAATCTTGTGCGTGCTCTTTTATGAGAAGAACGAGTTAGACAGAAATTGTTTGAAGCCATAACGCTAGAAGTAAATGAGTGATAAGTTCATATCATCTTTTAGCAAATGAATTCGATGAATGGACATATTCCATAAGCTTAGCCTTGCACGTGACATATTAATTAAATTATTTGGAAAAAATGATGTAGAGTACGAAGATTGAGTTTGTGTTAATTGCTTTTTTTGTTTGGTAACAATGTTAAGTATTTATACCATTCTAAAATTTTGACAGAATTATAGAGATTAAACAAAAAAAAACGGAAAGATAAAAATTTTTTAAAAAACCAACAATCACACAAACCGAACAAGACTTACATAAAAAATAAAAAAGACGGGAACAAACACTGAAGCTTGAAGAACCAGCACCCCCGATCGACCTAGCAAAGCTTCTAGACTGCAAAGACTCGTCAAGTTGCTACGAGCAAAGCGAGAGATAAGCCAAGTCAAACCTATAATCATGTTTTTACCTACAACTTTCCAATAAATCTCCTAGCAAAAACGGAAAGCTAAACAAAAGTGGCGAGACGAAAAAACCTCGAGATAGCATCCATCCCTTCAAAATTTGCCTTAGACAAAGGGGCCAACTCAGAAAAAAACGATTGCGCATAAAAAACAAGAGTTCATAACGGATGGCACAACGGAAAAGTAAATTGGACCACACTACCACCAAGATCCAAGTCCAATTCTCTAGACACAATTTGCTTGATCTATGGATACAATATAAATCTTTAACACAATCAAATGTAACATGCAACAGAGAAACTTTGAAAGAGATTCAAAAGAAATTAATGATTGTTTTCAAAAGAAAACAAAACTCGAATCCAAGAGATCAAGACATAACTTGCAAAGTGTTGGTAAGAGGATATAAGTATCATTAATTAGTTTGGCAAAAAAGAAATATATATTGAATATTGTTGCCTTAAGTTTATCGAGATAAACATTTTAGGTTTTTCTTTTCTTATTAATTTACTACAATGTTATTTCCTAATTTTTCTTTCAAGGAAAAATTACCATTGACTGTGATTTTTTTTTATCTTCGTAATCGCTATAATGACGTCACAAAAAGAAAAACCCATAAATTCATTAAAATAGGATCGAAAACTCAATTAAATTTATATTGAAAACCCAACAAATGTTGCTATTTCATTGAAAAAAGGTTGGAGTATTTTCCGATTATAAAGTAATTGCTCTTTTGTACATATTATGCATGAATCAGTTACAACTCTAGAATACTCTCATTTCATGAATTAGCATTGTTGAATGTTATTGATGTTATTTATTGCGTCACGGAAATCATCATCATAGAGTCGTATCGATACAAAGTAACAGAAAAAAAATTAATAGAAAAGTAAAAAAATTTTGGGTTGTCGGTTGCTATCGTTGTTACTTTGCACCGAATAAAACTATTATTTTTTATTATAAAAAAATATTCGTCAATCACGGAAAATTATTTATGATATGAAAATATATAGATTTGATTTATATGGAAAGTAAAAAAAACATACAAAATCTGTATAAAATATTAGCTTATTTATCAATATACTGAAAAGTCAAGGATATTTTACTTAAAATTTAAAAACCTCTCAAATTGTTCAAAACTCAAAATTACTAATATGTAAAGAAAATTACTTTTAAAAATGTTACTCACGTGATAATATAAAGAGGAAGAAAGGCAAATTAGCAGAGACAACGCAATTTTAAGACTCTCTCACTCGAATCGTCGTTCGAGCCCTCCAAGAGTCTCTCTTAGGGTTCTCAAATCTCAATTCAATCTTCGATTCTCTCTTCAACTCCGATCAATTTTCTAGGTTTTCGATTCTTCTCTGTTCCTTATTTCATATTGCTCGTCTTGTTAACGCCTTATTCTTGCTGCTGTTTCATTTTCTAGGGTTTTAGATCGATTCTTCTGTTTTTTTTTTCTTTAGTCATCGGAAAAGCTTGGAACTTGACTAGTGTCTTGATTCAATTTCGCTGTAAAGAGCGATTAGATGTATTGTTTATAGCTGAGTTAGCTCAGCTGATTGTGATCAGACCTTTCTTTGAGCTGGAGTAATTAAAGATTTTTTTTTTCTATTGAATATCGTCTTTGGCGAAAGCTATTGTGGTTTTTTTTTTGTTAGGTTAGTTTAAAGAAAATGGATGAATTTTACAAAGGGAATGACAAAATGGTTGAGAAAGTGTTGAGCTTTCTTCTCTCAGTTTGATCAAAGTTTGTGTTTTTGCATGCGGCTGCTCTGATAGAGCTAATTGTGCGCTGTTACTTTTTTGTTTTTGTTTTCAGGTGTTCTGAAAGGATGGGACATAATGGCAATGATGAAATTATGGTTCATGAGATCGAGGCATCTCAAGCTATGGTTGAGATAAAGATTAAGACATTGGATTCTCAAACGTACTCCTTACGTGTTGATAAATGTGTAAGATTAACTCCTTACGTCTTTGATCGAATCCATGTGTTGCATAATGAAGATTCTAATTTATAGTATCAATGCTTTGACTAAAATCGTGGAACTGATGCCTTATTTCAGTTCTTACTTGTATATCTTGTGTCCTATATAGTGTTTCTTATATTTGCTTTATGTTTTTCTTGTTTCATTTCAGGTCCCAGTTCCGGCATTGAAGGAGCAAATTGCTTCTGTTACTGGTGTCGTTACAGAAGAACAACGCTTGATATGTCGTGGAAAAGTTATGAAGGATGATCAACTCCTATCAGCCTATCGTATCCTTGTGTTCTTTCTAGCATATAGCCTTGGTTCTTTCTTAGAGCTTTCCTTTTCAGTTGTGAACCTTTGGTTTACTGATAAACCCTTGGTTTTGACGACCTTGTGTGTCAATACAATTACACTGTCGTATAATAGCCTGTATTTCTTTTCCTTTTTCTGGTTAAATTTCTTTAACGGGTCCAATCTTAGATGTTGAAGATGGCCACACTCTGCATTTGGTTGTCAGACAACCCATTCCACCATTATCAGAGAGTTCAACTAGTAATGCAGGTTTGTTTCAAGTTCCCTTGTATATTTGTGGTTCCCAAAACAGCTCCTAAACATCTTTCAAATTTCTATTCTCATGATAGTTTAGCATATGCCAATGTTTTTGGTGAGATTTTATTTCAACATACTAATTGGAGAACTTTTTTTTTAGCGGCGGATCCTGCTTTGAGTGCTGGTGACAGCCAGGGCACTCAACGATCACGAGTTGTCGTAGGATCCTTCAACATTGCTGAGCAAGCAGATGTCTATTCAGATCTTAGTCAGGTAGGCCCTCTTTTATCTGTTTCTTTTTTTTTTATGTTGGATTAGATTTGATCCTTTTCATGAACTATGTTTCATGTCTGGCAGATTGTTTCAGCTGTTCTGGGTTCACTTGGAATCTCTAGTACAGAAACTGGTATTGAAGGGGTTGAAGCTATGGTAATTGCATATAATTTCCTGCGGGGTTTCTATTAATCGATTTTGGATGTAAGTGACTTCTCTTTATTTTCTAGGGTCCTAGCACTGAGAGAGACTCTTCTGGAGGGCGATCTGTCTCACCAAATGCTGTGGACCAGACGTCCACTCCCTTGCCATCTTCACAACCAGCAGTAAGTGTTCCCTTGTTTCCATGATTTCTCATATACACAATTGTTGCGAGTAAGGTGCATCGACTTTTGCTCATGCGAACGCTATACTTTTGTCACTGCAGGTGATTCCAGATTCATTGACAACGTTATCTGAGTATCTGAATCATCTGAGACAGGAATTTGCTGCTAATGGTTAGACAAACTTTAAAATTTTTGGTCCTGTTTTGAGAACAAATCTCGAGAGTCTGACGGTGCTACTGTGATTTTTGCAGTTAGCAATGCTAATAACTTGCAAGGTTCTGAAAATTCAATGGGAAATGTGCAAGATTCTGGTTCTACTACTGGAGATAGTTGGCACCCAAGACTGTCTCATTTGGCAGAAGTGCTGCAATCGACAAGGCAATTGTTGACCGGTGAAGTAGCAGATTGCTTATCTGTATGCTCTTTTACTTTTGTCTCATGCAGTCTTTTCAGAAAGCCACTTTTGTCTTTACTTTCTTTGACCAGTCTTAACCAATTTTAGTGGAAATTATTGCATCACCTTTTGGGACTTTTTAACAGAAACCTCCAAGCCATGTAAACTTATTGCTAACCACTTTTAGGCACAACCATTTCCTTTTCGTGAATGTTGCAATGTGAGAGATATTAAAGCTAGTAAGGGTAGTTCAACATTAGTGGCATACAGCGTTTTTGCTATTTTTTTTAACTGACTGACTTGAATTGGCATTGGTTACTTCAACTCAGGGAAACAAGAATAAATGTTTTGTATCTCCCTTCTGCAGAATCTCTCAAGGCTGCTTGGCGGTCATGTAAATGTCACCGATCCGTCAACTCGAAGTTTGTGCCAGTCAAACATGCTTCAATCAGGATCCCTCTTGGAGAACTTAGGCATTTCACTTCTGGAGATTGGCCGTGCCACCATGATGCTCCGCTTGGGACAAACACCGGTGTGTATACTTTTACTAATATTATGGATCTTAATTTACATTTTTTTTATGATTACGAGTTGGAATATAATCTTTGTTCACAGAATAAAATATTCCCATACATCTATAAGACACTTGTTATGTTATATGTCAGGAGGATGCTATTATTAATGCTGGGCCTTCAGTGTTCATATCCCCTCCAGGGCGAACTCCCTTTCCGGTCTGTCTTTCTGTTTTTCTTTCTCTTCTTTACCAGTGTGTCCACTCCTTTTCACCCTTACCTTTGTGTCTACTGATCTAATTCTTATAGGCGCACTCTTCCTGGAGGGGGACAAATATTGGAGGCTTACATGCAGGAACCGCAAATTCTAACCCTTTAGCTGGACAATCGCTTGCCTCTGCTACCCCGAGAAACATTGAGATAAGAATACGCACAGGTGCTATTCGCACACTCAGTTTCTAAGTATAACAGTTCTTTGCTGCTATATTGAAAATCTTCAGATTAAGTTCTTCTATCTGGATTCATCTTGGTGGTATGTTATATTAGGATCTTGGGTGCCTGCCAGTGGGACCAACCAGAGAGAAGAAAGTACCCCACAACCAACCCCTGGGCAGTCAGTCCCTTCTGTACCCAGCGGCACTATTGATTCTGTCCCCTCAACGAGAGGCCCATCTGAACCTTCTCGAAATCCTGTGGCCTTAGTTATACCCGTTGTTGCTAGATATCAGCAGGTACTATCTTCTGGTGAACGTATTAGCGCTACTGGATTCGATGGTGTACATCAGCATGTTACTGTATCTTCTATGCAGCCACAGAGCGCTGGTACCCCAGGAAGAGAAGGTAGTTTTAACATGACTTCCATAGATTATTTGTTGAATTGTTAATGAGGAAACTTTATGCTGGTTGTTTCTTATCTTTACTGGGTTAGCTCATAGTATTATGTTTGATTTGATGTTTCCCTTTGCTGTTTTGGCTTTGATCTTCTTAGATCGGTTAGATGTTGTGTTACCTAAAGACAGGCAATGTAATGAATCTTTGCTTGTCTGACTTCGAACATGTAGGTGATAGCAGTTCTGCTTCAGGCGGTCGAGGTTTTTCTGAATTGAGGAACAGAATCCATCAGTTTTTGAGGCCCTCATCTCGTCGAGAAAATGCCCAAGTTGGGAGCTCAGAGCCTCAGATTGCAGCTAATCCCTCTGCCACAGCATCCGCAGAAACAAACGAAGCAGTTGCAAATGCACAAGTAGAGCCAGCAACCACAACAGAAGATGGTAATTTCATATCAAGCGTTCTTCAGCAAATCATGCCCTTTATAGCTCAAAACGTGGCTTCCTCAAGCTCAGATGAAGTTGCAGGCAGAGGCAGCAGTAGCAGTAGACAAGCCTCTTCAAGAGAGGTACTTGTTATCTCCATTTTTTCACTTCTTGTCTATTTCCTTAGAAGCCTAAGCAACGTTTCATTGACTTGTGGAATTCATGTTGGAGGGTTTGGATAGTGAACCTTGTGCTGTGCTTAAGAGGGTTTAAATATAAACTGATAAATGGTAAATGAGTGTTTGTATCGGATAAACTTGAGATGCAGGAGGAGCAAGGTTCAGAGCAAGGGGAGTCGAGTCGGAGACGAGAACCACCGTCGCCTGCAGATTCAAAACGTCAAAAGGTAAAAGATGATGAATCAATCAAGTAGTCACTTAAAGAGAGAGAGTAAGAGATTCATTTGGTTTGAGTTTTAATGCAGAGAGAGTGAGAGAGGCACAAAAGCAAAGAGTGGAAGCACACTTTTTGAAGATTGATAGTTTTTTTGTTTATGTGGTAATATTTTATGATCTTTTTGAATGGTATTGGTGGTGTTAACCAAAAACATCTCCATTTATTCTATTATGATGTTTTGTCCCCACAGCCCCCAACATTTTCAGATTTTGCACACATTATAAAACATAAGTGAATTTATACCGTATTGGCCCCCATCACAAAAGCTTGAAACCGAATCATAGGGGAGGGTAGGCTAAGTTGTTAGCCAAGTAATAGATTTTTAGTTTGGGGACCACAGGATTATTAATGACAATTACAAGCGGACTGGTCAAGTTTCTGAAGTGGAAATTTTTAGCTTTAATATTTGGATTTTTTACACAATATTAAAGTGCAGGGTAATAAACTAATAATATATCAAATCTTTTGTTTGGTGACTTTTTCGACTTAGAAGAAAAGCTAGGGGTTTTATTGAGATTGTTTCTAATAAAAGTCGTACAAATTAGGCGTGGCTGTTATAACTTAGTAAGAGAAGCTAAGACCACCTCCAACGGTGGTTCTTAAAATTTTTTTAAGGGTTTTTAACCTTTAATTGAATTAAATTTAAATCAAAAATAGAGATTAAAGCTAAGAATCGATCATAATTTAAGGGTTTTAAGGATCGGTTCTTAATGGAGTTCTTAAGGTTATGTGGACAATTGTGATTGGTTGATAATTCTAAAAAAATATCTTTCACAAATCTCTCTCTCGTCTCTCTCACCATACGCAAATCCACGGCAGCCGGTGAAGTTCTTCCTCCCCTCTCCGAAACGGATCTCCGCCGCAGCTCTATCTCTGGTGGCTCTCTCTGCTGTGCGAAGCTCTCTGCACTCAAAATCGATCAATTTTCTCTCACCGGCGAATCAATCCCCGTCACTAAAAACCTTGGCGATGAAGCCTTCTCCGGTTCTACTTGCAAACAAGGCGTAATCGAAGCAATCGTCATCGCCACCGGAGTCCACACATTCTTCGGCAAAGCAGCTCATCTCGTCGACACCACAAACCAAATCGGACATTTTCAGAAAGTCCTCACCTCCATTGGTAACTTCTGTATCTGTTCGATTGCTTTAGAAATCATCATTGAGCTTTGAAGATATTTTAAGAAGATGATGAATATAATGTTTTATTGATTCATTTGTTCAGCTTAACCTTAGCTATTACATTATGTAAGCCTTATATAGACTTTTTTATGAAACCCTAAAGTTTCACTTAAGGATAAGATCTACAGCTGTTACATTTTGTTTTTTCAAGCATCTATAGCTGTCAAAACATTGAACCTATTGTGAGTCACCATCGCTGAATCCGTACTGCAACGTTCCTTTGGTCGTCTTGTTTTATCTTCAGGTGAATCCGACCGTTGCAGACCATTTTTGTTACAGGGCTTCACTTCGTTGCTTTGTTGAGTGGGCTTTAGTGAGGTTTGGCCCATCTGCTTGGTCATGAGAGAAGCCTGGAGCTGCTGTCTTGAGGAAACGATTTCACTTTGCAGATCCTCTGTCTGATGCAGAGTGTTTCCTCTGATAGCCCCCCTCAAACTTGGTGTGGGGGGTTCAGCTACACCAAGTTTGAACCTTAGAGCCGTGAATGTAGCATGAGGCAGAGACTTTGTAAAGATGTCTGCTATTTGATGTTGAGACGAAACATGCTTGACAACAATGACTCCCAATGCAACTCTTTCTCTGATGTAGTGATGATCTCTTTGGAAATGTTTAGTCCGAGAGTGAAACGCAGGATTTGCTGTAAGGTATATCGCTGAGAGATTATCACAGTATAGGACAGGAGTCTTATGTATTGGAACTCCAATCTCTTTTAATACTGAAGCAAGCCAAGTTAATTCTGAAGCAGTCTCAGACAATGATCTATATTCAGCTTCAGTCAAGCTTTTTGACACAGTGGCTTGTTTCTTTGAGGACCAGGATATCAAGTTGTTTCCAAGATAGGTGCAATAACCTCCTGTAAACTTGCTTGTATCTCTACATCCTGAGAAATCACTGTCGCTATATGCACTTACAGTGCAATCTGTTGCATTGTTGAACGTGATTCCCATCGTTATAGTTCCCTTGACATATCTTAGTATCCTTTTGAGAAGGCTGTAGTCTGATACTGTTGGAGCATGCATCTTCTGGCACACATAGTTTACTGCAAACTGAATGTCAGGTCGAGTAAGAGTTAAGTATTGAAGCTTACCCGCAAGACTTCTGAAGTATGTTGGATTCGCAAAATTTTTATCTTGATCTGGTACTCTGTGCAGTTGTAAAGGCAGCGGAGTTGGCATTGGTAAGCATTTATCCATTGCTGCAACTTTGATCAGATCTTCTGCATATTTCTGTTGTGACAAGAATAGTCCTCCAGGGTGAAACTGAGCTTGTATGCCAAGAAAATAATGCAATAATCCCAGATCCTTCATCTTGAACTGCTTGTTTAACTCATTTAGGAGATTCTTCATTGCTTTTGAGCTGTTTCCTGTAATTGCCATATCATCAACGTAGAGTAACAGTAGTATGATATCTTTTCCTTTGATGTAAATGAACAATGATGGATCAGAATAGCTGCAAATGAATCCAAATTCCAGTAGAAAGTTACTAAATTTGTTGAACCAAGCTCTGGGTGATTGTTTTAAACCGTAGAGTGATTTGTGTAAGTGACACACATAATCAGGTATATCTTTATCCACAAAGCCAGCAGGTTGTCTCATGTAAACTGTCTCTGTTAAATCTCCATGTAAGAATGCGTTCTTAACGTCCATCTGCTTGATTTCCCATTTCAAAATTGTAGCAAGGTGCAACACTAATCTGACTGTAGCTGACCTTACCACTGGACTGTATGTTTCTAAATAGTCTATCCCTTCTTCCTGATCAAATCCTTGAGCCACAAGTCTGGCCCGTAGTTTATCCAGAGTACCATCTGCGTTTAGTTTTGTTCTAAACACCCATTTACTTCCCAGTACATTCATATCATGTGTAAATGGTACCAAGGTCCAAGTGTGAGTTTCTGCGCAGTTTGACATTTCTTCTCCCATTGCATTGTTCCAACCAGGATGCTTCAATGCTTCAGAAACTGTTTTTGGTTCCGGGTAAGCTACTCTGTTTGTCAATAGTGCATACCTCGGGTTTGGCTTAATTATGCCAGCTTTTGATCTTGTAACCATAGGATGAGCTGATGTTTCTTCTTCTATTCTTGGAATTGTCACGGCACTAGATGAGAAAGAGCAGCTGTTGCCTATAGGATCAAGATCTGTGCTTGCCGTACACCCAGAACTGCCTTTCTCATTAGTACTATGACGTCTTTGTTGAGTGTGGATTGGTGATGAAGGAACAGATTCTGACTCTTGAGACATTGAAGAAATTTGATCACTTTTCTCTGATATTACGTCTTCTGCTTCAGTCTGATTAGCATTTACCATACCAACATCATTGATAACCGGAGAAGCTATTTCTTGTATAACCTGAGTTTTGTTCAGAGGCTCAGACGACAGAGAGATAGGCACTGAAGTTTCCCTTGCTTTGACTGTTTCCACTTGAGTAAACCCTTTTTGCCAAGCTTGCATCAGAGTGGTAAGGCTGATGTTCTGCAAATGTTGATAGCTTTCAGAGAATGGGAAAACGCTTTCATCAAATGTAACATGTCTACTTATATAGACTCGGCCTGTAGGAGGGTGTAGGCACCTATACCCTTTGTATTTGATATTGTATCCCAAGAAAACGCACTTCAATGACTTGGGATCAAACTTATTTGCTGCATAATCTCTTAATGTAGGGAAGCATGCATAACCAAATGATCTTAAGGCTGAGTAGTCTGGAGCCTTTCCATTCAAAACTTCAAATGGACTTTTATTCTCTGCATTGACTGATGAGGGAAGAAGATTGATCAAGAAGTTTGAGGTGAAGAAAGCTTCTAACCAGAACTTTTGAGGTGTTTTACTGTCAAACAACATAGTCAACCCCAGCTCAGTAAGATGCCTATGTTTCCTCTCAGCAATTCCATTCTGTTGTGGTGTGTGAGGACACGAGACAAAGTGTCTTATACCACATTGCTCCAGATGCATCAGAATTTTATTACTTATAAACTCTCCTCCACCATCAGTTTGAAAGATACCAATTTTAGTGTTATATTGGTTTTTAACAATCTTCTGAAACTTGATAAAGGTTGAGTAAAACTCTGATTTGTTCTTGAGAGGATACATCCAACTGAATCTTGAGAAATTATCAATGAAAATTACATAATAACGAAAACCTTGAGAAGACATAATAGATGCAGGACCCCATAAGTCACAATGAACCCTTTCCAAAGGTTTTGATGCAGAGAAACTAGAAGTAGAAAATGGGAGACGACTACTTTTGCCTAAGTGGCATGCTTCACACACCTTTGTGATCGGCTTATTCATGCTGATTACTTTATTTGTTGATAGTTGTTGCAGAACCTTGTCATTGGGATGACCAAGTCTTCTATGCCAAACTTCAGAACTAGCTGAGACTTGTCTAGTTGAGTAGAAGGCTTTGAGCTTTGAATCTCCCAATACATACAGACCCTTAGTGTTTCTTCCCATTGTCAGAAGCTGCTTTGTGTCCTTGTCCTTTACACGAACTTCATTAGAATCAAACTTAAATGAACATGGATAGTCTGACGTGAGCTTTGATACAGAGAGTAAAGATTTTGCTATATCTGGACAAACCAAAACGTCTTTGAGAGGAAGATTACCTGAGGTTGAAGGAAGACCAGCAGATCCAACATGAGTGATTGGAAGGAAAGAGCTATCGCCAATCATCACTGTGTCTGAGCCATGATAAGGCTGTGATTGTTGAAGTCTTTGAGTTGAGTTGGTGATGTGAGCAGTGGCTCCAGTGTCAGGATACCATTCACTTCCTGAATTTTCTGTGACATCCGTGATGTGTAGAGCAGCAAGGGCAGCGTGTGGTTCCTCAAATTGATATGAGTTATCAAATCTGTGCCAACATTTGAGAGCATGATGACCCATTTTTCCACAAATCTGACATATTGGTCTTTCACCATTGTTGTATGAGCACTGTGAGCTATCAGAGGAGATCTGTTGGTGAAATCCTCTTCCACGAGTTGAAAAAGATCCTCTTGATCTTCCTCTGTTGCTTCCAAATCTGTTGCTACCTCGACCTCTGTTACTGTTGCTTTCATCATAAAAGCATTTGTTATTCGATCTTACTACATTAAAGGCAAGATGAGGAGAGACAGTGAGTCCAGCTTCGTATCCTTGGAGCCTGTTGTCAAAATTAGTGAGCTTTGGAACCACATCTTCCAACGTAGGACTCGGTGCAATATCCATTTGTCCTTCAATGCTTGTTTTGATCGGTTCATAGTCTCATCCAAGACCATGAAGAGCAGCAAATATCTTCATTTTCTCAGCTACTGGACTTCCAATGGAAGAAAGTTGGTCACAGACATCCTTGATTTCTTTCAGATATGCAGCCATAGTTTTATCGTTCTTGGAGATTGTCTGCAACTTCCTTTGAAGTTCAAAAAGTCTGGATGATGATACTCTGTTGAAATGGTTGGCCAGAGCGAGCCACACATCCTTTGAAGTCGGACATTCAACTACCACACTTAGGATATCTTCAGAAAAGGAACCTAACAGCCATGATTTGACAATTTGATCTGTGCGAGTCCAGAGTTGATAATCTGGATTTGCTGTATCTTCAACCCTTCCATCGATTATTGGGCTGAAGCATGATAGGTGTATCTCCATTGATGAAGAGCGAAGCCCTCGACAAAAAGTAAACGTCTCAAACTGGGATTTCCATAGAATATAGTTTCTTTCGGTAAGCTTGATAGTGACACAGTTAACAATGTTTAAAGAGGGTTGAAAATACGGTTCAAGAGCCATAGCTCTGATACCATGAAGATATTTTAAGAAGATGATGAATATAATGTTTTATTGATTCATTTGTTCAGCTTAACCTTAGCTATTACATTATGTAAGCCTTATATAGACTTTTTTATGAAACCCTAAAGTTTCACTTAAGGATAAGATCTACAGCTGTTACATTTTGTTTTTTCAAGCATCTTTAGCTGTCAAAACATTGAACCTATTGTGAGTCACCATCGCTGAATCCGTACTGCAACGTTCCTTTGGTCGTCTTGTTTTGTCTTCAGGTGAATCCGACCGTTGCAGACCATTTTTGTTACAGGGCTTCACTTCGTTGCTTTGTTGAGTGGGCTTTAGTGAGGTTTGGCCTATCTGCTTGGTCACGAGAGAAGCCTGGAGCTGCTGTCTTGAGGAAACGACTTCACTTTGCAGATCCTCTGTCTGATGCAGAGTGTTTCCTCTGATAAGCTTCTCGTAATGTATCCGATTCAACACCGGAATTATCGTGACGGAATCGATAATCTTCTTGTTTTGTTGATCGGAGGGATTCCTATAGCCTACTGTGTTATCTGTTACAATGGCGATTGGATCTCATAGATTGTCTCAACAAGGAGCTATTACTAAGAGAATGACTACAATTGAAGAAATGGCTGGTAAAGAACATGTGATCCTTTTGGCTGCGAGAGCTTCAAGGATTGAGAATCATGATGCAATTGATGCAGCTATTGTTGGAATGCTTGCTGATCCTAGAGAGGCTCGAGCTGGTGTTAGAGAGGTTGATAAGAGAACTGCTTTGACTTATATAGACTCTGATGGAAACGGCACCGAAGCTAGTAAAGGAGCTCAGAGCAGGTTATTGAGGATGAATCACTTTTGAAATGTTGTTCATGTCACGGGTTTCTTGATGATCTGAATGATTTTCGTTTAATGTTGTTGACAGATATTAAACCTGTGCAATTGTAAGGAAGATGTTAGGAGGAAATTTCATGGAGTGATTGATAAGTTTTTTTGAAGAGGAAGAAGAAGACGGCGAGAACAAAGCAGCAACCATGGTTCTCAAGTAATCAAATCGAATCTCCCCTCGCTCTCTCTGTATTTGTTCCTGTTTCTAATCTAATCGGCATCGCTTAGTGCAATGATTTATGATTTTACACTATGGGAGGGTATGATTCACTGAATTGGCTCTTGATTTCAATCGAAATTTATGATATATATTGCTTTCTTGTTAGTTTGGTAGTCAAAGCTGGGTAAATTCATGGTTTACTGTATGAAGATGAGATGTGTTATGCTGTAATTGGATCTGGTTTTGAGTTATAGAAGTATGAAAATGGTAGAATGAGCTATAAAATATGTGATTGGTCTCTATTTGGTAGTTGGATGATTCATTTCTATCATGTAGCTTGAAATGTTTCAATTTATTCTTAAGAACCCCTAATGAGGTTCTACCATTGGAGGAGGAAAAATTTTAGAACCTCTCATGAAGTTCTTATCTTTCAATTCATCAAAATTTATATTAAAAAAATTGGTAAGAACCCCTCATGGGTTCTTACAATTGGAGATGCTCTAATGTAGCAAAAGATCAACATGGTATAAATTTCAGGTATCAGTGTATGGTATTTCTAGTTGGTGAGTTTGGTGGGACTAACAAAGCATTAAATCATCAATGAGAGTTTTAATCCTTATAATCCTCTAATTTGCTAACCATCTTAGAAGATTGTACAGAAGATTCAAAGAGAATATTTATGCTATGTAATGTAATATGCACATTAATATCTTCAAAAATTTATAGCCTGAACCTTGTTTCACATCAAACCAAACTACTAATATTAGTTAGAATTTGATTATAATTTTGTTATAATTAAGTTTCCTTTTAAAACCAGAGTTCTATAGTCTTAACATTAAAAACCTTTGACCAAAAAAAAAAAAATTAATAATAAAAGTCAGCCATTTTTTAGTTTCTTCTTCAACATCAACTAATAGAGAGAATAAGCAGAAGCAGAAGAAGAAGACAAAGACGACGACTTTGAAGAATCCAAACTCTGCCCTTGATTCAATCATCTCTCTCAATGGGTTGCGGTGGTGGAACTCTGTTCTACCCACTTCTCATAACTCTCTCCGTTGCTCTCATCACTTACAACATCATCATCTCCGCTAATGCTCCTCTCAAACAAGATTTTCCCGGATCTTCTTCTTCCTCCGATATCTCCATTGACCCAGTCATCGAATTACCTCGTGGCGGCGGATCCAGAATCCGCGGCAAGCGAACAAGGCTCTTCCACACAGCAGTCACTGCCTCTGACTCTGTTTACAACACATGGCAATGCAGAGTTATGTACTATTGGTTCAAAAAGGTTCGAGCTTCCGCTGGACCCGGATCCGAAATGGGTGGCTTTACTCGGATCTTGCATTCTGGTAAACCTGATCAGTTTATGGATGAGATTCCTACTTTTGTTGCTCAACCTTTACCTTCTGGCATGGATCAGGTACCATCACTATTCAATTTTGAGTTAGATTTGTTTGAAAAGCTTACTAATTTATTGGTGAAATTTTGAATTTTTGTTTCAGGGTTATGTTGTATTGAATAGGCCATGGGCATTTGTACAATGGCTTCAACAAACTGATATTAAAGAAGAGTTAAGACGATGATTTTGATTTTGGATATGTTTGGTTGTATGTTAATAACTCAAGGGAGATTTATTTTGTTGTTTTTGGTTGTGTGCAGTTATATTTTGATGTCTGAGCCTGATCATATCATTGTTAAACCTATACCAAACTTAGCTAGAGATGGGTTTGAAGCTGCGTTTCCTTTCTTTTACATTGAACCGAAAAAGTATGAGAAGGTGTTGAGGAAGTATTATCCAGAAGAGAGAGGACCTGTTACGAATATCGATCCGATTGGAAACTCTCCTGTCATTGTTGGGAAGGTTTGTTTTACTCTTCTGAACTTGTTTTGTTGCATAGAAAGAACAATTTTGGGATCAGGTTTTTGAAGGGATTTAGATGTTATGGTTTTCTTAGGCAGCTTTGGAGAAGATTGCTCCAACTTGGATGAATGTTTCTTTGGCTATGAAGAAGGATCCTGAAGCTGACAAGGCTTTTGGATGGGTTCTTGAAATGTAAAAAGTCTTTTTGATGAAGCGAGTTTGTGTTTTTATATCGATATGTTGTTAAGATTGTCTATTGAGTAGAACTGACAAGAAGTTTTGTTAATCTTTTGTGTAAGTGTAGGTATGCTTATGCTGTCTCATCTGCATTGCATGGTGTTAGCAATGTTCTACACAAAGACTTCATGATTCAGGTAACCCTATTACACACATTTTTATGCTTGTGGCAAAAGTGTATCACTATGACTATTTGCATGAGCTAGTACGACAACAAAATGAATTCATTGCTGTTATGCAAGAAACTATTAATCTAGAATGCGTCGATGTGGCCACGGCCTGGACCTCATAAAGTCTATGTAATTTTGCTTGGTACATGGATAAGATATATTCGATGCATTAACTTAAGAGATGATGAACTTTGGTTTGGTTGTGTTTATGGCAATGAATCAGCCTCCATGGGATACTGAGGTTGGTGATAAGTACATCATACACTACACTTATGGATGTGACTATGATATGAAGGTAAGATTTTAAAATTCTGATTATTGAGACTACTAGGATATGATTATAGCAATTAAGGTAGATTTGAAATTGATAAGAGGAGGTGTAAAAGAATGATTTTGGTGATTTCAGGGTAAATTAACATATGGGAAAATTGGGGAATGGAGATTTGATAAAAGATCGTATGATAGATCACCACCACCAAAGAACCTTACAATGCCTCCACCTGGTGTTGCACAGAGTGTGGTATGTTTTCATTTTCTTACCTAGGACTAGAGTTGTTGTTGCACTGGTACAAGCCGTTTAATCCCGTCCTGGCCTAGCCTGGCCAGTTCTCGGCATTACATCGTAACATCCCTACATATGATTACAAACACATCTCATTTTGCTTCATTGATGTATTGACAGGTAACACTAGTAAAGATGATAAACGAAGCCACAGCCAACATTCCAAACTGGGGATCATAGAGCAGAGAAACCGTAATTTATATGTACTAGTGACTTGCCCATTTCTATTCAAATCTTGTTGTTTCGTTTGGTTTTTCTTGTGCTCTCTAGTTTCTTCTTGTGTATTAGTGGCTAGGTTTGTAAAATATATAGCTTTTCAAACAAGCCTTCGTCTGGCATTTTACTTCACCAATTCAGTCTGGTCTTTACTAGACTCTGATGTCCTCTAAGCATCCCAAAGGGTAAAATTCTAATCAACCTTAGACTTAAACAAGTTGATACACTGAATTAAACTTAGTTTGATGATAAGCAAATTCTTAGTTTCCAAATTTCTTTTTGCTAAACACACATTTAATGTTCACAATTAAATTATTTAATTTCAGAATTAAACAAAGTGTCGAACAACCTCTTATATTTGTCTCTCATCTTTATTTATTTTTTAACATATACAAATAGTCTCTCATCTTTATTTTTAAAAAATTTACACACATTTCAAACACTTGAGAATAAGCCAAATTTTCCAACAAGTTAAAATAAAATACATTTTCATGGTTGTATCTTCAATCACAAGTAAACCTCTTTTGAGGCGACCTCACTTGCTAAGAGTACCGATCCAAGCCGGTGGTTGCATCCCAGTCTGCTCATAAACCGTATCGAGAACCGGAGGCAACATCTTGTACAGACCAGCTATATCCTTCATTGCATTTCCACTACCACCACCCTGTTCTCCACCTTGGTTCCAAACACTAATCTTGGGCTGCAAGTCTTTAATCGCAATCGCATTAGTCTTAGCGATCTCCTGATACACACCATTGTTAATCATCAAGAAGTCTCTAAGGCAAGAATAGTCATTCTCAACAGCGCCTAAGAGGGTTTTGAGATATGTCCCTTGAGCACTAGCTAAAGCAACAAGTCCCTCTGCTTCTTTCTGCTTTGCATAGAACGCTGCATCTGCTTCAGCTTTTTGTGCCTCGGCTTGCTTTATCTTCTCGTAAAGAACCGCCTCTGCTTGCTTCTGCTTCTTGTATAGTTCCCAATTTGCTTCTTGAACTTTGGTTTCATACTCAACACTAGCTTTACTAAGGAACTCAGCCTTGAGCTTCTCAGTACGAGTCAATGCGTTCATTTTCTCAACCTGAGTCTGAAGCTCAGCTTCCCTTAAAGCCACTGCTTTGGTTGCTTCAACCTCAGCCACCTGAGCATCCTTTGTCCAAGCAGCTTTCTTCATCGCGAGCTCAGCATTGGCCTTAGCTACATCAGCCTCTTTTTGATTTTCAAACACTTTAACCTCACTCTTCACTTTGATCTCTTCCTTTGTCCCTTCTCCTTGCCTCTGCATCGATATAATCTTCGACTCTGCGTCTATTTTAGCTGCGTTCTGGAGCGTAAGACCTGTCCTTTCCTTTGAACCGATCTCTCCTTTCATCTTGGCCTCAGCGACATCGATCCTGGCCTGATTGGCTGCTTCCATTTGTGTTTTCTGACCCAAGTAAGAGAAGTACTCATGTCCAGGCACGTCAACTAGCTGCTTGACATTGGCATTGTAGATCACGAGACCAAACTGGTCTAGTTCTAGTTGAACCTTATCAAACACCTCCTTCTTGAAATCCTTTGTCCCTTCAAATCCATAGAAACAAAAACTTTTTCTTAACTAAATCTTTCATAAAATGTGTCAAGAAAACAGAACAAAGTGTTTAGTGTGTGTTTCAAATGAACCGAGAGAGCTCCAAATATAATAATTTTACCTAAAACCAATATTCAATTTCTTAGTGTTATATTACCAAATGAAACTGTTTCTAGAACTTAAAACTATTCCATCTGACACTTGATCAAAGAATCTTTAGCCAAATTGTTCAGAAAATGTGTTTAAATTTGACAATCGTTCGTAGTCTGAGTAATATTATATAAGCAATTGAAAACAGTTTCTATGCCACATGGATTCAAATTTATGCCTTCAACATTATACTTAAATAGCCTAGAAACTTGGTATCTTTAGAACCTACCATCTAGTTCATCTATGCCTTTTTAATATTTTCTTGGGTCCGATGTACATGTAGCTACGCCATTTTTGTACAAAGACGTTCCATTTTGGTAATCAAATTCACATTATAATAAAAAAAACTTGGTATCTAAACCGTGAGCTTGGTCATGAATAAACCATGACATGTAGCCGCCTAAACGTGTGTGTCACCATCCGGTTTAATTAAGTCCAAGATGTTTTTGAACAATAAAATAAAATATTTTACCTTTGAAGATCTCTTCCATGGTCATGGCAGCAGCAAGAACGCGAGTCTCTCCTTCGATAACACCTTCAACAAGCTCATTGACATGATTCGATTCTTTGTCATGAGGAGAAATAAGCCTAGCGTACAAAATAAGCGCTTCATCGTCTTCAACACGAGGGCCAATGGTGAAGACGGCAGGGAGAATAAAAGGAAGCTTCTCTGCACTCATGGCCTGAACTTTGAAAGTATAGTTCACCGGAGAAACGTCGAAGACGGTGCAAGATTGCCATGGAAACACCCATGATTTCTTGGAAAGCTTGATGTCTTCGATCCCAGCTCCAGTGATCGCCAAATACTCTGAGGCTCTTGCAACTTTGTACATCTCTATGATCTATGGATTTTGATGGTTTAGATTTTTTCGCAGAAATTATTTAGTAGAAGACTTTCGTCAGAGAAATGATTATTTATAAGTTGTATATGTTAGAAGACTTGGTCTCTCAGAGAAATTTCCAAGAAACTATTCATTTATTTTTGAGATTTTTAAACTAATAATACATCAACATTGAACAAGACTGAAAAAAGAAAAAAGACTAGCTAAATTATAAAATTAGAGAAGCCATCGTCTATTTTCTTTAATTTTTTTTTGGGTTAGATAATCATGGGGTCCTTAATTTTCTCGTTTTATTGAATGTTGTTGACTCAATTGATATTTCAATTCATACGTCTCGGATCTCCTCTTGTTTGATATGATTTGTTATGATCTTCCCTTATACCTCTGCTTGTTTTCTGAATTAATATTGTAGATTTTTTTCTTTTAGTTTCTTTCTAGAAGTGCTAATATAAATCTACTTTATTTCATAATTTGATTGGTAAATCTTGTTATACCATATAAATATTCATTTTCCTTACTTAGCCGAACTTTGCAAAACAATAGTTTATTTCTATATACTTAATTAGGTTGTATATTGATTACGCTAGATCTTAAGAACAATTTAGTCATAATACAAAACTATAAATTCATTTTATATTATTTAATCTAATACATAACTTTTGTTACCAGGAACATTTAGAAATTTAATGGTTTTAGAATCAATATCAATGGTTTTAATGGTTTTAGAATCTCATTTTTCTGGTTTGATATATTTATATTAGCATGTAGGTATGTCCACGAAAATTGAGAATTTTATAATGCATATGAAATAAAAGAAAAATCAAACAATAAAAATGATTTGTCCTCGGAGAGATTATACACGTATCTTTAATTTTGCTAGGAAACCTTAATAACATGGGCTTGTGGTTTAGGCTTTGAGCTGCTCATTGGGCTTCTCATGTGTGATTTTTATATTTCTGATATGGTTAGTCTAATATTTCTCGTTTATCAACATTTATCTCAAAACTTTTAAAATTCTTTTTAGAAGACCACTGTTTCTCATTTTAGTCAAATTTTGTTTGAATTGATTTCCCCTTACGGCCTTACATCATGTGATGTGAGATAGGAAGGTTTAGTTCTCTAGATTGGATTGAGTATTTATTAAATTACAAAATTTCCATAATGCAATCTTTGTTATGATGTTAAGACAAAAACATAATGATTAATGAGTGATCAAGTGAGTCATCGTTATAATAATGGGATAAGTTTGGGCAACATGGACAGCGTTTTTATTACATCGTGAGTTGGTTTGGTTTAGCAAATCATCCACACAAATTTTGCTTTTAAACCTAACGGCTAATTATCATTTGCCAGGCTGTCAACCTATAATCTTTTGTCTTACTTGACACTTTTTAAATCTTACTTATAAAGTTATAATCACTGTTGTTAGGTATTATCATTTTTATAATTAGATGCTCTTGAAATATTCGAACGTCACAAAGTTCATACAAAAATATGTAAGAATATTTTCGTTAATGTGGTTGATGTATTAACGGTTCAATAATTAAAGTTCAAGTTCATGGTATAGTATATGGTTCTAATACATTAATGTTGATACCGTGATGGATCGGTCTCGGTTACGGGAGTATTGGAATTTGGTGTATTGTAACTCTCTCCTTACCCAATATATGATAAAGTATAGTTCTCATTAAGGTATATATATATATATATATGTATAATATAAAGTTGTAATTAAAAGGTGTATTATTAATAACTCTTCATCAAGTATAAATAGAAGTAGTTATTGATTAGAAAAGCATGTGGAAACACAAGACAGTTACAACAAGAAAAGACAGAGAATTGAAAGAGAAAAGACAGGATTCTCTCAATCAAAGAATCTATTCAAGGAAAGGGTTAAGGAAAGAAGAAATCAAGAGATCAAGGATTATTTGCACAAGAAAATCATGTCTGCAGATAACGGTTAGTGAAGTTCTTCTTCATGTCTCTTTGTTTAAATGTTTCATCAATCTATTAAGGCATAATTATTGAATCAAGTGTTCTAGAAATGGTCTTTGACCGATTTCATATTGAAATCATCAAGGATTAAATTTACATTTGGTAGCAGAGCCAATCTAGATATGTTTGATTCACTGTAAAAGATTAATTGGTGAAATTGGAATTTGATTTATTTTGATCATAACATTTCATTAAGTTATCATAATTCGTTAATAGGAATATAATTGTGTAAATGATGAGTTTATCTTTACAATGATATTTAAAACTTGAAATATGGTTTAAAATTCATAAAAGCATGAAATTTAGAATTTTCTGTAAATTTTGACATTTTTCGTCGAAGAAGACGATGAACAGTAACCATCAAATTGAACTGGGATCGATCGATCTAGTCATGGATCGATTGATCCAATTTTGTGAGAGTTTTGAGATCGATCAATCCTATTATTGATCGATCGATCTTGTTTTGCGTAATGTTCTAGATCGAGATCGATCGATCTGGGTAAAAGTTCAAAATAAAATATTTTCGCTGCAAACATAAGATTAAAGGCTATTGTATTATGGAATGTTAATGCAATATTAAGATTAAAATGCCTATTAAAGTTGAGAAGTTTACATTAAGTGTAACATGTTAATCACCAAAGTGGTCTTGTTACACTTTATGTGATATTAAAGTAAAAGATTCATAATTGATCATGATTAAAGGATGCTAAATGACATAAAAAGATTTGATTGATCAATTGTTTGCTTGCTATATCATGGAAGATCACCCAAAGTTGGATCATTGAATGTAGTTAGTGACACCTAAAGGATTAATCTTTTCTACTACGGTTGATGGTGTGTATACCCAAAGGTAGCATTGCTATTAGCTTGTATGTATGATTTGATTGATTGTTAAGGAAATATCTAAACAGCATTATGTATAGTGTATGTATTTAAAGTATTGCCCAAAGATTGCTTGAATACATACTATTAAATTGTTTAGATTATATTGTTGATAAATCTATATTAAAGTCTCAAAGCACTAATAGGTAAGCATGTTTAAATTTTGCAGCTTCATCAAGCATCTTTGCTTCTGCAAACTCTGTCAAGAAGTTCAATGGGCTCAACTATGAGGAATGGTCTGAACAGATAAAGTTCTCCTTGGGTGTAATGTCCCTAGACCAAGCAATACTCACTGATGAGGAACCAACAACCATAACGAATGAAAGCTCAGAATTTGAGAAGTCTCGCTATAAGACCTGGGAGCAATCAAACCGGCTGTGCTTGAACCTTCTGAAGATGGCGATGGTGAAAAGTGTAAAACCATTTATGCCTAAGACAGAGAAAGCAAGAGAATTCATAATGAAAATTAAGAAACAATCTCAATCGGATGTGGCTGACAAGTCAATTGTGGGAAGCCTAATAAGTGAGCTGACCACGAAGAGATTTCACTGGTCTCAGCCAATCCATGATCATGTTACACACATGTCAAATCTGGCATCAAAGTTGACGGTCATGGGAATGGATGTTCACGAGTCATTCTTGGTCCAATTCATCATAAATTCTCTACCTCCTGAATATGGTCAGTTTCAGTTAAACTACAACACCATTAAAGATAAGTGAAACTTTAAGGAATTGAAGGCTATGTTAATTCAAGAGGAGACGAGGTTAAAGAAGATAAAAGACCAAGTTGCTCTTCTCGCTGGCCAAGGAACAACCAGTAGCAGCTCAAGGAAACCAAGTGGTAAGGACAAAAAGAAGGACAAAGCTATCCTTAAGAGACCTGAAAGCAAAATTCAAAAAATAGTGAATGTTTCTTTTGCAAGAAAGAGGAACACTTCAAGAAAGACTGTCTGAAAAAGAAGGCATAGTTCGATAAGAAAGGTACACAATATTTATATGTTTATTCTGAATTGAATCTTATTGAAGTGCCTAGAAATACTTGGTGGTTTGATCAACCATATGTTCAAACTTAACACCGGCAAGATTCTCAACGGACAAACTTAACTTACAGAAACCACTTCATAAACACGTATTGAAAAATCTCAATCTTAATCGAGATACAAAAACACAGCAACCACTTCATAACGTATCCTAAATCGAAAGCGTAAACAACAAAATTAAGGCTAAGGAAAAGCAAAATTGAGAAAAAAGAAGCAACAGAGACAACCCAGAAAATGAAAATCTTGCTAACCCAACAATCAAAATCCTTAATCATGCTAACCTAACAATAAAAATCTCAAATTTAGTCATCTACTTAAGCAAAAACCAATATATATGGAGAGAGAATTAGAGAGAGACAAAGAAACTCACAGAGAGATTAGAGCTGTGGAGATTGGAGAGAGACAGAGAAGATTGGAGCTTTGTCGTGAAAAAGGAAGAAGGAAGAACTTTGAATTTGTTACAGAAAAGTGAATCCTAGTTAAACGAAGAAGAAGGCGTTTGGAAAAAAAAGTGAAAAACAAAAGTTAAACGGGTTACCCGTTTATTTTTGATCAAACTCGTTACGCCTGCGGGCCTAAATGGGGTAACCCGTTTAAATTCTATTTATTTTATAGTGTTACAAAATGGGCCACAGGCTTAAAATCTTATCTCAAACCCATTTAGGCCCGCGAGTATGATGCTCATTTAAACATCACTACTCACACCTACTCGAAGGAGAATCGTCACCATTTTCTTCCCTCTCGAAAGGTTACTGCTTGTTTTTTTACAGTTTGCTTTGATTCTTATTTACAGTTGTTTCTCTGAAACTCTTTCCGCTATCTTCTTCCTCTGATCTTCTCTTTTGGTTAGTGAAAAATTAGATTTCTGAAATTGGGTGAGTTGAATTTTAGTAGGTTTTTATAATGTCAGACGAAGCATACTCTGCAAAAAGAGTTTGCCTTAATGCTGGTCCTAGAGAGGGAGAGGAACCTATCCACCTGATTGGTGTCTGCCAAGGTGGTAATGAGGATCTGATGTTTGTGGATCCGTGGAAAGGGATCTTGAGCAAATACATTGACATCGGTACAGCGCTTGAGACAAAAATGAGAGAGAGGGATGAAATGATCAAGACCCATAACGAAAGTAAGTGTGTTTCTCTTAGGATGAAATCAAGTTTTTCCTGGTTTAGTGTTCAGAAGCTTATTAGTTTACTTTTCAATGTTTAGAGTTGAGTAGTATGCAACAAAAGGCGCATGATTATGTGGTCAGTATTTACAAAGAACATGAAAAGGCGTCTCGGCATCTGGAAGCTCGAAGGAAAGAATATGAAGAGCGGGAGAAATATTTAGATAAGTGTCAACCATTGAATAAGACTAAGCGACGAAATTAAACGTAGTGTATCTAATGAAAACTCGGCATTCTTATGGCATAAAAGATTAGGTCATATATCCAAGGAAAGAATTATGAGGTTGGTAAAGAATGGAATTCAACCTCTATTAGATTTTAGTGACCTTAAAGTGTGTATAGAATGTATTAAAGGAAAACAAACCAAACACATCACTAAGAAACCAGCCACAAGAAGTTCTCAACTTTTAGAGTTGATTCACACTGATTTATGTGGTTCGTTTAATGCTCCATCTTGGAGTGGTGAAAGATATTTCATCACCTTTATTGATGACTTCTCACGATTTGGTTATAATTATACATTGCATGAAAAGACTGAATCGATGAATGTACTGAAAATATTTATCGATGAAGTGGAAAGGCAATTAGAAAAGAAAGTTAAAATCATAAGGTCTGATGTAGGTGGTGATTTTTATGGAAAATTCACCGAAAGTGGATAATGTCCTGGTCTTTTTGCGAAACTTCTAGAAAATAAGGGCATTTGTGCACAACACACAATGCCGAGAACACCTCAGCAGAATGGTGTAGCTGAAAGGTGGAACCGTACTTTAATGGAAATGGTTAGGAGTATGTTAAGTAATTGTACTTTACCCATGTCATTGTGGATTTATGCATTAAAGTCTGCAACCTATGTTTTAAACCAGATTCTTAGTAAGGCAGTGCTTGTGACTCCGTTCGAACTTTGAATGGGGAGAAAACCTAGTTTAAGGCATTTTCGCATCTGGGGTTGTCCTGCAGAAGTAAAGTTGTATAACCCACATGAAAAGAAATTAGACTCTAGGACGGTTAGAGGATATTTCATTAATAATCTGGAAAATCTAAAGGGTATATGTTTTACTGTCCTAAGCATAGCTGCGGAAGAAGAAATTTCTTCTATGGGTGTTAATAGAGTATGGGACCTAGTAGAGTTACCTGACGGATTCAAAACTGTTGGATGTAAATGGGTCTTTAAGACCAAACATGACTCGAATAGAAACATAGAAAGATACAAGGATCGCCAAGTTGCTAAAGATTTCACCCATAAAGTAGGCATTGACTATTCGGAAACTTTCTCTCCGGTTTCAAAGAAAGATTCCTTAAGAATTGTTTTGGGTTTGGTGGCTCATTATGATTTAGAGCTTCATCAAATGGATGTAAAAACCACTTTCTCAATGGAGAACTTGAGAAAGAAGTTTATATGGACCAACCTGAAGGTTTTGTGGCCACAGGAAAAGAAAATCTAGTGTGTAGGCTGAGGAAATCAATATACGGATTGAAACAAGCTTCGAGACAATGGTATTTAAAGTTTAATGATATCATTTTGTCATATGGTTTCATAGAGGTCATCGTTGATCGATGCATCTACATGAAAGTCAGTGAGAGCAAGTTTATCATTCTTGTATTGTATGTTGACGACATATTGCTAGCTGCGAATAACATGGTGATGTTGTGTGACATAAGGAAATATCTCTCTAAGAACTTCAAAATGAAGGATATGGGTGAGGCATCCTATGTGACTGGGATAGAAATCATTAGGGATAGATCACAAGGATTGTTAAGTTTGTCTAAAAAAAAATACATAAATAAATTTTTAGAGAGATATGGGATGGAAAATTGCTCCATCGGAAAGTCTCCAATTCAGAAAGGGGACAAATTCGTTGAAAAACAATGTCCAAAAAATGAGTTAGAGCGTAAAGAAATTAAGGGAATTCCTTATGCATCAGTGGTTGGGTGTTTGAACTATGTTCAGACATGTACTCGGCCAGACATCAGTTTTGCTGTTGGTGTGCTGGGTCGATATCAAAGTAATCCCGTAATGGAACACTGGAAAGCTGCAAAGAAAGTTTTCAGGTACTTGCAAGGCACCAAAGAGTTCATGCTTACATACAGGAGATCCGACAGTATTGAGGTTGTCGGATATTTAGATTCAGACTATGCCGGTTACGTCGACAGTAGAAAGTCGACGTTTGGCAATCTATTCTTATTAGCTGAGGGATCAGTATCATGGAAGAGTGGGAAGCAGTCTGTCATTGCTACTTCCACCATGGAGGCCGAATTCGTAGCCAACTTTGAGGCCACGGTTCATGCATTGTGGCTGCAGAATTTTATCTTAGGACTTGGAATTGTTGACAGTATAGCCAAGCCGCTAAGAATTTACTGTGATAATTTCGCAGCAGTCTTCTTCTCAAAGAATGACAAATACTCGAAAATTGCTAAACACATGGAGATAAAAGTATTTGTCTGTGAAACAAGAAGTGTAGAAACGCAGAGTAGCATTTGAACATATAGAAATGGATATGATGGTAGCGGATCCGTTGACTAAAAGATTACCACCCGGTGTTTTCATTGGCCATGTAGAGAGAATGAGTATTATAGAAAAGACCTTGTTGTATTAATTATGCTATTGTAAAGTTGTTACTCAAAGTTGAATTAAATTAAAGTTTGTGTTTTTCTGCAAATAAATATATTATTATAATAGTTGTGTACATATTATGGTTTTAAGATAACATACATAGCTGAGAATTAAAGTTAATCTCGATATTAAGGAAGTAGTGAATTTGAAGTTGGAGTGTGGTGCTTGGAAGGGAACCTATCGCAGTAAATGATGGACAACCGCCATGACTCGGCCATCTCCAATTTTACAGTACTTAAAGTTAATTGAACTCGATGAAAAGATGCGCATTATAGATATTGAACCATTAAGTTAACACAACGGCCAAGTGGAAGAATGTAAGAATATTTCCGTTAATGTGGCCGATGTATTAACGGTTCAATAATTAAAGTTCAAGTTCATGGTATAGTATATGGTTCTAATACATTAATGTCGATACCGTGATGGATCGGTCTCGGTTACAGAATATTAGAATTAGGTGTATTGATAATCTTCTCTCCTTATCCAATATATGATAAAGTATAGTTCTCATTAAGGTATACGTATGTATGATATAATATTGTAATTAAAATGTGTATTATTAATAATTCTTCATCAAGTACAAATAGAAGTAATTATTGATTAGAAAAGCATGTGGAAACACAAGATAGTTACAATAAAAAAAGACAGAGAATTGAAAGAGAAAAAACAGGATTCTCTCCATCAAAAAATCCATTCAGAATCCATTCAAGGAAAGAGTTAAGAGAAAAAGAAATCAAAAGATCAATGATCATCTCCACAAAAAAATTATTTTTGCAAATAATGGTTTGTGAAATTCTTCTTCATGTCTCGTTGTTTAAATGTTTCATCAATCTATTAAAACATAATTGTTGAATCAAGTGTTGTAGAAATGGTCTTTCATATTGAAATCATCAATGATTAAATTTACAAAATATTGGAAGTACTACTGAATTCGGTGTTCTTAATTATAGTTTTCTACTAAACCAATATAAAATAGACAATGTAGTTATTAGATGATAAAGTTTAATAGATCCAAATCAAGTCATAAACTATAATTATTTGATAGTTCATTATATATGCAGGGAGTTATTAAAGTTATATATTGTTATTGAATTATTAAATTCAAAATAAAAAAATAATGTGTTTTCTTTGTCAAGAAAATAATGTGTTATTCGATAGACAATACTGATGAAAAATTGAAAATCTTAAAAATTATACCTTAAAAAATAGTTAATAAAAAAACTTCCTTAACAGAAAAGATGAAGAATGGATTAAAATATTTATTCTAAATCTAGTCTGTAACTGTTCAGTAATTCATCATTTTAGTATTTTTTTTTGTCAAGACTTTTTTTCTTCTTCTATATATTAAAATGAATGTTGCCATAGAAATTTTTATTATTCTATGAATCATTTAAAATACAAAAACAAACTAAAAATATTTATCAGTTATTATCATCAATCAGTTAGAAGAAATATTCTCGTAGTAAATATATATATATATATATATATCCTTATCAGAGTCATATGCGTAACTAATTTTTGAAATCCGTTGATATTTTTGTTAACATCTAAGAAAATAAAAAATACTACCTACTTTAATACAAAATATTTTAATATGAAATAATCTCATTACTTTACATAAAATAACAATTGCAGCATTTTCACTTTTCAGATAACGTAATCTTTTAATTTATTTAAATATTTATCATGCGCAAACTTATCCCTTTACTCAATATTATCAACAAATCATTTCATAGTTATCGTTAAAGACAAAACAATAACCAAAAAAAAAAACCAACCGTTTCGCTCCCGCCTTAACAGCTGTCTTTCATCATTAGCCAGCGATAGATACCATTGCTCCTCTTACATCACTGTCACGCTCTACAAATAACAGTCCAATGAGTGACCCCATCGGTATATCACCCAACGGTCGATACGCCACGTGGCGTAATTCATTCATCTATATATATGTGTATCTCTCTAATAATTTGTTTCAGTCTCTTCTTTAACAAAACACTTTGTTTTCTCATGGCAGATCGTGAAAATTTGCTCTCGGATGATCATGAAGAAACGGCGGCGTTTTGCGGTTGTGGGTATTTCCGTAATTTCAGTCTAATCCGATGGCGAAGAGTAGACGACGAGTCTCGTAGTCGCAGTGGCTGGAGCGGTGCTTTGCAGGAAGAAAAAGGGGAAAAGTGGGGAAGCAAGAAACTGAAGGGGCTAAAAGAAATTTCAGAGAAAATTGCGGGGCCAAAGTGGAAAAACTTCATAAGAAGTTTTAGCAGTGGCAAGAAGAAGCTGAGGAGGGATGTGGATTTCACGTACGATCTTAAAAATTACAGTCTTAATTTCGATGACGGCGGCGAAGATCTTTCACCGGAGAGGTTTGTAGCTCCGGTTGTCATAAAAGTTTGATCATTTTTACTTCTTCTTTTTGTAATATTTTTATTGATCGTGTCATTTATGTTTTTTTTTTGTTTTTTTTTTTTGATAATTTGGAGGTTCCGAAGGTTTAGGTCCAGATTAATTATTTTTAGATCCAGTTTTTTTTTTGCACAATTTCGCTGTGAGTTATATGGCCAAGTAGATTCAAATCTGGGTTTCAAAACAGACACATATCTGACCTCAAGCCATTAGAATACCACAAGTTGATTGTATCATTTATGTTAATACAAAACATACATTTAAAGGGTTACAGAAATTTTGTATTTAATTACGTATAACGATTTTCGATCACCACTAGAATTTGGATTTCTTTTTTTTTTTTTTGTTAAAGATAGAATTTAGATTTCTAAAGAAGTTATTGGGTAATTTCAATTTGGCTATATAATAACTAGAACATTGCTTAGAGAATTAATGATTTATTTGTTATGATTATACATATGTTTATCCCAAACAGCTACATGTTTATCCCGATTTTTTTTTGTTACTATCCCAACTATATCGTGTGCTAAAAAAATTAATAAAAAACTAAAAATTAAATAAAAGTATATATATATATATACCTGTGCTTATCTAAGTAAGACATATATATACACATATGACATATCTAAATCTTATAAGAATTTCAGTTAAACTGATGTGTGTAAATTAGTAAATTACAATCCCCAATTCAGACTATAGATACTCAAAACTCGAATACCCTGCTAGACCATAGTAAAGATGTAGGCAATGTGATCCATCGTACGAACATGTGTTGTTGAAATGAGTTGATATGAATGGCATCATGAACCACATGATAAAGATAAATGATGTCAATATATTTAGTCTGTTCATTGAGCTTGCACAAGTTGCGAGAGGACATAGTCAATTTAGTTAGCTTATAGCTGCGCCATGTGTGATTGTGTGATACGCGAGGATATATTGTTTGCCATCGTCATGGACCGGTCTTAATTACTGCAAAAATGAGCATGATATTGTTTTGCTTCGCAGAAACATCAGAAGGTTTAGCTCACTTCACAAATAATATTTGAAATTTGAGGTAGGTCATACAAAACTTCTTGAAGAGACAAAAATTATGTTGGATCGGAGTTCTTGAAATTCAGGGGAAACTTCATGTAAACTTCATGTAGACAGATTTACATAACGTATTTTTGCTCAAAATCTTTGAGCAAAAATACGTTATGTAAATCTGTCTGATTACAATTTTACTTCTTTGCAGCTGCAATATACATTAATTAAGTAGCATATGCTACTAGTGCAAAGATTATATTGTAATCTAAAATTTTCTTCTTGGTTATTTTCAAAGGATAAAAAAAGAACACCAAATGTGCCCTTACTATCTTCAATAGATCTTAATTATAAGAATCTTAGTTCTAGAAATTAATCATAGGCAATCATAGACACGAAATCAAAGATAAAGCTTGTCGGTGGCTAGCTATTAATATGTTGTCAATAAGACCATCATAATTCTCAATCCGTATGTCCGATCACTTTGATTATTTTTTTGCATAAGCTGACTCACAAGGCTATCGTGTATGTTTTAGGAATAATTCGTGGATTGAAAGGCTTTTTTTTTGTGTGTCATCTTTTAGGATCGTGATCCAAGATCTTAGAAAAAAAAACATGCGGGAATATTTTACATTGTTATTCTAAAATCATCCAAGCCCATTAGGTATTTGATAAGTACGTTCTCAAATCTCAATCCTTATACTTTGAATATCTTATTTATGTGTACAAATTGGTGCACAAACACCTCGTGATCGATAGAAAAACAAATTAAATAAAAAATCTCGTCCAAAACTTTCCTTGCACTTGTTAGTATCAATCAATCACAAACGAAACAAACAGATGAGGATAACAATCGACTATAAAAGTAACACGTTTCAGAATATTAAATTTTTAAAGTATGCAACAAGCTACAATAATCTAATCTAAGATGGGGCCATGTTGTTAGTTTGTCTTCATCTAATATAAGATGTTTATGTATTTACTTATCGAGTCTGTCCGAATGGTGACAGGCTGAAAACGTAACAAGCGGCGTAGAATAAGTGGATCAGACAAAATATGGTTGCTGCAAAACAAATAGATCGAGTGAATTAAGTGGTGCAGAACAATCAAAACAAAAACTAAGTAAAAAAATCATAATATATAGTGCGATGTAATGCTTTGATTATTTTGTTTTATATATTTTTGCATGTAACAATATATTTTTTAAAAATATTACTCTAGATCAAGTAAATTTATCAACATTGTATAAGATTTATCAAAACTTTATTTTTGCATTTGAATCGTTCACAAACCATGAGAAAAATACTTCATTGGTCCAAACCATAACACACTTTATCTGCTATGTCATTCAAAGCCACTATTAAAGAAATTAAAAAGGTTATAAGAACTGTGCATCCCAATGTTCTCCCTTCACTATCTTTATTCACAAGACATATTAATGATGATGATTATCTGATGGTTCATAATAAAACTCATGCAGACAAACAAACAAACAAACAAAAAAATACTTTAAACAAAAGCCTGAATCATCACTTAATAAATATATGGCATTATCACATACCCAAACTACGTACTATGTAATTTCACAAACAAAAAAGTTAATTTCTAATACTGTCCCATTCTCTGTATAATAACCCAAACTCCTCCATAAATTTCTCAACTTTAAACCCCTAAACCCTGATTAAGAATCCCATCTTCCACCTCCCATATATTTGTTTCTTTCTACGCGAAACGCTCTCTTCCACTATTGTCACCTGCATTGCTTTCATCCAGTCCAAACATATATAGTTTCAGACTCAAGTCGAAGTTTTTGGCTATGTTTTATAAGGCGAAATTTGTTGTATATATACCTTTTGCGTTTGTTCTTCAAGACAGTAGAAGAAGATGGATTACTATGCCAATTCCTCTTTCTTTGATTAATGAACCAATTGTTTATCTGCTTTAGCTGCAAACCTGTCTCTTGCACCAACCTTGCCTTATCTTCCTCCTGCAAACCAATAATTTTATATGCTTACTCAGTCAAAGAGAGATTGAGATGAGATTGAGTGAGTTGAGTAAGAGAACTCACAGTAGGGTAAGGCCATTTGGAATGAGATTGCCACCATGCTTTGAGAACAGAGGTGGTGTCTCCTGGTAATTTCCCAGCTCTTCTCTTCCTTAGTATCTCTTCTCTTATGTCTACTATTTTCTCCTTGTAACCCTTTTCACCAACAACAAAGCTTCCACATTGTTAGATCCATATACTTATAGACTTCAAAAATCATAACAAGTTGTTGTATGATTACTTGTTTGAGTTCATGTTTGAGTTCTTGTCTAACTCGTTCCATCAAAGATCTTTCACTCTCAGTAGGAATCAAAGGACCAAAACCCAATACATCTAAGCTCCCATCAAACAAATTAGCATCACTCTCTACTTGTTCATCTTCATCATCTGACATTGTTGCTCCCATTCCTTCACCAGGAGACACTCCTAATAATCTCACCAAAAAAAAAGACAAAAATTGTAATGAAACAAACAAAAAGAGCTTGTCTTTGTCAAATGTATGACACAGCTCATAAGATTCATTTAATTCTCACCTGTTAAGCTTTGAAGAGACTGTTCAATCTCCCAACAAGCCATCACAGCTTCCATTGCATGAACACGAACATGTTGTTGCAATTGCTCTTTGAAAGAACATAGAAGCAACACATAATGCGTCTACATGAATTTGAAACAGATTCAAACACAAAATAATAATACAAATTAACAAAGAATATATTTTAAAACTTCTAAGCGTACTAGTTAATTTCAAATTTTGCATTTTTTTCACCATCGACCGTTATTATATCATAAGCTTTACTGTATTTTTTATTAACTGGACCCACTTAGTCTTGATAATGTAAAAATTTCGGAATTTTAAGCTTCCGTTATTGTATAATCCCCAAAAAAAAAACACAACAAAATCTAAAGAAAAAAGCTAAATTCAAATCGTTGTTAATTAAAAAAATTCTGCTAAATTAAAATTCAAAATCAGAAAACTATAAAGAATAAAAATAGAAATCTGTGTGCGGTACCATGAACTGGTCAAGCTCTTTATCATCGCCGACGAGTCCTTGACCGGCGCCTAAAGCTGTGTATTTAGCAACGACGTGTTGCGACTGAGCAAGCTGAGCATCGATCCTCGGAAGTTGATCAACCGGAGTAGCGATTCTCAAACACGCAACGTGCGCCGACAAAAGCTGCTCGTAGAGAGGATGAGAAAGGATCTCCGCCTTGTGTCTCGCATTCTGCCAGCTCACTACACCATCCACCGCCGCACCTCCGCCGTCGTTTTTGTTATCTCCGCCGCTGGTTTTCATCTCACCGCCAATCATCGGCTCAGCTCCTCCCGTGACGTCGTCAATGACGTCTCCTACAACTGACGCTGCGGCGGAAGCGTTGTTGTTGTTGTTTCGTTGGAGGAAAGAGGAGGAACGAGAGAGCCACTGATTAGCTGCGGCGGCGGAGGAAGGTGAATCGGAGCTGCTACCGGTGGTAGTGTTGTTAGCGGTAGCTGTGTGGAGGTTTAGGAAATTGTTGTTGTTATCGGAGGAGCGAAGAAGCGCTGTGTTAAGCCAATTAGGAGGCGGTGCTACCTGGAAATGTTGTTGAGGTTGCGGTGGAGGAGGCGGTTGCGGCGGAGGAGGTTGGTGTTGGTCGGTGAAATGATTGAAGGAGAGGTCTTGAGAGAGATGGTTGTGATGAAACGCCATCGTTTTGATTGACTTTTTTTTTTTTTTTTTTGAATTTTCCTGTTTTGTGAGAGGGAAATATAAAGAAAATGAAGAAGGTGAAATCTCTGCTTCTTCTATGACGATTGTTTCATATTTTAATTTTATAAATCCCACAAAAACTTTTTTATTTTTTTATTAAAATGGGAAAAAAATGGGTTGTGGTGTGTATGTAACTATGTATGTATATCTGAGTATATATATATATATATGTGTGTGGGTGTGTGCAGACTGCACAGAGCTAAGAGATCGAGAGAAGACCATTTATTCTGATATTTATTCTCTCTCTTTTTTTTCAGCCTAAATACCAAATAATTTAATTTATTTAAGGGATTATATTATATTATACAAATGACAAATCCAGTGGAAATCTAGGGAACTTTTTATTATTATTACTATACAATAAGACAATGGTTTTTAAATAATAATCAATTTTCCTTGTAGGAATTTTATTTGTTAATTATTGTCAAAATGCTTATTAGCAAATTAAGTACAGAAAAGTATTTAAGAGACTTAATTATATTTGTTGACAAAAAAAAGTATTTAACAGACTATTAGGACTTTGGGAAAACTATCCAACAAATGAAATTATTTAACAAGTCAAAAATAATATTAGAACAAATAAAACGTGGAGGGTAGATAATCATTAATTATTATTGTCAAAAATAATTTCACTTTAATTTAGTACTCTATCAGAAACAAAATAACTAAATTTTCAGTTAGCTGATTAACTCTATTTTTATATAAAGAAATTATTAAATCAAAATATATCTAAAATTGATGTCACCTCCTATTATTAATACTACCGATTAAATGTTTTAGGATTCCCTAATTAAAATTTTCTTCTATAGTCAGGTAATAATTTTGGGAAAAAACCTCGACATCAAAATTTAAGCTATCAATATTTCGGGAATGATTGAATCAACAGTAGTTAATAATCAGTGCGCTAGAAACATTACGTTTGAAAAAAAAAAGTTAATTATGGTTGACAAAAATGTTTTTTTTTGCTAACAAAACAAAAAGTTTCTTCGTTCCAATCACTGTGGTCCACATTTAGACTAAAAAAATAAATAATAAAATTAGTGACTAATGAACAAATAAAAGATTAGGTCACGACAAAAAAGATAATTAAAGAAAGTAGGTCGTCATGGACTAATCTGAGTCGTCCATTGTTAGTGGCGACTGGATTCATAGAGATCGGACGGCTAAGAAAGGTCGTTGCCCCTGTCGATTGTGTTTCCTTTTAAAAAGAGTTGCTACGTGTTGTGTTTACAGACGCAACGTATCTAAGATGAAGAAGCGCGTGTGTCTCACGCTCAGATTTTACTGCCGAACCTTACGCTGAATTTTTTGCTATGACAAAAAAAAACTTATTTATACACACGCATTGACTTATTTCACTTCTTTGCCTTAAAATCTTTTTTATTAAATAACTTTTTTGACAAAAAACCATAATATACACCTTTTAAAATCTAAACATTATAATTTCACAATCTAAAAATTCAATTGCGAAATTTTCGAAAAAAAAATAATAAATGCGGACAACAAATATTTTCTTGGTACCGACGAAAGTTTCTTCTTATATAATTCATTTTTTTTTATGTCGGCATTGAATACTTTAATTTTTCTCTTTAATATGTCTCATTTTTAGTGATTTTTTCGTCCTTCTATTGATTTATTTTTATTTTATTCTGAAATGGTTTAAATATTGAATTATTCTCCATCATCGACTGAATATTCTACAAGTGACTCATACTTCCGTTTTATTGAGTTCTTTGGATACAAATGGATAATGACAGAAAAACTAAGAGCATCTACATTCCACATTCTTTAATGGGGGATCTTTACAATTATTTAATATTAAATTTAATATTAATTTAAATTAAGACACTCCACCTAAGTTAACATTAAATTTGACACTCCATTGCACATACTCATTAAAGGGTGTTTTAAAATTAAAAAATAATTAATTATTGTAAATGTGTTTTTTAAAAAAAGATTATAATATAATAATTGTGTTAAACTTAAGAAAAATAAAATAATAAAACTATATAAGTTATAAACAACATAAATATATTATATTTAAAACTTTTAAATATATATTACAAAATAAAAATAACAAATACAAACATAAAAATAGATAAAATAAAGGAAAAACAAAAACGTAAAATGATAGAAACATATAAAAAACATTATCAATAACGTAATTAAGAATGGTCTAATTTTGAGTGTTGCCAAATTTTTTTCATATATGTTCAACCAAATCAGCTTTCAATTGGTTATATGTTGATGTATCACGAATTCGATTTCGAGCGCCCATCATATTGTAGAGATTGGTAGGCATATCTGTCGAATATGTAAAATCCACATGTGAAGTCCCGTTTTCTTCTCCTTGATAGAATTCTGATACATTGAATAGACTGTATTCATCTCGTTCGTCTTCCACTATCATATTGTGCAATATGATACATGCTCTCATTATTTTTCCTATTTTTATCTTATTCCAACTAAGGGCGGGATTTTTGACAATCGCAAATCGAGCTTGCAAGACTCCAAAAGCACACTCGACATCTTTTCAGGCAGATTCTTGACATTGAGCAAATAATGATGCTTTTGGACCTTGTGGAAGTGGGATTGATTGGATAAAAGTTGTCCACTTCGGATATATACTATCAGTGAGATAGTAAGCCATATTGTATTGTCGTCTATTGACAAAGTAATTCATTTGCGGAGCTCGACCTTCTAATATATCATCAAAAACCGGTGAGCGGTCAAGAACATTTATATCGTTTAAAGTACCTGGAGGTCCAAAAAATACGTGCCAAATCCAGAGATCTTGTGAAGCCACAACCTCTAAAACGATTGTAGGTTTTCCTGTGCCACGGGAATACTGCCCTTTCCAAGCTGTTGGGCAATTCTTCCACTCCCAATGCATACAATCAATACTTCCTACCATCCCGGGAAATCCACGTGCCTCTCCTTGATTTAGTAATCGTTGGAGATCCTCTGGTGTAGGCCTTCTTAGGTAGGTATCTTGAAACAAGTAAATAATTCCATCTACAAATTTTTCCAAGCATATCAAGGCGGTGCTTTCACCGAGGTGGAGGTATTCATCTACCTTTTGGCAGCATACGAATCGTTGCGGTACACTTTTGCAGCATACGAATCGCTGCGGTACACTTTTGCAGTGCAGACAGACCTAATCTTCCCGTAGCATCTAGTTTTTGTTGAAAGTATGGTATTTCATTGGATAGTGATTCGACAATACGTAAGAACAATGGCTTATTCATTCTGAAATGACGTTGGAATATACTTTCAGAGTAAGTAGGATTTTCACTGAAATAATCATTCCATAACTGCGTGTGGCCTTCCTCCCGTCGTCTTTCTATAAAAGCTCGTTTACGCGTTGAACTAGTTACCCCTTGAGGATGACCATAATTATCAATGGTTTGTTGAAATAGACGATCAAATTGTTGCTCAAAAGCTTGCTCAATTTGATCATTAAAAGCTGGATCTATCTCATTATATTCATCATCACAATTGGAAGATGACATGTTTGTGTGAATATTAGAAGGAAGAAAGTTGGTAAAATAAAGTGGTTAAAGAATTTTTAGAAGGAAGAAAGTAGTTATAGAAATATTAAAAAGAAGAAAGTAGTATTGTGAAATTTTACAAAAAGAAATTAATAACCAAAGAAAAAAAAACGTTTAATAGAAGAGAGAAAAGAGAGATAGAAACTTGATTACTTGTGATTTTGGTTCTAAATATATACAAGAGAGAAAGGTTCATAATATATACACGGATTCTATGACACGTTAGAGAAAAAAAAAAACAAATTACAACTCATGATATGACATTATGTTTGTTGTTTTCTGCCGACAAGTCCCATTGTGTCGACAAGTCCCTTTGCATATTTGTTATTTTCTGTACCACTTGATCAATTACTCTCATTGTAAGGTAACATGACTGAAACATGCACAAAGACAAAAGTAAGTTAAAGTGAATCAATCTATAAACTTAAAACATAACCAATCTAGTTACACCAAACTTAAAACTTAAAACAAAAAACAGAACCAAACTTAAAATCTAAAACATAAAACAGAACCAAACTTGTTTGAACCAATCTACTTATAGCAAACTAAAAACTTAAACAGACCCAAACTTATAACATGACCAATGTAGTTGATTTAAGCCAACCAATACAACCACAAACAAACAAGCCCGAAGCTAAGAGAAGCAAAACCAATACAACCATAAAGAAAAAAACAAGTCTAAAGATAATAGATGTACATACCAAGTAAATTATCTTCTTTCTCTGACGGATCATAACTCAAAGGGAATAGACCTGTATTATCCTGCATGCACAACAAGATCAATAAAACATAACCAATCTACTTAGACAGAATGAATTTAAAAACTGAACCAAACAAGAACCAAATAGAAAGGTCAAACATGTTTAAAAACAGAAGCAAAGAAGAACCAAACTGCTTCACTTATTAAAAACAAGGCAAACATAATAAAACTCATCTTAGATAGTTAAAGCCTAAGGATGCATCAAGTAAAACTTATCCTAACATCTCAGCCATTAGCTTCTTTTTCAGGGTGAGTTCATCCTCGGAAAGCTCTGTTTTGGCTATGAGACTTGCTAGAACTCGCTGCTTGGATATCCTCTCCAACTGTAACAGGGGAGTAGCTTCATTTTGTGAGCTAGGGACACTCTTTTTTGCTTTGCGTTTAGCTGCCTTAACACCAGGAGGGCGACGACAGGCTTTTTCCTCAACACGAGATGACGTATTTGAGCTTGAGGAGTATGCGCCACCAGCAGATAACTTAGTTCTTTTAGAGCTTTCATTACCTCCAAAGGAACATAACCATTTCTATTCATGCCTAAGTTCCTCCAAGCATGCTCTAGAATAAAAGGCCTTTTCTGATCGTTGGAGTACAACTGATGAGCCAATTGGATAACATCATCTTCAGACTGCCCACTACGTCTCATAGATGAAGCTTGGATGTAGCATCCTATAAACTTGTTGCATTGTTCATTGATTTTTTTCCACCTCTGCTTACAATGACTTTGCCCTCTAGCTGGTTTGCCCGCTACTACTTCACTAGCTGCATAATAAGATGCAATTCTTTCCTAAAAGGAACCACTTTTTTGTTCATTCTCGATGATTGGATATTTGCTCATGTTTAACCAAGCACTGATCAGCACAATATCTTCAGTGGTAGTCCATCTACTTCTAGTTTCTCTTGAGTTCTCAGGTTGGTTTTGTGCATCACTACATTGGGTACTAGACTGAGGGAATTGTGATGAGCTCATCTCGATAGAAAGGGAAAAAGAAAGATGAGTTTCCTGGTTATTATTATCTTGTCTATGCAAGAGGTTAATAAAGTTTGGAGGAAAACTATATGGATCGTAAGGATCCATAACCTAAACAGCAAAAGATGGAGATAAGAGAAAATTTTGGATCTTTGGTTTGGACTGCTAAAGAAGAACCATAGTTAGCATAAATAGCCAAAAAAAATTTAGGGGTTTGTTTCTCAGTCAAAAAGATACTTGAGTATCTCTTTGACAAAATAGTTGTCTCATCTATATGACTAACTTTATGCAGAACCAAACAGTATATTTGACTAACTTTACTACAAATCTATTTTTTATCAAAGAATTCATCATGTATATGACTGACCTCAACTGCAACCTACCTTGCCAAACCCATCTTTTTGTAATCTCGGCAGATGGTGTAAAGGAAGAAGAGTACTGCAACAGAAAGACAATCAAGTTAATCTTATAATGGATTGTTGAACTAATATGATAAAAGTGAAAAGAAGAAAACAAAATGACTCTCAACTACTCGCCTATGTATCTGAGCAAGGTCATCTGCTACTTCATTTTTTAAGTAGTAGTAAACATCCAATTTTGAAGCAATGACAGCAACAGTTCCCCTGTTTACTCTGCAGAGCCGAGCAATGGTAGCTGAAGAACAAACTTTGGCCTGAAATATAAGAAACAAAAAGACATCTAAATTAAAGACCTCAACAAGATTAATTAACAAAGTATGTAAATCAAGAAGACACTTAATAAGAGAGATAGAACAAAGATAACCTCCTTGTACTTTTTCTGATCAATGAGAAAAAGCAGAACAATGAAGTAGCAGTAGATCTCGAGATCAGCATGTAAATGCTTAGGAGGAGCTTCGAAAGTCGATGATGCTGTATCAACTTCCTTGTCATCTTCATCACTCTGAACCAAGATTCCAGATTCATTCGTTAGTATATACACAGCATCCAAAATTGGCAAATTACACAACATATGGTCTAACAGATTATGCAGACAATCACTAGCTACTTCACTCTTACTCTTAACTAGCAGACAATCACTAGCACCCATACAGAACAATAGCTAGCTACTTCACTCTTAAAACATACTCTCATCAGCCATGACAACATGCTGAAACAGATGCTTGCAAGAGTGGTAGGTTATCTCCATCATTGTTGCATTAATCCTCTTGATTGCTTCTTCCCTATTATGAACACAATCACTAGCTACTTCACTTTTACTATTAACTACCACACAATCACTAGCACACATACAGAACAATACTAGTTACTTCACTCTTAACTAATCTAAAATTAAGCACGCAATCACAATTACATGAAATCAAAGTGAAGAAGTAACTGTGAGGCGATACATACCTTAACAAAAGAAGAAAGACGAGTATGAGCCTCATATCCAGGAACCAAAACAAAATCAAGGAAAGTAGAGATGACAGAACCGGTGAGCTTCCGTCCTAGTCCAACGGTGAGACGAATAGCCAGAGCTATGCGGCGTACTTCCTTAGTATACGATCCAGTATCGATAACGTCTGCAATCTTCTTCAAATCTGGGCAAAAATGCCTTCTAATTAAACCAATTTCAAAACACATAAAACAAACAATTGTGAAATTAATCGAAACTGAAGCATAGAAATGAAGATTTACACTGTAGCGTTGAGATAGCAGGAGACACGACGGATTCAGTTGAGGTGTGCTTATCTTTCATCTCCCAAGCTGATTTATCAGAATCGATTCATCTCTGAAGGCGAACAGAAAGATTGATTTCTCAAAATCGATTCATCAGATGCAAAATCGAAGCTTGGATTCAAAAAGAGACTGATCAATTGATCAAAACCGATGTGAAGAGATAGAGATAGGATGAGATCAGAGAGAGATTGATTTTTCTCTCCTTTGCATGTGAAGAACACAGAGAAATTAGTCGGTGAAACAAATAAAGTAAAATAAACATTTTACATAAAATTGTTTATTATATTTTTGCCCAATAATATGATGCCACGTACGGTGTCTTTACTCACAAAAAATGTTTTCATACAGACACGGGTCTGCACTGTTGAATCAGAGAATTTTTCCATTTAATTATTTTTAAATGCTAAAGACACCCACAAATATGTTTAATGTGGGTGCTCTAATATGTAAATCATATACTCCCTCCGTTTCAGAATAGATGATGTTTTATCTACTTTATTTTGTTTCAGAAAGTTTGATATTTTAATCTTTTTACTTTATTTTTATTGATAAATTATAAATATCAAGATGTAATGATTGAAAAGAATTATGTTACTATTGGTTTATAATTATTAAAATAATTTTTGGTAAGAGAAAATAATATATATTAAAAAAGTAATGATTATTTTCTTAATTTGTGTAAAATATCCTTAACATCATCTATTGTGAAACAGAGGGAGTATAAATTATGAGCATACGTAGCTAACCCCACAAAGGTAGGAGCGTGCTTTTCACGTCACTCCAAGGAGCGTGAGGAAGTCAACTAATTAAAATATGACAAATGTCGCGCATCCGTAACTTTTTAATTTGCAATGCAGAACCTTTTGTTTTCAACTAATCATTTTCATTACAAGTATGAGCGAAGAAATCTCACATGTACACAAACAAAACAAAAAGAAGACAATTAAAATAAAACAAAACATAAGTATTATATAATATATTGATCTATAATAATAATGTTAAAAAATTAAAAATTTGAAGTATAAACTCAAATTTCAAACTTTAATAATATATGAACATTTTGATAAACAGGCACTTATCAATATAAGACCTATAAATTTAATCATAAATAAATAAACAATAAAACCGTTACAATGATAAATAAAAATTATGAATCAATAATAGTTAATAGTGAGTTCTTAAAGCTGTTGCTTATACCCGCTGAAACTGTTTAGAACCTTTAAATCTGTTTAACAAAACTATATAAATCTAGCTCCTCTAAGATATATAAATGAACAAAAACAATTATAAAGAATAAAGAATAACGATTTGTTTTTGTGAAGAACAAAACATCAACAGGAGAAGAAATATTGATTGAAGTAAAACAAGAATCATTTAGGTTGGAAATGTTCTCTTAATATAAATTGGCATCCCTCTAAATAACCTTTACATTTTCAATCAAACTGACCTAATTTGCATCATCAAAACAAATATTTAATCTTATTTTATTATAAACAATTAGTATCTATTTACAGCATACAAAACAAATTTAATTATAAAAACATATGCAGTCTGCAGTCATGATGAATAGTCCTACAGACAATATTTTACTCAATACACATATATCCATAACCATAATAGATACTTTTACTTGCATTACGTTGATAATATATATATATATATATATATATATATATATATATTTAACCCAAAAAAAATAGTTTAACGGCAAAAGCTCCAATAATATGCTTGCAATCTATAATCTGGAAAAAGAAAATATACTTTATAAGAATCGAACCTAGTACCTACATTAACAGGTTTGTTAAGTATAAACCGCATTAATAATAATTCTGCTTAACCATATTAATCAGTTTGGAAGATAGCAAAACTAGCTTCCCTCTATTTAACGGCGAAGATAAGAAAACCGGTTGGTATAAACCAATAAACCGGAAATAGCCGAAAATTAAAGGGCAAAAGAAGAAAATATGCAGACGAGAGAGGAGGAGGGGACCATAAATCATGTCGTTTACTCGGCCGGGCCAAAAAACAGAAGACACGCGTCAAGACGACGTTGTCTGGACCACAAATGGTCCCCTCCAAAAGCATTAGCATGCGTTTGGGATAAGAGAATCCCAACCGTACATTTGGATTGATGCAACCCCGAATAAAGAAAAGATGATAAAAAAGAAAATTCACAGATACGACAAAATATTAAAATAAATAAAACGTGGGGACCAGTCCTAGATTTTTCAGACTTAGGCTGACAGCCGCCGGCGTAATTAAAGTGGAAGGACGGATTTAACCCCAACAATTAAGAAAATAGAAAGAAATGATAAGAGTAGGGACCACATAGCGCGTGGGAGCCACTTGTTGGTGAGAAGGTGTGTAAATAGCCAACTGTTTACCTATCGCCAAATGGTCGGTCCCCTGCCTACTACTTCTTCTCTTTCCACAATTTTGTGAATAAAACCATTTTATTTTTATTTCTTTAAGGTAAAATCAATTTGGCTCTGACAAATAAAAACATTTCCATGAAACATTTCAATTTTTTTTTATCTGTCGTATTCTGACAAAATGGAAAAATTCATAAAATATTACCAAACCTTTACCCCCTTCAATATACATACATTTTTTTGATAAATTTTTCTTGTTTATATGAAAAATCGCTTGGTTACTTTTATAATTGATAGGTTTATATTTAAAATCGAATCAGAACTCCAGCGGTTCAACCAATAATTTTGTGCTGGTATTAATTTTTTCAGCTTTTACCAGATGTGAATTTGAGTCATAGACTCATAGGTGTTAAAACATTGAAAGAGATGATTTATATTTATTATTAAAAAACAACTGGTTTAGGTTTAGGAAAAGTGAAAACTATGAGCCCAAAAATATCATAATTTCTTGGTTAAACAAAAATAAAATAAAAACTACAGATCCACATTTTGTAACTTCGTAGTTTGTTTTGTTTTTTACTCCCTTAGTTTCAATTTATAAAGTGTTTTAGTCTTTTTTTATTGTTTCATTTTATTAGATATTTTGTAAATTTTTATGCAAAACTTAAATTTTGATTGGTTGAATGAATTTAAAGTAAAACATTAAATAATATTTTTGAAAAGAAAGGTAAAATTTTTAATATGCGTATTTTTAACTAAAACTTTTTATAAAATAGAATGAAAAGAGTATTTTTTATGATAACTACGTTTTGTGGTTTGTTGTAATTTTTTTTATTCATTTAAAACCTAGTTGAATGATCATGATGAACTTGAAGCTTAAATCACTTGTCTCTATTTCTAACTGGATATAATAGACCTACATACTATATTTGGTCATAACAACTTTCAAAATTACCAAGTGGCCAATAAATCACTTCATCTTATTTTTTTGCTAGTTTTTTCGGTTTAGCTAGCTCACCGATACACATTTATGTTGTTAGGGTTTATCCAAAACACATCTTGCATCTAAATTTTCAGTAAGAGATGTAATATATAAGGTTAGTAACTACACAGCAAAATGCATTTGCGTTTGGATCATTGTAATCGAGAAAGGCTTCTAAATTCTATTTATGTTGTTAGGGTTTATCCAGAACGCATCTTGCATCTAAATTTTTCAGTAAAAAATGTAATATATATAAGGTTAGTGACTATACAGCAAAATGCGTTTGCGTTTGAATCATTGTAATCGAGAGAGTTTTCTAAATTCTAATTAAGTCGTTTAATCTTTTAATGGAAGTGTGTCATTTTCCAAACCTTTTTGATCTTCGCTTTCATTTTCTTTAAAGCTGAACACAACAATCCAAATTCTCACAGGGGTATCAAAGCATAATGAAAAATAAATAAACTTGGGAGAATAATTTCACAAGTAAAATAATATTTTTAGTGACGAGAATAAACTTAAAAGCAAAAGCGGGCAATAATATCTTTGCTTTCTGTAACATACTGTTTTACTTACCATGCAACAGTAAAATACTAAATAGTGTGTGCTGCATATATGTAGACATTTTTTAAGTTTATATTGTGGGATAGACAATTTATGAGAAGTAGACAATTTTTGGAACTGTACAAAAATAATAAAAACCGAAAATGCCCTCCCAACTCATTATATCTACTCTCAAATATTTAGAGCCCAAAATGGCTCGAAATAATTTTAAAAAGCACTAAAACACATTTCAATTTGATAAAAGATCTTTACAGTTTTGTTTATGGTACAATAAATAAACTATTGACGCGATTAGAAAATAAAGAATTAGAAATCATCTTTAACAACATTTGTTTTTTGTTTTTTTATCAACGTGTAATATATGGGTTTGAACTTTGGTATATATTACATGTTGTTGACAAAAAAAAAAACAAATATTGTTAGAGATGTTGTAATATATGGGTTTGAACTTTGGTGATGACATGTTCGATCCATGTTTACTGTATTTTTAAAAAGTTTTTAAAATTTCTACACATAATTTTAGTTTTAAAAAAAAAAATTGGTGATGACAGATCGACAACACTATCAGAACTCCAGCAAAACTTAAATTTAAAAAGCCAAACCCCAAATTTTTTCATGATGTTCTTTGTGTAAAGTAACATAATTATTCATTTATGATATTAGCAATACCAAAAAATTTATTGGGATTTTGAAATATATGATCTTATTATTTTACTGATCTGTTTTCTTTTTATAGATTTTTAACTCGAATTATATAAAAATATTATTTTATAGTATTTATTAATTATCAAATACTAATTTAAATAAATTATATTAAAAAAAAAAAATGTAATGTATAGAAAACTCAATTAATTTGCCGACAGTGGAGGACCTAAAGGATTTTGTCAAACGGTTTAGTTAAAATTGTGGGGGTAGTGATGGAAACGAAGTGTAGCTAGCTATTTGACAAAGATTTTCATAAAACCTTGTAGATAACCTAATACTTATCAGAAGCATAATTTAATTTGTTGTATTTAAACAACCTTACACGTACATAAAACTCATATTACCCTTTGTCAAAGTCAAGTCTCATTACTCGTGAGTCGTGTTGGTCTTTTCATTCATTGCCAAATAGTATAGGTCATGAAAACATACATCTATTAACATCTATACATCTACTTCATTAAATATTTAGTACCTTACATAATCATTCTTACACAAATATATATATTGCCGATGTCTGCAGATTCGGTGATGAAACAGACAAAGGTTGTGGCCGTTCAGTAAAAGATGCACCTAAATTAATGCTCCTTGTTGGAAAGACAATAACTTTGTTATGTTGACATGATCATTTATATGTGTACGATGGCAGACGATAAAAATATGTTCTCTTTAGTTATAGAACCAGTCCTGATCAAGTTTTTTTTTAAAATAATACAAACGTAGCTTTACATATTTTCACATTTAAAACAAATATATATATATATATATATATATAGATCGACCCTGATTTAGGTTTTAGTTAAGATAGATATTTGTTTTATATTGTTTTCTATATTTTAATTTTAATTTTTAAAATTATAAGAGTTTTTTTTAAGAACAATTTTTTAAACTAGAATTTGTTTCTTTTTGGAAATTCGAACTTGGGATTATGGTGATCCTCAAAATCACAGTCTAAAATTCTCAAAACACATAGAATTTCACAATTTCATCTACATACAGCTCTATCAATCGAGATGCAGCTAGTAATATTATCTTGTCCAATAGAAAATGATTCAATTTGGTTAACCGATCTACTATTATCCAAATCAAGTATTTGTCTTTTTTGCGATATAGATATTTCGATAAAAATTTAATGGCAATCATATCCCACTTTTAATCTGAAAAAGGTAGTATTTAAATATTACCACTAAGTTCTAATGCTCAGAATTTACAAGCTGACAAGTTCAATACTTATATACACACACTTTCTAATATCAGCCTCAATTTATCTCATTTAATCGAAGTGTATGATACATCTTTGTATGAACATCAAATATGCCACACAAAGTTTTTTAAACTATTATGTACATTTTTTTTCCATTGATTATGGTTTATCTGCATGCAACAAAGATGTCGAACATAAATCCAGACACAAACAGTTTTGATTTGAAACCCCAACTTATTGGTATTTTGGATTCAATATTATAATATTAATTAGGTTGTTTCCAAAAAGTTAAATGCAACATGTTTAGCATTTCCATTGGGAGAGACTCATGTTCTAATTTATCATTATATTATTTTTTTACAAAATATAAAAATAATGAACAAAAAAAGGGTTCAATTTGGGGGTCTACTAACCTTCTTGGCTAGCTCTAGTAAGTCCGAACAAATCAAACCGAATTAATAACGTACTTTGATGAAGCGTGTAGCAGAAAATCATGTAATAATTCAACATTAATTTTTTTTTTAAAATCAGCTTTTGCTGTAAGTAATAAATCAAAATAATAGAGGCAGAAAGATGAACAAACACTACAGTATAATTGATCTTAAAGTTAAATTCTAACTAGTAGAACTCAATATAAACATGTTGAGGAATCTGAAAAGAATGTAAAGAGAAGTGTTTAGTTAAAAGGATTTATAAAAGTCAAGAGGAACAAGACATATATTGCATGCTCCTCAAAAAACTAAATCTCCCAAATTAGACTGTTCTCCATGAGAAGTGGACCACCCAAAATAGAGAAAAGCAAAGAGAAGTAAGTATATTAATTATCAATTCAATTCTTTTATGGACCACTCTTCCACTCTCATCTTCTTTCATTCTCAATGTTTCTGCCTTTAGCCATACCACACCCACATTGCTTGCTTACTTTTGGTTATGAATTCGACACATTAGAGTATCTTAGGCCATCTTCTCCACCCAAAATTGAAAAAAAAGGTAAGCAATAATCTATTGCTGAAAGAATCCAGCTGGTTCTTCTATTCTCATTTAAGATATGAAACCATAATATTAGGTTTTATCCCACAATTTAGGTTCTAAAATTAGTCTAAAGTCTTTGGTCATAAGACTTAGCTCCAAGAATCAAACTCACCTGGCTAGGCCTAAAATAAAATATCACCATCTCATCTCAATATGGCCCATAACTTTTTATATATCTTGAAGCTAAAAGCTCCAGAAAAAATGGTATGCTTATATAGAAAATTAAGCATATTTTGTTTCGGTGATTTTTTTTGTAAAGCATGCCATATATATTTAAGATTCTTTGGGGAATCAAATATTAAAGATTCTAACTGGATAGATGTTATAAAACATTGTAAATGAATTGAAACGTGTGAGTTTAAATTGCACAAGGATGAATTTTAGCGATGTAATAATATTGGTAATCAAGTTTATAAATCCACATTAAAAAAATCCTAAGTTATGTAACTTATTTAGTAAACCATACATATTACATGTATTTAATCAAGATAGGAATCCAATTTAGATTACGCTGTAATAATACTTTAATCGTAAGATATATGATGGTGCGTTATATTAGGACTTAGGAGATTAGTTAGGTACTCTCAGTTTTGGGTCGTAGGCTTAGTTTGGTGGCGTAAATGGTCATGTTCCAAATGTGTTTCTTTTGATATGGGATCTACGATGATACATCTCTAATATGTAAATGGGCTTTGTTGCTTTTGTCACTCTTACAGATATAGCAAACGCATTGATAAAATGGTTCACAGGAAAATGCGGTAAAAAAAAGGGCTTGGTGTGGGTCGAAATACGAACTTTATTGAGCCGATTCTGGACAGTGGACATATAGTTTGGATTTGATATGTTTCAGTTTTCAAGGCTGAATCAAGTTGGACTCTTCTACTCAGATCTAAAACGGAGCTACATGAGCAGACCAATCCGATGTTGTAGAAGACGTTTTGAATGCCTCCTTTACAAAAATATTTCATAAATGAAGTGCTAAAATATGGTTTTGTTTCTAACTTTTGAGTAAAGTACACTAGTGGGAATTTGAAGTTTACTGATCCTTATATTATGTTGTTGTAGATTGATTTCCCTAATTTTCTCAAGTGTTCTACAAATGGATAATGTTACTAAAATATACATTTAGGTTCTGTGTTACTCCTTTGTTTATTGTTCTCTTCTTGAGACGAAACTGATTATTTACCAAAATATATTTAGTTCTTTTTTTTTATACCGAAGAGTCTTAGAGTCATCAATAATAAACAACCCTTTTTACCCATTGTGCTAAATATAGACAAATAATACAAAAATTACTCCTTTTTTGTTCTTTGCTACAAAGAAACAACAAAAAATATACTATTCTCTTTGTTTTTCTCTCTATCTTATACATTGATGCTGATGATCTTTAAAAGAAACCTCCTCACATCAGATACTTCTTTGAGGCATTTATAAGCAGAAGATATAGCCTTTTCGAGCTCATGAGTTGTCCGAACCTTTTCAAAAGCCGAATAATTTCATTATCTTATGAAAAAGTGAATTAACAAAAACTAAGAAAAAAGCAAAATATAAACAAAAATATAAGTACATAAGTAAAATCTAAAATATAGTTCAATTTATACAATAAGAAGATAGAAATATTAAATATTAAATAGTAAATTGTTATTATTTTGATAATCATTGTGTTGGTACAAATAATTGTCATGTAAACATGTTGGTTGAATATGCAGTTAATATCAAAATGCTGAAAAAATCCTGTAGGTTTTTTTTTTTCTTTTTTTCATAAATATAATTAGTATTAAGCAAAAACCCAATAAAGACTATGAATGTATGCATATTTTTAAGTCAGCAGGAGATTACCAGAAATATCATTCATAATCATAACAATGCAAACTCAAACTTATGAATGAACACAATGCTCCTTCAATAACTTTGGATTCTCTCATTTAATTTGAAGTCAACAAAATGGATTATTGATTTGTGATTTGAATGGTTCACTTTGATCTCAGGGAGATATGTGAAAACGATCATTTAGAAAGATGGTTATTGTAACATGCAGTAGCATTTGTACAAGTAAATGGTAAATGAACAAAACTAAATCAAGAATTGCAACAATTTAGCACAAAGACAAACAGAGAATCTTTCTAAATCTTGGTCGGTTTGTAATTTTGCTACCGCCTAAAACATTGGGACACAACTCAACTCCAACCTTGACAAATTAAAACCAGATCTCTTCTGTTTTAGCAAGCTTCGGATTCTTCTTGCTTTGGCCTCACTTCAAGTTCTGGTGGTAGAAGTTTCAGAAAGCTTCCCTGAACGATCGGAGGAGTAGGAGGAGGTCGATCACAAGGCGGTCTAGACGTTGTTTCTGATGAATCCGAGGTCTCCGATGATCCACTATCTATAGGAACAATTCAAAAACACAAAAAAAAAAAACATTCAAGATTCACATGGAAATAGCCAAATGTTGAACCAGCAAACTAAAGAGCTTGTTGTGTACCGAAGAGTGACTTGACCATTGGCCGCGCCGTAGACTTTTTCTTCTTCTTTAACTCCGCTGCAAAACAACATTAAAGCATTTGTAAACATTTTAAAAGTAATTGCACTCAAATGAAAGAACCAGTGATCAAGTGTGTACCCATTCCAGGAACTTGGTAATCATTAACAATCTCAAAGTTTTTGTATGTGTACCCTACAAAGTTTATATCTTTTGACGACAACATCTGCAAACATGAAAGGAACGTAAGAAGAAGAAAACAGTTCTATTGTGTTCAGAGATAAGGATTTATGGTTTTTGCCTTCCTCCATGGACCAGACTTGGATGATGTCTGAGTCTGTGATTCAGACTGCATTTCCAAATAAAAACAAACAATTAATCAAATCTATAACATTGTCCATATATAGTATTAATAGTGACTGAATCGATCTTGTTATGCTTCGATTAAATTCAAAGGATAAAGGATTAGTTACCTCGTCAAACTTTTCAAAATTCTGAGTGTCTAAATCATCATTAACCTCTGGAACAAAAGCTGCATCCATATCGAATATTGTATCCCAATCAACAGTTTCAAACCATGGATGAGCCTACAAATGCAGAAAAACAAATCATGCATTTTAATCTCATAGGTTTTGGATTATATATATAAATAGAACTCTGATGTACACATAATCAAGCTACAAGGACACCTTTATTTCATCAGCACCTTTGGAACCAAGCCTACGTCTGACACTGCACAACAGACTGTTTATAAGATCCTTTGCATCCCTTGACAATACTGCTTCCTCTGGAAACTTCAAATGACTTTTTCCAGTTTACTATCTACAACCAAAATCAGGAACAAGAGTTTTGATGAAGATAAAATTCTCATTCTTGCGATTGTTTACTTTGTTTTCCTTGTCAGTTTTTTTTCTCAAAAGTTACCTTTCTACAGGTTGACATAGGATCATCTGAATAAAACGGAGGATATCCTACTAACATTTCGTACATGATAGCTCCAAGAGACCACCTACAGAGCATTACATTGAGCAAACTTCATTAGCGTCCTATACAAGTGTAAATGTAGAAAGTGCCACAGAATACTGTTTCAAGATGGTCCTTTTATCTAATTAATACACCATAAGAGTGGTAGGTAAAACCAATCAAGATGTATATTCATTCAAATGTGAGTATGGGCTTGAGGGCAGTGTTAGCTAGGAGACATAAGCAGCCAGAGATAATAAACCAGGATTGAGTAGCATTTCCTAACAATCAAACACATACTTGAGTGCGTTTGAGTTTCAAAAAGCATGTAAAAGCGTTGAAGTGCACAACCCCAAGCCAATGGACTACCTTTCTTCTTTTTCAAATTGGCAAAACACATCAAAATATGATGGATTATGTAAGTTCATAGTCTGTGAGACTGATAATGGCACTGACAAAAAGGAGAGTGTCAACTGCTTACCAGTCACACTCCATTCCATAGCCTTTCTTCAATAGAACTTCTGGAGCTATGTAATCTGGTGTACCAACTGTGGAATAAGCCTATCGTTTCATATGTTAATCAAACGCATACAGAGCGAGAAACTCTATCGAAAATCTCAAAGGTGAATTTAAAGCCTTACTAGCGTTCTCCTATTCCTCTGCCAATGTTCAAGTTGTTCCTGCTGTGTTCGTTTTGGAGCAGTTGATCCAGCCTCTTGCTCTGTAGATCCATTGGAATTGTTTGATAAATCGTTTTCTCCAATGGCACTGCAGTCCAAAGGTTTACACAATCCAAAATCTGACAGTCTCAGATGTCCATATCTGTCAAGCAGTAAGTTGTCTGGCTTGATATCCCTACAAAAAGCAAAAAAAGAAAATAAGCTCATCATCCAACACGCAAGAGAAAAAGTAATGGTGTTTGATTTAGTCTCACAGAACCTGTGGATGTAATTGTGCCTGTGGATGGACTCGATAGCAAGAACTGTCTCAGCGACATAGAACTTGGCCTCATCTTCTGTTAAAGTATCTTTACGCATGAGAAGAGTCATCATATCCCCACCAGGCAAATACTCCATCACAAGGTAAAGATGGTCATCATCTTGAAATGAACAGTAAAGCTTCACTATATAGTTACTGTCCACTTCTGCAAGTAAGTTCCTCTCTGCTCTCACATGCTCAACCTTAAAAACAAATGAGACATGGAGTCAAAAAGGATGATTGATTGATTCACAGACAAGAACATCAAGTAGCACTAGCTAGAGAAGTCTCTCACCTGTCCTCTGCGAAGCATCTCTGCCTTCTTGAGCTTTTTCATTGCATAAACTTGACCTGTGGTCTTTTCTCTACAAACTCTAACCTAAAGAAACAACAACAACAATGTATTCTTTAAACAACCGAAGAATTAGTATTGGCACGCGGATGGAATCAAGAAAACATACCTCACCAAATGCACCTTTGCCAATCATTGTAAGCAAATCAAAATCAGCAACACCTAACTTATGACGTTGAAGACGCATATACTCTGTCTCCTTCTTCTCGAGAAACTTGAGAAGATTATTTTGATCTTCTTCAGAGACATCAGCATCAGCTAGCTTCTGCTCTAGCATGCTTCGCCTGTTAATATCAGAAAGCAAAAGTAAATCAGGCAAAGCAAGTTCCATATATTGTGAATAAGATTAGAACCTTTATGGTACCTTTCTTTTCTCTCTTGGAGAATCTTCATCTGCTCTTTGTAATGATTCTCAATGTATTGTTTAGCAGCAGCAACTTTCTGTTTGGTAGTGTTGGAGACAGCTTCTTCATCAGTTTCAACGACGTTGGGTGGTGGCTGATCATCGCCAGAGCCATTACTTCCACCATCACCACCACCACCTGAAGTAGCTTTATATCTCGATCCTCCACGCATCTGCCGTTTCTGAAACCAAGCTTTTGCAGAATCCATACTGAAATCGGAATCTGCGATTATAACCTTAAAAACGTGACAGATTGAAACGGAAGCAGGAATACAAACAAAAATCTAATCGGAGAAGAAGAGAGGAAACGAAAGAGCGTGAATGTCTCGGATCAATGTCTACCTTTGTTCTCACCGTAATTTTCTCATGCAGACTTTTTCTCTTCCTTTTTATTTCATTATCATTGGATTTTATTCCTTTTATAATCTGACAAGTTTCAGTAGCCAATAACAAACCACAAACTCTGGATTGCGATTTTTTGGAGTTACGAAATGAATTACACATGAAGCTTCTTTTATTTATAAGACCATTTTAACCCCGAGTCCGTTACAAGTACAACAACCATTCAACTGACTCCACGTGATTCTCACGTGACCCCTGATGAATATACACAAACTCTCTCAATCAAATCAAAAGGTTTACAACAACAACGGTATACCAAAAAAAATATGAAAACATTCTAAAGAAACCTTAGCATGGAATTGAAAGTTAAGCTTATAAAAAGGAGACACGAAATCCTCTTTTTGATTCACAATCACCAAAAACCTCAAAATGTCAAACAAATCAGATGAAAACCTCGTGGCTACGATTCAGATGGTCTCATCACTGGAAAAGGAGGCAATCTCAGCACAGCTTCTTCTGTCTCCATTGGGTCAGATCTCAGAATCTAAGAAAGAAAAATTAATATTACAAGATCCACAAAATCAATTCAAGATAACGTGTATTGAGTAAATAAGCCTTAAGGAACCATTGCACTCCAGAATCAGTCTACTCTTAGACGAATGGTACAAATATATATATGTTATATCTACATTTTCAAACGATTAGCAGAAAACGTTATGACCCACACACCAAACAAAATCAGCGTTTTCAGTTATGGAAAATAATCAATGATCCACTTTGTCACTAGACTGTATTCAAAGAAGTTCTAGTTCTATTGGCTTTCTAGATAACCAAATGATTCATGATTTTGATTTTATTCATAATGATCTCTTGTGTTATTTCCCTCTACAGATTCCAGACTTAACATAATAACATTGAAAAAAGGAAAAATCTAATCAATTTGATCCAACCAACCTTCTTACCACTTCATTTTAGCTCAAATAGCATCGACAAAGGACAGCAAAAACATAATGGATGAGACAGAGAGAAAGTGAGATCCTTACAGGGTCCTGAAGAACAGGTTTGGTATCATCTACGGCAGGTCTGAAAGGAGGTTTCTGAGATTGCGTTCGACTTCGCCGGAGTCTCTGTAGATTTCCTCATCGTTTTCTCTTTTTCGCCGGAGATCCAACTTGAGAATTCACCTTTTAGGCTTTTAGGAATCGCCGTGCAATAATTGGTCTCAGACTAGTAGACCCTTACTGGGCTTACTTGTGTTGTTTATCTAAAGCCCATCTTTTTAAAAATCGACAACTTTATATACATTGACTAGAGTCGCCGTAAAACCTCTGCTTCAGCTCCAGAGAAACCCTAATCAGCCGCTCGTTTCCAAACATTCGGGCCCAGAAAACATCTCTGAGGTAAGATCTTGTTCTGTGAATCTTAATCTGCTCTGTTTTCGATTTCTTCTCAGCTCTCTAATGTTACAGGGATTAATAAAATCTTCAAACGAAGATGTATCTTCAGTGCTATATCAACGAGAAGGGTGAGAAGGTTTACACCACTAAGGTACTTTAACTTTGCTCATCTTCGTCTCTTTGGTACGCTTAACTTGTATTCATCATCTTCTAGGGTAAGGAAACAAATCTCTGTTTTGTTAAGAAAGTTTAGCAGATACACCTAAAGCTTTTGTTTTGTTCGCTTATATCTTAAGATTTGCTGTTTGATTAATCTTAACCTAGGAAGATACTCATAAAGCTTTTGCTTGTTTAGTCTTAGTCTTAGCAGATTAAAGTTGTTTAATACACATTGAGCTTTTTTTTTATTGCTTGTTATTCAATTTCTATGTTACTTAATACTTAAACATGAATCAAACTCATTGTGCAGAAGGAATCACGGGCTAGCTACTGAATCTGCCCATCCAGGTGAGTCTAGACCAAATTTTTGTGTGTGTTTGATTCATCAAGGAAAAAAAGCTTAATCTTTGTTGTATTTTGCAGCCCGATTCTCCCCTGACGATAAATATTCGAAGCAGAGAGTCTTGTTGAAGAAGCGATTTGGTCTCTTACCGACTCAGAACGCTCCTGTCAAGTATTAAAACAGAAGAAGCAAACCCACTTGCTTGTGTTGGTTTTTGATGTTTCTTTAAATTGCTATGCTATGTTGTCTCTTAATGAAATGTTCACTTGAACCAATCTTTGTATGATTTCAAATAGTGAGTTAAGAGCCATTTACTTATATCCTCGTTAGAATATGAGAGTTCCCAATTTGATTAAAAAACGATCCAAATTTAATAGCCAAATCAGCTGCATAAAGAGGTTGTAGCTAAGAAGTGAAATCGTCAACGAAATCTAAACTCAACTTGCTTGGCTAAGCCTAAGCCTCCGGATTATCTGACCATGGCACCAAATCAAATGGGTTTGGAAAATATAGTGCGGTGGTTCTGGCCCGTTTATTGTTCATGGCCCATGAAAAAATTGTACATAGATATAAAAAAAAAAGTCTCTTACACAGTTTGTTAAAAAAATGAAGAGAAAGACAAATCCGGAATCGTCCGATTCTGGAACAAAGAAACGACGGCGAGAGGAAGAGGATGAAGAAGTTGGTTGTAGTCACGCTGCAAATGAAGATGGGAAAATATTCGAGGATCAATGTTGTCTTCTCCGTGAGTTTTGAATCTTTTTTTTATTTTTGTTATCCGAGAATTGTATGTAGCTCTAATTCCTAATTGGTTGTTACTCTGTTTCGTATCAGAGGATGATCTCACCTTTAGTGACACTTCTGTCGCACTTCGGATGATGCGAGCTCAGTTTCCTCGTATTGACCAGGTTCGATTCGAATTGACCAAATTGTTATTGAATCGCTTTTACTTGAAAAAAATTGAACTTTCTCATACTCTGAAACTGTGTCTTGCCGCTTAATTTCTTTCCAATTTTTAGATACCTGTGAGAACATTAGCTAAGAAGCTAAAATTTTTATGTCTTTGCACGTTGATGTCTTGTTATAGCTTCCTCTGCTCAATCTATTTCAGGCTTCGGTCCCACCCTTCATATTACAGTCGCAATTATACAGTAGCGTCAATGATAGAACTCAAGTTGATCGAGAATTAGAGGTATGGTTTCTGCATTTCCTTTCTATATGAAAAAAATGAAAACTTTGGATAAAACGAAATGTGCATTGAACAAATGGAATTATAACTTCTGTATCGTATCTGTAAGGTGTTTCTCATCTTTGTGGTTTTAATTGGGTGAACTACTTTGGTGCTATTGCTGTTGGTATCTTTGCCTGTTGATTGTTTGTTTTCTTGGCTTCTATCAAATTTCTTATCTTGTATCATCTCTATTGGGCTTCATGGAGTTCTTTGGGTTGATGAGTTTGAATTTGTTGCAGTGTTTACGGAGGGACAAAGTTGTTCGTGTTTTCAAACTCAACACTGGACAGGATGATCATGCCATAATCTTTTTGGATGACTATCTTAACCAGGTTGGTATTTTGCTGCATTTCAAAAGGCTACGGTGTTGTTTTTGTGTATATATTACATTAGCTTTAGTTTCTTGGAATGGTCTCTTGATTAGTTTTGTTTTGTTACTATTGGTATACTAGATTGATGTTGTAGAAAAGGTGGTCTTTACAATTTTTAGCTAATCAATATCTGTGGACACCATTGAAAAGCGATAATCCTTTATCATCCATATCTTAGGTAGATCGAATCGTGAAGAGGATGGAAGAGAAGAAACAAAGTGATCTTGACATTTTCAAGTGGTTCAAAGAGCATGTCCTTGATTCAAAACTTGAACCCAGTATTGGACATCATGAGTTAGTAAGTCATTTTAATCATTTTACTCTTTACTAATCAGTTTTGTCTACATGAGTTTATAGTTTTTCACTAGCTATCAATACTTCACTGCAGTTTTCGCTGTTGTCGTTGGGTGGAAAGGTGAAAGATGCACACATCACTCTCTTAATTAACGCAGGCCTTCTCGTAAGTAAAGAGTTATACTCCTACTGATCTGCTCTGTGCCATGTTTCTCTTTCCCTCTTTTAACTACAAATACCAATTTATTTCAGACACGCCAACTGATCGATCCAGACATGTACTGGTTTGCAATTCCAAGTATCGGTAAACTGTGGAAAGGTCTATTGCAGGTACCTCTGAAAATATTTGTATCAATTTCTTCCACAGGTGATTGCTTCAAAACTTTTTCTTACTTCTTGATCTAACAATCAGGGAAGGAACGAACTCGTCTCAATGCTAAAGCGCAAGCGACATAAAGAGATGTTCTTGGCCGAGCTTGAAAAGAAACGGCTCAGATACTCTCCTCTGGATATGAGATTTCACATACGTGATCTCATTGGCTCCGGTCACCTGAAAACTGTTCAGACAACTTCTGGGCTGATCGTCCGGATTTCAAGGGACTAATCTCAGAATCAGCTGACATTTTCCACAAGATATACAGATCCATTATTCATCAGTTTAGCTTGTTACTAGATGGAATATATTGTTAAATGAATATATAGGATTTACAAGAATAATGACAAATGTAAATGACCTAACTTTCAGGTTCTGAGTAGCTTTTAGGTTCCGGGAAAAAACAGAGAGATGAAAGGAAATGACCTGGATTTGCTGGTTGATGAGGCTGAGAGAAGTTACATGAATCCAACCCAACATATGCCAATATCTTCATTCTCTGCCATCTTTTAAGTTTATAAACAAATATTATAAGCTAATTAAATACAAATTTAGGAGAAACACATACCTATCTTGAAGTCTACATACACTTGAAATCTTCTCGGAGTTGGAATAACTTTTCATGCATATACCTGAAAAAACAAAGTAAAACATCTTCAGTTCACTTGTAAAATATGAGTTTATCAAAATATACCTCAAGGACTTTAGACACTTTTGTAATTCCCATATCCTCCCTGTTTTGAAACCAAAGAATTAACTTTAAGCTGCTGTTCTGTGTTATCAGTTTAGGAAACTCCCATATTCATGAGCTCTAAAGCTTCTGTTATTCCCCTTTGAACTTTATTTTTGATGTTCTCATTTTCTCTTTTTGTTATCATTAAGCAACTCCCATTAATATTATACTCTTTTACCACCTTCATGCGTATATGTTAAGCTTTAAAGAGCTTTTACAATTCTCATATCATTATTGAACCAAAAGAATGCTTCATGCATAGATGTTTGTGACTGTAATAATTTTAGAGCTTTAGGGATTTTTACAATTTTCATAACCTCTTTGTTTTCGAACCGAACAACAGTTTTAAGTCCATAGTTTTGGATATCATTTCGCTAATCCAATGGGACTGTTATAGTTTAAGAGCTTTAGGAGCTTTTCAAATTTTCATACCCTCTTTGTATGGGATACGATCGAACCCGGAACGGAGGAATCCGATAAAAACAATGTCGCGATAGGACTCTTGTTTCAAGCCATCTAGGAGGCTCTTATATTGCAAGTAGGCTAACAAGATTCTCCAAAAGGGATATGGGACGCAGTCAAAGCTCTTTCATCGTGAGGCTGAATTCATAGCAGCACCGGAGGCGGCACGACAAACGATTTGGCTTCAAAACATCTTAAGCGAGATCACGGGATGGAAGACCGAGCAAGTCCTCATCAAGATCGGCAACAAGTCTGCAATTGCACTAACCAAAAACCCCTTTTTTTATGGTAAAAGCAAACACATACATAAAGTTACCATTATGTACGAGAGTGCATTGAGAAAGAGCTTGTCGACGTGGAACACGTACCGGGAATTGAGCAAAAGGCGGATATCTTAACTAAATCTTTGACAAGGATCAAATTTAGTGAGATGAGAAGCTTGATAGGATTTCAAGACATGTTCAAGATCAAGTTGAAGCTTACGAGGGAGAAAGTTGGATAAGCTTCAAATGTTAACGTAAAGCCCAAGATATCTTTACCAAGTTGGGTTAAGATAAGATAGGCTGAAGCTGTGGCAGTGTGGTATGGTAACATTGACTCCACACAGAAGCATCGATCTGGCAACAGCGGAGGCGGCCATCGAGAGAGACAATAAGTAGAAGATCAAAATGTAGAAGAAGGGATTGGTGAATCGATGGCTTCGGATTCCGATTACGATTACGGGAAATGAAATGATAAACCTTATAAACCGTTAAGGCCTGTTTGGAGTCTTTGGACCAATAGCCCTTTAATCAAAAACCTAATGTGTCGAAAGAGCTCCAGCCACTATATATATATATATTTTGGGTTGTAAAGAAAAAAAAGTACTTTATTAGTCTTAGAGGGTTCTGGTTTTTTTGGTTGTTTGTCAACTACTACGGTTCTGTAAAAGATGGCGTCGATGATGATAACTGATTGCTTCTCCTCCACGGCGTCGCGTCTCATCAATTCGAACCGCGGTAACGGTGCTTTCGTTCCCCGCCGGTGCGTCGGCCAACTCTGCTTACGGACCACCGCGTTCGGCCGTGGCCGCATCCTCTCCATCCGCTCCTCTGGTACCTTTTGATCTAATTGAGAAGGAATTTTGAATTATCATATTGAGTAATCTCTTAAGATTTTTCCTTTTCTGTTCAGCTGATGTCGCGATGGTATTTGATGAAAGGGCTGTGGGACGAAAATTTATGTTTGAGATCAAAACCGAAGTTTCAAGAATGGAGAAATCAATCGGTGTGGTTCCTGGATTAGCAGTAATCCTTTTTGGGCACAGCAAGAACTCCGCAGCTTATAAAGTACCTTGTGGATTCATTGGAATCAAAACATTGGTAGTTCGTCTAGCAGAAGATTGCTCAGAAGAGGAGGTGTTGAAATCTATCTCACGCTTCAACGATGATTCTTGTGTCCATGGAATCCTAGTTCAGTGGCCTCTACCATCGCATATGGATGAGCATAACATATTCAATGCGGTTAGTGTAGAGAAAGACGTTGACGGATTTCACCCGCTAAATATTGCACGGCTTGCGATGCGGGGAAGAGAACCCTTATTCGTTCCGCGTACTCCAAAAGCATTCATCGAGTTATTGCATAGATACAACTTTGAGATCAAAGGAAAGAGAGCTGTTGTTATCGGAAGGAGTTACTTTTTTTGTATGCCTGCTGCTCTGTTACTGCAGGTAAGTCCCTGATGATTTGATCATTTACATTTTTGGTGTATATATTTCTTCATGTATTTTTTGTAATTGGTAGAGAGAGGATGCAACTGTTACCATTATCCATTCAAGAACCAAGAACCCTCAAGAAATTACAAGACAAGCTGATATCTTAATCTCCGCTGTTGGCCAACCAAACATGGTCAGAGGAAGCTGGATCAAACCGGGCGCAGTCGTCATCAATGTTGGGAGTTGTATAGTTAAGGTAAGCCAACTATATTTGAATTTATGGTAATAATTGATTAAGTCACCAATATGTGACATTCTTATACTCTTGCAGGATCCGAATGCGGACTATGGCTTTCGAAGGGTTGGAGACATTTGCTATGAGGAGGTTTCTAAAGTTGCATCAGCCATCACACCTGATCCTGTTGGCACAGCAGTACCAATGATGACCTTAGCCATGCTTCTATCCAACACTTTCACATCAGCCAAGAGAATTCACAACTTCATGTAACCTTTATAAGAATATTGCTGGCCTTTTTTACATTTAACAAATCCTACTCTGCTTTACTTCTAGCCAATGGTTAAAACAACTTCCTTAAATAAAGCTAATCTTACTCTTTCTATTCCAATTGTTTGCTTGCTCTGCAAGCTATCATTTCTTTACTTCTTCTTTAAGACATATTGAAAGGGTGGTGTGTACTTGTGCAAACATAGCAAAAGAAATCTTTAAGCCATACCCAGAAATAGGAACAACGAAGGTATTAACAAGATATGACCTGAAATGTATGATGACATACCTTGAGATCAGAATCAGCCATTGTTTCATGAAATGCTTTAAGAGTTCCATAATGGGGACGGAGAAACTTTAGTGGTTTAGTGATTCTAAATAATAATCGACAAGTTACGGACAAAGCATCGCATCATATTTCAACGCCGTAACATTGCAAAATAGATGAGAGTTTCCAATTTCACTGTGTTTTTTGTACAATTAAACAGTGCTCACGCCATATACAACAATGCATACCATGCAAATGATTCTTAAACGCCACTGATCAGGCTGAGAAAAAAAGAAGCACTCAACGAATCTAGGTAAGGAGATGAAACGCAAAGATGTGAAGTCACAAAGGAGCACAAGACTACAGATACTACATAAGTGGAATCAGTTCGCTAGTCCTCTTATCACATGTTACCAAAATATAAATCTTCCAGCCTCTCCATAGCTTTCATGGCATCATCTAACCTCTTACTTGTGTTATGCTCCCACTCCACTGCTTCTTCAAGCCTGATCATATCAACTGGCGAAGTCCTATCAATCGTTACCTCAAGCATTGATCTGACCTCCTTGGCATGTTTTAGTTCTTCCTTTACTGCATCCACCAAATGCCATAGAGAACTCAAATTGTGAGATGGCAGCTCTTCGTCGTTCTGGTCATCTCCACTTTGACACACTAACCTTGGCTTTCTAAGAAGAAGATTAGTTCCAGTAAAACCACCAACTTTGGAAACCATTGCCACACCATTCATCAATCTATTAGCCAAAAATACTTGAGAATTAGTCCTATGTTTCCTACGATCCCAAAGATTACTGCCAAGTCCACACAGTTTCGCAAAAATCGCACCATGACACCGAACGCTACTCGCAAAAGCCATTCTCTCAAAGATAATTGTGTACCTGTGGAGATAACAAAGAACACTCGATTTTTAGCATAAAAGATCAAATAGCTTCGAATTTGTTCAAGAATCTAGATGAATTGTGAACCTAGGGCGTACATTTATTAAGTTTGTAAATCTATAGAATCAGATAACGATATAGAATCAGATAACGATGTTAAAAATCAAAGAACCAGTAAAGATAATCGGGAAATAGAGAACAAGATACTCACCTGAAGAGAGCGACGAGTAACAAAAATGGCGGAGAGAGAGAGCGTCAGTATGAGAATCTAATCGAAGTCTGAGGAAACGTTTCGCCGGCGAAATTCGACGGGGAAGATGATCGAGAAAAAGTTTGTTATAAATTTTCAGCAGCATCCGATTATTTATAAGACTAAACCGGAAGTAAACCGAAGAAGAGCTAAAACCGGTTAGTCGATTTCGAACCCAAAAGCAAATAAAAATCAAAACAGTACGGTGTTCGCACATAGACTGCGAAAACGACACAGTGTTTGCGTCTCGAATTCAGGAACGGTGGGTAAGTTTCGATCCTATGTGAAAATGATCCTATTTTTTTTTTCCGACCCGGTAAATTATATATTCATCTGTTGACACCCTAATACTCTATTGAATGCTAATCCAATAATGATATAAGAGTTCGGCACAAATATATAGCGTGTATATTAATTTTGGCGGGAAAATTACGGATATATTTTTGGCAAATAAATTGCAGATTTTTTACTTTTGATGGAAAATTACAGAATCAAGATTTTGGCAGGAAAATTACGGATATATTTTTTATTTGGCGAGAAACGGATAAGCTTTTGACGGGAAAATTGCGATTTTTTCATTTTGCGAAAAATTACGGATTCACAATTTTTCCGCCAAAACCCTATCAGTTTTCCGCCAAAAAATTCTGATTCCGTAATTTTCTTAACAAAATGCAAATCCGTAATTTTCTACACAACCGAAAAATTTGCAATTTTCCCGCAAAAAAAAACGATCCGTTTCCCACCAAAAAAAAAAACTTGATTCTGTAATTTTCCGTATCAAATACTATTCTCTTACTGTAACCACCAGGTAGATGAAACACAATAAGAAGAGAAAACTGATAGACAATATGACGATAATGTTTAACATCTTACAGCAAAAGAAGCTTGTGGGGCTTGAGAATTTGGTGCTCAACAAGCGGTCATTTGCACACTCTAGAGATTTGTTCGCTCTATCTTTCTAGGCCAAAGAAGGACGAGTTGAGATCATTGTCTATAAAGTGGTTTTCATATCTCCTGTAATCACATTTACATCCGGTAAAATAAAATGACCATAACCATATCCAATCCAAACAGGGGTTTTCGGGTCAGTTCCGGTTTGGGTTTTTGGGTCCAGGGTTTTGGCCCCGGGCTACATGAGGATTTTTACTAAACTGAAATAGGATTTTATAGGGTTCACATTCTCTTTTTACCAAGGTCATCAAGTTGATTGAGGATGTGTCGACTTGCGATTAAAAAAAAAACATAAGACAGACTAGGAAGTTAAAATTAACGCGTCATACAAAGATCCCATGATAATGAAATAACTTAAACGGAGATATAAAAAGGCATAAAATCATAATGAGATCAAAGACGAAAACAATAAACACATTAAAAAATCTAGTGAGAAGTGAGAATGCAGCAGGAAGCAGAAGCTCTCTTCTTTGTTGTTCCTATGGTGGTAGTCTCGAGAAAACATATTACCCTTATCTCTTCGCTCCTCTCGGTAGTCTGGATTCTCCTTTAAAATGATGAACCCTTCCAGTATCTGCGACAGAGGAATGTATCTGTTTGCCATTTGCAACCCGAGTTTATTATCAAAACATTGAAGCTTTTCGTATGAAACAGGAAGGGTGCAAGGAAGGAAGAAGAACATACTTGTCGGTGGCTAGTTCGGCTCTCTCTCCAGCAGCCAGGAGAACAGGTGTAGAGTGTGTCTGGAAACCGGTTATGGTCTTGGGTCGACCCGCTTGTCCAACCACATCAACTGCTTGTCCTACCCGCACTGGCACTGACAGTGGCTTCAGGTCTTTGTCCACTGTCAACATCATCCTTGGCTACAAATTTAAACAAACAAAAAAATTGGATCAAAATCGATCAAAATCAAGAAAATCAGACCTAACTAAAAAGAAGGGAAAACACGGGACTGAAATTGAACTCACTTGCATCGCCAAAACGAGGAAGTACAGCACATAATGGTATTTCCCGAGTATGATTGGTTTCATATCAAGGCATGCATGCAAGAGTGTCACTATACCAACAAGTGCAGTTCTGCATGAATAAGGTTCAGATGCGCAGAGTAAGGATTCACATGACAAAAAGCTCTGAACATCCAACTATCAAAAATCTCTAGTTATAGCGGGTAACAAAGACAATGATCAACTTACGGCGATAGCAAAAACCGTTCAGAGTGGAAAGGACTTAGTGTTAAGAGACCCTTTCCCATGTGCACCAGCCCTTGAGCAATACGCACCTGCATTATGACTTACCAATTGAGTACAATAATTTCAACAAGAACAAAGATTTTATAGCGGGGGACAGAAACAAAAACGAACTGTTTGAGGAACACATTACACAGAAGAGAAGACTGGCGTCCTTGTAATAATAGCTGGAGAGGTTCCGAAGCATCCCGGCTATCCTTGCGTTATTAGTTCCAGCGCCAATCAGTCCCAATGATATAATTGCTGCCTGTATATGTCAGAAGAAAGATCAGCCCCCTATTAATACTATTCAATTAAAGAACTACTGGACAGTCTGTGAAACAAAATGATTACTAACCATGGCAACTTCCGAATCTGTGTCATGGCTAAGCCGGCTCAAGGTGTCCATCACAGTCACCTGGAATTGTGGGGAAAATATTAAAAATCAGTATTACTCTATGCAACCACAAGCAATATTCTGTAAGCAGGTGAAGTAAAACTAGATTTACAAAAGTATTCACCTTTGGATTTGATATACATAGGAGACCAAGGGCCAAAGGCATAGCACGCCGAATGTTTTGTTCTCCGTATTGTAACATCCGCTCCAAAGAACGGATCTCCATATCAATGCCCAGTTCTTCAGACATAGCAACCATTGCTAATCCAAGTACAGCTGGACCCTGGTGGATGTCACCTTTCTCAAGATGCTCTCCACATTGAGCAAGAAGGTCTTGGACCTGAACATATATAAGTAGGAGTCAGCAACTAAAATAGACAGCAAAAAATTATGTCATCCAACTACCAGCACAAATGATTAGATACCTTAAGAACATTCCCAGTTCCAGCATACGCACATGATAGAAGTGTCATATCACAATATTTTCTAATCTTTTCATTGAACGTCTTTGAAACTTCAGCTGTAGCCTCTACACTTTCCTGGTAGATATTGGAACAAGTTGATTCGGGTCAAGCAACACAAATAATAATTATGTACAATGAGCAAGATTAAGTACAACATATAGCCAACCTGTTTGCCCAGGTATAGAAGTCCAAGACCAAGTGGTAAGAAACGAGTGAGGGCGTCTCCCAGTTTTGCCTCACTTCGATCCATCAAAGCAAATATAATAGACTGTGCTACTTCTTCATTACAGGAACCAACATAGATCATTCCCAAAGAAAGTGAAGCAAATGCAATCACATCGAGAGGCGCTTTCGCATCATTCAGTATTGGCGACAATTTGCTTTTTATCTGTGGAGAGAGTGAGTATGTTAATGTTTCGTGAACACCCAAAACATTCAAGTAGTAATAATATAGGAAAGAATATAACATGTCTTGACCTGGTCATTTTGGGAACCTGCGTATGCAATTCCAAGACCCATGATAGCACCAATTCTGACAGATGAATCCTCTTTGTCTATATAGTCTCCAAGAAGTGCCAATGCCTGAGAAATAAAGCCGAGTAAGATGAAAGAACAGCTGCCAATATAAGCACCAGTGATTCCCCAAAAATTAAACACGACATCAACTCATAGGATAACAATCGTTCTTAATGCCAGCAATGCTCCAGCAATGATAGGATTATCATTACTATGGAAATATTTGTCTAGTTGGGCAAGTCCCAAGTCTACATCCCACAGTTGAATAACACCCTATGATAGGTAAACAACAAGATCTGGTTACAATTTCTACTTCCATGATCTGAACACAAAAAATAAATTCATCAAGTAAGATAAGGCATACCAGACTAGCAGCTGCACTAGTCTTTCCATGTTCTTTATTTTTGAAGAGCCAATTTCCAGAAGATCCGGTGGTTGAGTCTGAAGGTACTGTCATTAGTTTGTCCTGCAATAAGCAAATATATTAAGAAGACATGTCTCCCAATAGATCTATTTTATTACAAACTGCGACCATACCTGACCGAAACCAGCATTCACAAACGCATTTACAAAGGTAGCAGCCAAATTCTGTCTGGCAGAATCCACGCTTGCACCAGAGCTGGCCCTGCCATCGAGCAAGTGAGCCTACAAAATTCAAAAGGGCAGGTCAATGACTGGGGAAAACATATTTGTAACTATATAAACGAGTAGCATGCATAACATCCAGTAAAACTGATTTACCTTGTAGATGTCTTCAGGCGTTTTGGCCTCCATGACCTCAATATCCCTTGCAAGAGTTAGATATCCTTCACTTAACTTAGTGTTGTTAACAATATCCTGTAGGGCTTCTCGGTCATCATCATCTGCAACCATCTCATCGTCAAGGTCAAAGGTTATACCCTGCAGAGAGGCATTCGAAGAAAAAAGAAGTATAAGAAAGTATACATCGGGCATTGTATATCTATATGAATGGCAATTTTAAGCAGTGATGCAGCAGTTGATCGGTGTCTGCCTTAGAAGAGAATAGGAGGAGGCCAATGTCGTTAATGAATGAGGTCTTCCCAGGAAACTTATACAAAGTTGTACTATAACAAGGAAAACAACAAGTAACAGGCCCAACATTCATGGGTAATCGAGAAACAGATTCAAATTCTTACTAGATCATGCTCGATAACAACTACAAACAGCGATCCCATTTTTTATACATTACCACTACATAACAGCCAGAAAAACAAAATATACTCGAATAAAAGCACAATCAACTCTTAAAGCATATAGGAGTACAGATCCAACACGATAAAGTACTTACAACAAAAAGAAGGAATGAGATGGAAATGTTAAATTAAGTAAAGTAGAGATAGTTAAGGACTTACATGACGAGCAATCATGTAGCAGAACTGTTTCTTCCTTAGTAGATCAGCACATGAGGTAAATACTTGTTTAACAATATATGGAACTTGCTTTGCCTGATTTACTTTTACTTTCTGATATTAACAGGCGAAGCATGCTAGAGCAGAAGCTAGCTGATGATGATGTCTCTGAAGAAGATCAAAATAATCTTCTCAAGTTTCTCGAGAAGAAGGAGACAGAGTATATGCGTCTTCAACGTCATAAGTTAGGTGTTGCTGATTTTGATTTGCTTACAATGATTGGCAAAGGTGCATTTGGTGAGGTATGTTTTCTTGATTCCATCCGCGTGCCAATACTAATTCTTCGGTTGTTTAAAGAATACATTGTTGTTGTTGTTTCTTTAGGTTAGAGTTTGTAGAGAAAAGACCACAGGTCAAGTTTATGCAATGAAAAAGCTCAAGAAGGCAGAGATGCTTCGCAGAGGACAGGTGAGAGACTTCTCTAGCTAGTGCTACTTGATGTTCTTGTCTGTGAATCAATCAATCATCCTTTTTGACTCCATGTCTCATTTGTTTTTAAGGTTGAGCATGTGAGAGCAGAGAGGAACTTACTTGCAGAAGTGGACAGTAACTATATAGTGAAGCTTTACTGTTCATTTCAAGATGATGACCATCTTTACCTTGTGATGGAGTATTTGCCTGGTGGGGATATGATGACTCTTCTCATGCGTAAAGATACTTTAACAGAAGATGAGGCCAAGTTCTATGTCGCTGAGACAGTTCTTGCTATCGAGTCCATCCACAGGCACAATTACATCCACAGGTTCTGTGAGACTAAATCAAACACCATTACTTTTTCTCTTGCGTGTTGGATGATGAGCTTATTTTCTTTTTTTTGCTTTTTGTAGGGATATCAAGCCAGACAACTTACTGCTTGACAGATATGGACATCTGAGACTGTCAGATTTTGGATTGTGTAAACCTTTGGACTGCAGTGCCATTGGAGAAAACGATTTATCAAACAATTCCAATGGATCTACAGAGCAAGAGGCTGGATCAACTGCTCCAAAACGAACACAGCAGGAACAACTTGAACATTGGCAGAGGAATAGGAGAACGCTAGTAAGGCTTTAAATTCACCTTTGAGATTTTCGATAGAGTTTCTCGCTCTGTATGCGTTTGATTAACATATGAAACGATAGGCTTATTCCACAGTTGGTACACCAGATTACATAGCTCCAGAAGTTCTATTGAAGAAAGGCTATGGAATGGAGTGTGACTGGTAAGCAGTTGACACTCTCCTTTTGTCAGTGCCATTATCAGTCTCACAGACTATGAACTTACATAATCCATCATATTTTGATGTGTTTTGCCAATTTGAAAAAGAAGAAAGGTAGTCCATTGGCTTGGGGTTGTGCACTTCAACGCTTTTACATGCTTTTTGAAACTCAAACGCACTCAAGTATGTGTTTGATTGTTAGGAAATGCTACTCAATCCTGGTTTATTATCTCTGGCTGCTTATGTCTCCTAGCTAACACTGCCCTCAAGCCCATACTCACATTTGAATGAATATACATCTTGATTGGTTTTACCTACCACTCTTATGGTGTATTAATTAGATAAAAGGACCATCTTGAAACAGTATTCTGTGGCACTTTCTACATTTACACTTGTATAGGACGCTAATGAAGTTTGCTCAATGTAATGCTCTGTAGGTGGTCTCTTGGAGCTATCATGTACGAAATGTTAGTAGGATATCCTCCGTTTTATTCAGATGATCCTATGTCAACCTGTAGAAAGGTAATTTTTGAGAAAAAAACTGACAAGGAAAACAAAGTAAACAATCGCAAGAATGAGAATTTTATCTTCATCAAAACTCTTGTTCCTGATTTTGGTTGTAGATAGTAAACTGGAAAAGTCATTTGAAGTTTCCAGAGGAAGCAGTATTGTCAAGGGATGCAAAGGATCTTATAAACAGTCTGTTGTGCAGTGTCAGACGTAGGCTTGGTTCCAAAGGTGCTGATGAAATAAAGGTGTCCTTGTAGCTTGATTATGTGTACATCAGAGTTCTATTTATATATATAATCCAAAACCTATGAGATTAAAATGCATGATTTGTTTTTCTGCATTTGTAGGCTCATCCATGGTTTGAAACTGTTGATTGGGATACAATATTCGATATGGATGCAGCTTTTGTTCCAGAGGTTAATGATGATTTAGACACTCAGAATTTTGAAAAGTTTGACGAGGTAACTAATCCTTTATCCTTTGAATTTAATCGAAGCATAACAAGATCGATTCAGTCACTATTAATACTATATATGGACAATGTTATAGATTTGATTAATTGTTTGTTTTTATTTGGAAATGCAGTCTGAATCACAGACTCAGACATCATCCAAGTCTGGTCCATGGAGGAAGGCAAAAACCATAAATCCTTATCTCTGAACACAATAGAACTGTTTTCTTCTTCTTACGTTCCTTTCATGTTTGCAGATGTTGTCGTCAAAAGATATAAACTTTGTAGGGTACACATACAAAAACTTTGAGATTGTTAATGATTACCAAGTTCCTGGAATGGGTACACACTTGATCACTGGTTCTTTCATTTGAGTGCAATTACTTTTAAAATGTTTACAAATGCTTTAATGTTGTTTTGCAGCGGAGTTAAAGAAGAAGAAAAAGTCTACGGCGCGGCCAATGGTCAAGTCACTCTTCGGTACACAACAAGCTCTTTAGTTTGCTGGTTCAACATTTGGCTATTTCCATGTGAATCTTGAATGTTTTTTTTTTTGTGTTTTTGAATTGTTCCTATAGATAGTGGATCATCGGAGACCTCGGATTCATCAGAAACAACGTCTAGACCGCCTTGTGATCGACCTCCTCCTACTCCTCCGATCGTTCAGGGAAGCTTTCTGAAACTTCTACCACCAGAACTTGAAGTGAGGCCAAAGCAAGAAGAATCCGAAGCTTGCTAAAACAGAAGAGATCTGGTTTTAATTTGTCAAGGTTGGAGTTGAGTTGTGTCCCAATGTTTTAGGCGGTAGCAAAATTACAAACCGACCAAGATTTAGAAAGATTCTCTGTTTGTCTTTGTGCTAAATTGTTGCAATTCTTGATTTAGTTTTGTTCATTTACCATTTACTTGTACAAATGCTACTGCATGTTACAATAACCATCTTTCTAAATGATCGTTTTCACATATCTCCCTGAGATCAAAGTGAACCATTCAAATCACAAATCAATAATCCATTTTGTTGACTTCAAATTAAATGAGAGAATCCAAAGTTATTGAAGGAGCATTGTGTTCATTCATAAGTTTGAGTTTGCATTGTTATGATTATGAATGATATTTCTGGTAATCTCCTGCTGACTTAAAAATATGCATACATTCATAGTCTTTATTGGGTTTTTGCTTAATACTAATTATATTTATGAAAAAAAGAAAAAAAAAAACCTACAGGATTTTTTCAGCATTTTGATATTAACTGCATATTCAACCAACATGTTTACATGACAATTATTTGTACCAACACAATGATTATCAAAATAATAACAATTTACTATTTAATATTTAATATTTCTATCTTCTTATTGTATAAATTGAACTATATTTTAGATTTTACTTATGTACTTATATTTTTGTTTATATTTTGCTTTTTTCTTAGTTTTTGTTAATTCACTTTTTCATAAGATAATGAAATTATTCGGCTTTTGAAAAGGTTCGGACAACTCATGAGCTCGAAAAGGCTATATCTTCTGCTTATAAATGCCTCAAAGAAGTCTCTGTTGTGAGGTGGTTTCTTTAAAGATCATCAGCATCAATGTATAAGATAGAGAGAAAAACAAAGAGAATAGTATATTTTTTGTTGTTTCTTTGTAGCAAAGAACAAAAAAGGAGTAATTTTTGTATTATTTGTCTATATTTAGCACAATGGGTAAAAAGGGTTGTTTATTATTGATGACTCTAAGACTCTTCGGTATAAAAAAAAAGAACTAAATATATTTTGGTAAATAATCAGTTTCGTCTCAAGAAGAGAACAATAAACAAAGGAGTAACACAGAACCTAAATGTATATTTTAGTAACATTATCCATTTGTAGAACACTTGAGAAAATTAGGGAAATCAATCTACAACAACATAATATAAGGATCAGTAAACTTCAAATTCCCACTAGTGTACTTTACTCAAAAGTTAGAATTTCTGACGGATATATAATTTTATTAATAATATTAATAATATTTAATTTATGGTAATTAATATTAATTAATTGTAATTAATTAATTATAAGTAATATATAAAATTAATTTGGAATAAATATAAATTAAGATTTAAAATTATAATTTTAAATAAATTTTAATTATAAAATTTCAATTACAATTAAAAATAAAATTAAAATAAAAAAATAAAATAAAAAAAAATTTGTTACATATTAATACTAACAAATTAAAGAAAAAATTTCTTATTCTTCTTAATACTAACAAATACTTTGTTACATATTAAATATACCAAAATTAGAAAATTTTATTTGTTATGTTTATAAATCATCGCTTAAGTATATGTATCATTGTCTAACATGTAAACAAGATTGTATGAATTTTTTCTAATTTTGGTATATATGATAGATAACAAGATTTTTGGTATTATTTTATGATTGAAATGAGTAACATAGCATAATACAAACATATTTCAAGAGAAACGGATCGTAAACGACCACGAAACCACAAACCTGTCAGAAATCCGTCGGAAATTTCCGATGGATTTCCGATGGTTTTGTGGTTTCACGTGTCTCGTTCTAAGGTTTAGTCTGACATATGACTAGACAAACCAAAAAAAAAATTCCGTCGGAAATCTGTCAGAAATTCGTCGAAAAATTTCTGACGGATTACCGACGGAATCATCAATTTCCGACGTAATTTCTGACGGAATATAAATCCGTCGGAATCGTTAATTTTCATGTCTATCGGAAATACGTCAGAAATCCATCGAAATTTTCCGACGGATTTATATTCCGTCGGTTTTGCGGTAAATTTCTTGTAGTGTTAGAAACGCGATGAAAATGTATGTTTCCATTTCGGAAACGCAGTGGAAACTTAATATTTTATTTAGAAACTTATTAAGTAAATGATTTAGAAACCTAAGATATATATGATAATTATTATTTTTTATTTAAAAATATCCTAACTAATTTGAAGAACATAAAATATCTCATAATTATTAAAATATGAAATTAAAATATTTTAAGAATGCAAATGAAGATGTTGATTAATTTTTTGATTTTGATGGTTATGATATTTTATCTCTCATTAAACTACTTAATATATATATTGGATTTGTGTTGTTTCAAATATTTATTTAAATATAGATTTGTTGTTTCACTATATATTTTTAATTATCTAGATATATATATATATATATATATATATATTTGTATGTGTTCGAGTTTCCAACACGTACCCGTTTTCTAATTTTAGAGAAAAAATCGTTTCCATGTTTTCACACATTTCGCTTCCGTGTACCCGTTTTCGTTTCCATGCTACTTAGGTTACATCCATTTTTTACTAACACAAATTTTTTTTGAAGAATTTTTTAGTTAGTTTTATTATATTTTATTTTTTCAAATTTTTATGTCTTTCCTACTAAGATTTATGACAAATCTTTAATTAATCATCTATAGAATAAAATTAGTGATTGATGTATTTGACTATAACGGTATAACCTTTGTAGTCCGTAACACTTTGCTCTTCAAGTAACTTGATTAGAAATTTAGCACATATTTTGATTTTTGCAATTTTTTAATTAACATAAGAATCTGTTTTGTCTCTTAATATACGCTAAAAGGATATAAGAACTGGAAACTGGTGGATTACACTGCTGTCGAAACCTAACGTAGATATCGGCTACTGGCCAAAAGAATTATTTGACCTTTTAGATAATGGTGCAAATATGGTTGGAGTTGGAGGTGTGGTTCAGGTTTCTCGTTCAGGTTCAAGCCCTCCAATGGGTAATGGTAATTTTCCAACTGGAGGTTATACGAAATCAGCAATGTTTGCAAGTGTTGGATTCTTGGATTCTATCTATGACCACCGTAAAATGGATTATTCTCCTATAGAGAAGTTGGTAGATAGTCCCAAATGTTATGGGCTAAGTTTAGGTAAGCCAAAACCATTTCATCGTGCTCCACCTGGTTTCTTTTTCAATTTTGGTGGTCCGGGAGGCAACTCTTGTGGAGCTTGACATTTGCCAATGTATACTTTAGTTTGGGCATTTAATAAATATTTTATAAATTAATAATATGAAGTTATTCAGTTAAGTTCTTTATTTTTGTTCAAGGTTAATGTTTAATTTGACAGCAACCAACCATAACTAAAAATTAGAGAAAATAGTCTAGAATAAAAAAAAAACATGAAAGTAATGACAGAATTGTACTCAGCATCAAAATATTATTAGAACAATCATCTTTTTATATAGCATGACCCCTTTAATTTACATGGTAAAATAGAAACGTTGATAGTATTTTATTTTTTTGACGGCAAACGTTGATAGTATTTTATGAGAGCAAAATATTATGCATATGCTCACTTGTCCAAATGATGAATTTGCCTTTAAATCTAACTTGAGAAATAACAAGAAAAAAATTAAGCAAAACATAAGTAAAATTAAGAAATACATGATCAAACACAGAAATTAAAGGTTCTTAAATAAGTGAATAATTAAAGCAAAACATAAGTAAACTTCTCACATGAATGGTAAAAATATATAGAAATAATTCAAAATTGTCCCTTTAATAGCATGACCCCTTTACTGTGACTCATATGGTCTAGTGCCAATTAGTTGTGTCTAGTGAGCACCACAACCTAAAAATCTAACAATCACTCTCATCTAGATTGATCAATCACATTGACTAATAGTTGATTCTAAAGATCTTATAACTGAAGAGTCATCAATAATAAGCACCCTTTTTACCCATTGTGCTAAATATAGACAAATAATACAAAAGACTCTTTTTGTTCTTCGCTACAAAGAAACAACACAAAAATATATTTCTCTTTGTTTTTCTCTCTATCTTATACATTGCTGATGATCACAATGGAGACTTCCTTGAGACCTTTTTATAAGCAGAAGATCTTAGCCTGTTCGAGCTCCCGCGTTGCTCAAACCTTTTCAAAAGCCGAGCCAAAGATGGATCAAATCAGAGTCCTTACTCTGATCGAACCAGAGTCTCACACCACATTCTCATGGTTAAGTGAGCTCCTTCATCTTATAATCCTTATCCCATATAGTGTTGTTTCCACACCCAAAGACAGAATAATGGTCACCATTTTCCTCACATGGCATTATATTCAAGTCTGGTAGAAGGAAATTGCCATCCGCTTTACGATTCTCATCCTCCACCACCAAATTCTGACTATGATCCATCTGAAATTAATAAAAAGATTTTCTTGTTCTTTAGTAATATAATCACCAAGTCAAACAACCAGAGCTAGAGAAAGAGAGCAAAGTAGAAATCTGTGTGTTCACCTTCATTCTCTTCAAGTTCTTGTTCTCGATGAACGATGATCTGACCAATGCAATGTCCTGAAACACAATCAAAAGTCTTATTTGATATAATCATGGATAATTGAGTGGTTAAGTCATTCAAGAATTGAATACCTTTTTCTTTTGCAATCTCTTAACATCAAAATCCAAGTCTGATGTTACAAGAACCTACGCATGAGTAAAGAACAAGAACGTTTAATAACAATAAAGTTGAGTCACAAGAAACATAAGTTGATATAGTCCCCACACACAAATTCAATGTTGACAAAAATGGTCCCAAGATGTGACATATACATAACATTAAACAAACGCGTCTTTGAAGGTTGATAACCTAAATTCTAAACTCTCGAATTAGCATATTAAACACACACAACTAATCCCTAAACTCTTAATTGGCATATTAAACACAACTAATCCTAATAACAATCCTCTGGATTCATAAAAAAAAAAAAAACAATCTTGTCTTTCTTGAAAACATCCTCTGGTAGATTTAAACACTAAAATGAAACGATGGGGTCCATAGCCCACACTGTGACATTATAGTAGAGATTAGCCATTATCAAAGCAGCCATTGTAGGCCCATCACAAATAAAAATAGTAAAAATTTTACCAGATCCAGATCCTAATTATCTTATAGCATAATAAAATTAGGCAAAAATAAATCTTTTTCAATGTTCTATATTTCTAATAAATTCATTTATCTACAACACTAATTTCCAAAATTCATTAAAAATTAAAATTGTTTTTGTCCAACGAAAAAAACGATAACCACTCAAATGACACAGAACAAAAAACCAAAAACGGCGACGTATCACACAGCCGCCTTGGAAATTGACTAAACTACCCTTTTTATGTCAAAACACTGAAGAGCTTTAACTCGAACTCTGCTTTTTGGTCAGTCAATGAACTCCGGCAAAAAACATTGAAAGGAGAAACAAAAATTACAAAAATGGTTCTTTGTAAAACTCAACAAATCAAGAATTAGTTCAAATCAAGAGATCGACGCTAAAAGAAACGTGAAGAAGAAGATTTAATGTACAGATCAGCTAAAAGTTGGAAAAAAACGAAGGAACGAACCTTGGATCTAGATCCAACGGCACAGATTCGTCGACGACTAGTAGCTTCGTAACCATCGACATAGCCAGATGGAGAAGAAGAAGAAGCACCACAACCACCACTCCAAGAAAGTGGTGTACTTGGACTACATCTTGATTCAGCTTCTTTCCTCGGAGACCTTGACCGTGGCTGCCGTATTCCCCACCGGAGAGCTTCTACAGTCGGATTCATGAATAGAAGAGGCGTTACTTTAGCTTCTTTAAGACTCACCAAAAGCTCCGCCACTACTTCTCCATCTCTCATAGCTGACTTCGTCCAATCATCTGATGTTACCATCTTTGAATCCAAGATTTGAGCACTGACGAAAAAACCGAAGAAGAAAGTGGGAATAAAGCGAATTTTTTGAGAGAAAAGAGAAGAAAATTTGGTTGTGAGAGTGAGAGAGATGAGATTTTTTTTTATTAATATTCGTTTATGTTTGTTTTATATCTTTGGATATTTTAATCAATTGTTTATGATAAAATATTAGTACGTGTGAAGATGTGGGAGAATTAAGGTGGGACCCAAGTAATTTTTCCACTTTAGATTTGGGTTCAAATACAAGTTACTTGAAATAACATAAGAAAATTATTTGAGATAAACTTGAAATATAAGGGGTGAAATAATCAATTTATGTGCATGTATCCAAAATTATTCATCTAGCTTAAGGGAAGAAAAAAAAGCTAACATATATCCGAATTATGTTCTTCGTCTAACATATATCCAGAATGAAGTTTTCAACTATTAAACCACTATAAGTTAATTAACAGGTTGATTAGCAGATTTCATTTTTCGTTTGCATTTGAGAATTGATCAACAAAACACGAATTCCAAAATCATATTTCTTGCCAACGATCAATGATGTTTCTTGATTATCCTTTTTTCTCTGCAAATATTCTCATTAATCAAAGTCTCAAAAAGAAAAAAATACATATGTTTAACCAATACACGATACCACTATGTATCTTATGAATACATAAAATGGAATTTGATAGTTCTACTTGAAAAAATATAGAAAAATTGGTAGATGATATTCTTGATTCTGTATGGAGTGAAATCATAAAGATTCTCCAAAAAATACTTCATTTTCCTTGCAAGAATCTATGGAATGATTGTGACCCAAAAAAAAACCCCTATGTAAGAATAAAACCTAGAAGAATTTGATCCTATATACATTTCATGAATACCTCAAAGATCTTTCGAACAACTGGCAGGGCCAGCCAGAGATTTTGTTAGTCCCAAAGCCCAAAACTTTTTGTGGGCCCATATATAAATCATTTGTAAGCAGTATATTAAAAACGAGGTTGAAAGAATTCAAACAATTCAGCTCTTAAATACCAACTACTCAAAATCTCTAATAATGATATGATGCCACATGACATGGGCCCCGACAATATTATAATACCCAAGCCCAAGCTTCTCTTTGGGTTCAGGGGATGTATCCTTTGCGATTTTAAGTCTTTGTATCAAAAGGCTACAAACGATCTATCCTTTGAACCAATGTCTTTCTAGTGGCCTAGAGCTCCATTCTCTTCCTTTGGAGCCTTTCTTATAAATTCCTTTGTAAGCTATAGCTTGGGGCTTAGTCAGATCTCGATGCTTGTTTATTGTTTCTATGGTTTAGCTCTGAAAAGTGGTTAATTAACAAAAAGAAGCTATATATTATGACTTTCTTAGTTTCTGTTTCTATAGCTTCTTAAGTCACAAGCTATATAGCTTCTTTGTTAATCAACCAAACCCATAATTTCACTGGTAATGAGGATGATCACTCCATGGCAGAGAAATATGGGCGAGGAGAGCAATCAGTACTGGGCTAGGCCCATTTAAGACATCTTGATTTCGTTGTCTGATTAGGTCCAATTGTAATGCCCATAGCAAATAACCAACCATAAACCAAATCATATTTTTTTGTTCTTTTCGAAAATAGTACAAAATAATCAGAACTGGTTAAACAGTTTAATCAAAATAAGCTAAAGACGATAAACTTAGTTAACCGTATTCTCCTTACGCTACATATATGTGTGTGAGTGTAGTAGATATTGACGTACATGTGCTGGTGCGGCTATGCTGTTATGGGATGATAGCGACATGAGAAATAGAATCGTAACATCAAAACTGAATGAACAACACTATCTAATGAAAAAGTCAATATATAGTTTCTTCTTCCATATTCAACCATTGAGAATTTCAATATTGTTCCAAAAGCTCACATCACATGGCCTACTGAATCCAATTTCATCTTCCATACACCGCATAGCTTTTCTAATATTGGCACTATATATATATGCACAACATATATGTACTAATACAAGAATATTATTTTAATGAAAAATAACCAAAAAAAAAACATTTCTAATGATTTGTTTTTTTTCTATAAAATATAAAATAATGTAGGTATTGAACCAAAATCATTTGTTTTAGTTGACCAGTGAAGACAGTTTGAATGACAAAAGTATTCAGTTGTTTCACATTTATGGTTAGATTATATAGTTTAGGTTTCAGTCCGAAATTTCTGGTTCTATTAAAAAGAAGTTTCTTATGAGAAGAAGGATATTAGTTATTACTTACTAAAGATGATTACAAAAATAAAATGTAGGAATCATGGAAATCGGAGTGAAGTTATATAAATTTTAATATATTTAATTTGAAATTTAATTTCAGAATGAGCCAAAGAAACGTATAACTGATGTTGTTGTTAAGTAGCGAAAATTGTGTAAATGAACTAAAGGCACATGGGAACGAGCCGAGGGATGGGTTTAGCCTATTTTAAATTACAAATTTAATTTATTATTTTTCATGTTCACCAAAATTTTTAATCATACAAATATACAATAGATATGTTACACATACTTTAACAAAAGATACTATGTTACATAACACTATAATCTCAATTAAAGCTGAGAAAACAAATCATTTGTCTAACAATTTCTCTTTTGATGAACACAAAAAAATATGATTTAGCTAGAATTGAAAGTAAAAATAGAAGAGATGATGACATCAATTACAATTTAAAATATATATAACCAAAAAAACATTTTAGTGGCTAATAACATATATACGCATTTTGTATTTATGTATGTAAGAACAAAAGAACTTCAACGGATGAAGAGATAAGGAGGGAACAAAGATCCCATTGAGTGCGGTTAATGGGAATGACAAAAGTCACATTCCAATTTCTCAGTCTTCTTTTGTAGTCAAATGTAACATTCACTTGCTCTCACTTTTCTCTAAAACGCGTACTCTCGGAGAGATTTAAATATTTTCTTCATTTCAATATTTACCTCTACTTCTATTCTTTTAAGTCTTAGGTTATAATTCATTGATTAGATTTGCAATCTAATCATTTGTGCTAGTGTCATAGTCATAGTTGCATTATTAGCCAGATTCATTTGGTTATGCCTGTGAAAGTTATAAAAGACAAATGGTGTTTTATTTGGTAACCGATAAAATGGTTGAATATTAAAATGCGGGTAGGATATAAAATTAAAACTACAAATAAAGTATATATTTTAGCAGTTAAATGAATAGCATAATAACTTAATAGCTGAATAATGATATAGTGAAATCAATAAAATGAAAAAAATCTTGATCTGAATAAATATTAAATTGGAATTGTGAAACAACCGAATCACAAGAAAACAAAAATAATAACCAAAAAGATAGTAGCTTAGTGGTAATACAAGGGGTTTAGAAGAAAACTTGAGAAATACTACCAATGGTAAAAAATAGCGGATCATGTTTCAAAGTATGAAATCATGAAAAATGGTATACCATTCATCACCATGATTTTGAAACGTGCAAGATGAACAAGAAAATCATTTGTCAATTTTCATGTTTGATTATTCCGTGAAAGTTATTATGAATGATAAATATTCGGAAAAATCACGTTTTTGAAAAAATTGCACACCATTTAAGCCCCAAGTTAATATGGTATAAATTTTATATCCGAAATTTTTCATTTTGCATTACGAAATATAATTCTTCATTTTGCATGTTTCTTAATGTTTATATGATGCCTTAGAAAAGATGTACAATTTTAATCAAAGATTTGTTTTGTATGCATATCTTATATCAAAAAAATTTTATACACAATTATGACATTTTGCACGAGATAAATTATATGAATCGAACAATTTAAGTGTAAAATACACGATCCATATAGAGCTCTCTCAGTCTCTCTTAGCAATTTTTTTTTTTGTATCGTATACATCGGTTATCGTTTTATAAACCTTGTTCTTTAAAGTCATAATTAACCAATCTTATTTCATCGAAAAACGATCTAAAATTTGAGCAGTTTACATTTTTTGGAATTAGAGCCAAACGTTAGGACATACAAATCATATACCTGAAGTGATAAAGAGTCACCAGTTGCAGTAAGTACTCGCGATTTTTATGTTTGTGAGATTTTTTATCATCCGACATTAATACACAAAAAGGCAAACAAACTTGATAATATTTTGTTTCTTTCAGTTTTTGAAATTATAATATGGAAACTTTGTCAACATATATAGATTAGATTCTCTTGTACCAAGAACATAAATATGCATAGATAACACCAAAAGATACTGCATGTGTGTATGCAAGCTGAGGAACAACGTCTCTGAAACCTCCAAAAGTCCATGTTGAATAAATTTCAATCCATAATTATAAAATAGGATATATATCTACATATCTATACTATGTTTTTATATGATTAAAAC